>CM035414.1:10350683-10798183 GCA_020310875.1 Ceratopteris richardii | reverse complement strand
CCAATGAAATCAAGACCCCATCGTTCAAATGGTAGCCATCCGATAGGGATGAGTAATGGTTGGAAATTCAATCTGGTTGGCATAGGAGCACATCTCTCGTAGATGTTGCATTCCTTAGCAAACTTGATCGCATCCTTGTAAATATGAGGCCACCATAGTCCTTTATGGATGATTTTTTGAGCCAAATCCTCCCCCTTTAGATGCCCTTCACTGTGTGTTGTCTCAAACAAAAGGTTTACCTCCTCTAGATGAACACACTTTCTCAAGATACCATCCTGAAAATATCTATATAAATTTCCATTTATAAGTGAGTACGCTTTGGCTTTAAGGAGTAATCTTCTCTTTTTTAAAGGGGTTAAGTGTTCTAGAAATTTTCCTATAGTGAGAAAATGGAGAATTCCATCATACCAATCAGCTTAAGTTGCTACTAGAAAGAGATTTCTATCCACCAGTTCATCATTAATACATGTTGTCTTCTCGCTCACGGAGGTCCTGGACACTTGATCTGCCATGTCGTGCTCTCTTCCTCGCTTAATATGAATATCAAAGTCAAATTCTTGAAACAGGAGTAACCATCCCCAAACCCTTCCGGCTACTCTAGGCTTGTTAATCAAGTATTTCAATGGCTCATGATCAGATTTGATAATAAAATGAACACCTAGGAGGTAATGTTGAAACTTTTGAAGAGCAATTACAATAGCCAAACCTTCCCTTTCCATCGTGTTGTAGTTTCTCTTCTGCCTTAGTATGCAGTCTGCTAGCATAGGAGATAGGTCTATCAACCTTGTGCGATGATGGTTGAGCCAAAACTACTCCAATAGCATGAAGACTGGCATCTTTATGCACATGAAACTCTAATGACCAGTTAGGAACACTTACAACTGGAGCAGTACATAGCCTCAGTTTTAGTTCACAAAATGCTTTCTCACCTTCAGGACTCCATGAGAAAGGAACCTTTTTACTGGTAAGCCTTGACAACGGCTTAGCTATTTCTGAATACATTCATATAAATCTTTTATGGTAGCCTCCATGGCCCAAAAAACTTTTCACTTACTTTGGGGTCTGTGGAATAGGCATGGAAAGGATAGCAGTAACCTTTGCCGAATCAACAATTATCCCTTCATCACATACTATATGTGACCAAGAAGAGTGCCTTTAGTGACAAAAAAGTGACATTTGGCAGGATTTAACTTCTAACCTATTCTAAGACATTGCTCAAAGATTTCCTTTAGATTTTCCAAATGATCATGGAAATCTTGAACTGCTTCTTTCCTATCTGTTCCTGAAAACATTGAAAAGTCATCCATGAAAATGCGTAAAAAAGTTGTTAACCACTTGCCCAATATCAAATACATTGTTCTATTAAATGAAGCTGGTGCATTTTTTAAGCCAAAAGCCATGCGGGTATAAACATAAGTGCCCCATGGAGTAACAAAGGCTGTTTTGTCCCTATCATCAAGATGGATCACTATTTGATTATAGCCACTAAAACCATCAAGAAAGCTATACAAAGTATGTCCGGCTACTTCTTCAAGAACCTGTTCAGAGAATGGTTCAGGAAATCTATCTTGAACCGTCACCTTATTCAAAGCACAAAAATCAATGCAGACTCTTATTTTTCCACTATTTTTCTTGGGTACAATAACCATGGAAGAAAGCCACCTGGAATGTTCTACTGGAACGATTATACCTTCTTCTTCTAGTTTTGTTACTTCCAGCTTTACCACCTTTGCATACTTTGGATTGAGTCGATATGGCCTACTTCTTGCAAGCACAACTCCCTCAACTAAGGGTATTCGGTGTAATCCAAGTTCCTTTGGTATCCCTGTTAGATCTTTGTAGGAACATGTGAAGACATTTTTATAAGCAAAAAGTAAAGAAGTTACCTTCTGCAATAAAGGGGGATAATGCCACAACCAAGAGGCCAAGTGGACTACTTGAGGGTTCTCTTCATCTCCTAGATTTACTTCTTGAATAAGTGGTTCAGGACTTGACTTACTTGAGAAATCATCCCCACTATATGCAGGAGTGGAATTTACCTTATACTCTGCAATATGTTCCCTAGTCCATCCTTGAGGTATATTTGAAAAGGGAAGATCTTCTCTGCATTCAGGCTCATAACTTGCCTTTCTTGATACTTCCCTATTTGTTACCCCTTCAATGTTAGTATTCAAGTGCAAACTCTCATTTTCTAACTCCTTCTGGATTCCATGGGCTTTTTCTATAACTTGTTCATTTGCATCTTCTTCCTCTTTTTCACTGATTTCCAGCGTGCAACACTCTGCACTCTCCATCATCCAATTCAATACTATATCTTCTTCTTGGGGTAAATAAGGCATTACCTTAGTGTCCACAGTATACCCAGTAGCCTTTCTTGAGTCGAATCCTTCTTGCAAATGTAGTTGCAGTTGGTTGTTGGTGTTTGTAGAAATCCATAGCTTCTTCTTTCCCCGATCTAGCAGAGCTTTCTCTTGCCTAAGCCAAGGCCTTCCCAAGAGTAGAGGGTAAGAAGTCTCCTGTGGTAGTGCAATAATAACAAAATCCAAAACAAAGTGACAACCTTGCACTATCATCGGTACATTTTCAATAATGCCAAGTGGTGCAACGCTATGTTGATATGTTAGTGTAACTGTGAATGGTGCCATCTTGGTGGGGTTCAGATTTAGTTTCCTCATTGTGAAATCTAGCATCAAATTGATGCCAAATCCTCCATCTATGATCACACCTGTGAGAGGTTCATCCTTTATAAAAACAGATAACCTCTAGCTTTGGTAGTCTACCAAGGGCGCAGGGGGAAAGTCAACCATGAAACCATCTATGCTATATGGTTGGATCAAGTAGGCAGAGTGTATAATCTTCAATAAGTCACTCCTTATTTTTGAGTCCATCTTTATGAGTTCGTACAGACTTATCTTGTGATGAATACCTTTCAAGATCTCCTCAATGTTTACCACTTGTGTGTCTTCTTGCAGACTTTTTGGTTGGTCCCTTAGTGAAGTGGCCATCCTTTCATAAGCTCCTTCAATGTCTACTTGGCCCTTCCACCCAGTCCCTGTTGTTCCTCTCTACAGGTTGCTGCTGCTTGCCTGGTGCTAGTCATCATAGGCATTGAAGAAGATGAAACGGCATAAGACTGAGTGGTCATACTTTCTACATGTGGGGACACTACAATCATATGAATTGGAGCAGGGCGGCTTCTTGGGCAATCTCTGGTATAGTGATCCTTAGCCTCTGGACAAGAGCTTCGTCCAACACAATGAACATAGCAAGATGAAGACTTGCACTGATCAATACATAAATATGAAGACTTGTTCCAAAGAAATACTAGTGACTCACACCAAATGACAAAACCAAACCATTCACTCACACTCTAGTGCTATTAGCCCTCCATTGGGAAGCCCACACTCTGTATCCTCACCACAAAGTGACTTCCTATAGTATGCTTGTAGCAACAGGGTGTAGAGAGAGGACCAGAAGGGATGTCAGATGTAAGATGTCCCCAAAGAGTGCCAGCCACTTGCTTTTATAGTCTTCAAGAGGCAAAAAGGGCCTTGCCCATTCCCAACGTTCACTGAATATGTCCAAAAATGATTGCTCCAAAACTGGAGGCATATGCCAAATGAGGCTCTAGTCACGAACTTTATTTAACTCCTTCAAAAATTAGGCCCTTGAACTATGGCCCATGAGAGTGTCAGGGTTCGGTAGAAATATTCCCTCCAACAATTAAAAGTTAATTCCTTTTTGCTTCATTGCACAATCATTACGAATTGGTGTGTTAATTGTGTGTTTTTATTTATCTGAATAGCTTGGCGCTCCATCACCTTGCTATACATGATCCGATCCCATATACATATGAGATGCTCTATCCATTTAGAAGACTTGCTTCTAGGTTCCACATTAATACCCATTTTGGGACCTTCTATAGGAGAATTGGTGATCATATCTATGGAGCTAGTTTCATGTGCCCATGGTAGGTGCAAATAGTTCCCTTATTGCCTTTCACGTAGCTGTAGTGGTGGAAATGATTAGATGGTGATGGGCATTGTTAAACAACTTGGCAATGTGGGGTAGAAAATGGCCAATTGCCAATGATTGAGGATTGACCTTGAGCTTGACACTACCAAAATTACCTTTTATGCTAACTGAAAATAGAAAAGCAAAAACTATTTTGCAAGAATTGTAAAGCAAATGCTCATGTCATAAATAATTATCCAAAACTGGATGCAAAAGAGGCAAAGAAAAATTAGACTGGAATGGTTGTTGCAAAGGTCTCTACAGCGAAAACAGAGTCTGCTAGTCTAATGTTGAATGAAGAATGGGCATTTGCTACTATTTGCAGTTTTGACCCTTCTTCTCCTGAGCAGTGTATGTCTATAGTAGACGTAGATATTTGATACTTTGATAGTGAGGCAACCAAACATATTACCTCACAACACAGTTTCTTCACTTCACTTGAGCCTGCCCCTATAGGAAATACTATCACACATGCTAACAAATCCTCTTATCCTGTCATGGGAGTCGGTGACATCATTGTGACTACTACTGATGGTAGTTCTTTTACATTGTCAGATGCTTTTTTTGTGATAGGGATCAAGAAAAATCTATTATCAGTTTTTGCATTAGCGAAGATTGGCTTGGTTGTGAAATTTTTTGAGACAGATGTACATTTCATGATCTATCTAATGGCGATATGATTATTGATTTTGGAATTTTATGTCATGGGTTGTATAAGCTCATACACTATGAAAAATCTATGAATGATTCAACATGTGTAGTACATGATTCTGAGGCTATGTCAAATGCAAAGCTTTGGCATGCACACTTTGGTCATCTGAATTTAGCTAGTTTGCTACAACTACAAAAATCTGAAATGGTGTCCTCTTTGCCCAAACTCAATAAACATGTTTGTGAAGGCTATATTTTGGGCAAGATGTAGCATTCATCCTTCCCAAAAGATGGTTGAGTTTGAGCAACTCAGAAATTGCAACTTATTCATAGTGATGTTTGTGGTCCTATCAGACATGTTCTTTTGGGAACTATCTTTACTTCGTGACTTTAATTGATGATTTTTCTATGATGCATGGGTATAACCACTCAAAGCAAAGTTTGAAGTGTTTATGTGCTTCAAAAGTTTTTGGTTTTGGCTAAAAATCTGTCATCATGTAAAATAGGCACCCTTTGTTCTGATCGGGGGGAGCGGATATATATCTTTTGACTTTAATGCATTTCTGGCTGAATGTGGGATAAAAAATCAATGTATAGTGCCATATACACCTCATTAGAGGGAGTTGTTGAATGGAAGAATAGATTAGTCATGGAGATGGCAAGGTGTATGGTCAAGAGTTAGGCTTTACCACATAGTTTCTGGCTTGAGGATGTTATGTGTGCAGCATATGTACTTAATAGGTGTCACACTAAAGCACTATAGTCTATAACTCCATTTGAGGCTTGGCATTGTGGCAATCCATCTCTTGCTCATCTATGTGTTTTTGGTTGTCTGGCATATGCATTAGTGCTTGAACAATATCATAGGAAATTACATGATAAAGCAGTAAAATGTATTTTTCTTGGATACATTTCTGAAAGAAAAGGCTATTGTCTGTATCATCCACATACTAAACACATTTTTGTTAGCCGTGATGTTGGTTTTGTGGAAGATGTCATTCAACCTTTACTTTCATGTACGAAAGAGACATCTGTTAGCTCCAAAGATATGTATGATACTTTGTTGCCTCTTTTTATAGATGGATAGTCTAGTGCTGCTCCTCATGAGGCAACTTCTTAGCCTTTCTGGGCTTCATGTGATGATGTAGATCATTCTATTTCTGATGCAGATTTACATGATGCAGTTGTTTATGAGAGATCTGATATTGAGGAGGCAAAAACTATGCCAAAATGGATGGTGCAGACTTTGCATGACAGCAAATTAGATGCACCTTTGTCATATTATACTCGTTTAGGCTCTCATAGTGCCTCTTTTGCATCAAAGTGCTATGCTATGGCTGCCTCTAGTCTCTGTGATGAGACTGAGCCTATTTTGTTTGATGAAGCATAAAATTCTGAAGATTGGATAGCTGCAATGCAATCTAAATATGATGCTATTATGAAAAATGGTACCTCGCTTTATGTGGCTTGCATCCTAGAAAAAAGGTCATTGGCACTAAGTGGGTATACAAGTTGAAGCGTAAACCTGATGGAACAGTTAACAGGTATAAGGCTAGGCTTGTTGGAAAGGGTTATGCGCAAGAAAGAGGCATTCATCGTGGTTGGAATGTAATCTATGTCAGCATTAACACTTGCACTTTTGCAAACATGACTCCATTGATTTTAGGAATTTTGACATTCATGGAAAGGAACATCTAGTACATCAAAAAGATATTTTAGGTTCCCATCCTCCATAGATAGTGCTATGTTTCTCATATGCTTAATAGGATGTGATGTTTCATTGCCTATATTAACAAATCTAAAAATAGAAAAGTTTTGCCAACTACTAAACCATTCTGCATGGTTGCTCATGTGATTTGATGCACCTGATTCAACATACCACACATTACAATTCAATTTTGAAACATGAGTAGACATTGTATTCATCATGTAATGTTGCACCATGAACAAATTCTCGAGATCATTTGTACATATCTTTTTTTGGTGCTTTCTGCTATTTTGATTCTTCGACCTTCAAATAGTTCAAAGTGATAAAGTTTACCATAATTCTAGCATCCCTTACTAAATCATTTCTTTATAAATCTATGTGGCCTCTTTGGCTTCCCCTGACTCAAGACTATCCTTTAGCTACTACATGAAATTGTTGTTGACCTTGGTCCTGATTACTATTTCCTCTTCCACTTCCAAAGCCTCTTCCTCTACCAGAGTAGAATACATGCTGTGAATGAGCTTTTCCTTGGGATTTTGAATCTTCACCAAGGTTCGCTTCTTCAATTATCAACATGGACACAAGATCAGCAAAATTTGGAATATTTTTTCTGGTTTGAATAGAAGTTTGGAACTTATCATCATCCTCTACATTGATGCCAATAGATGCGCACGACTCATATATGCTTTTGATTTTTAGGGTGTAGTAACTTATTGACATGCTCTTTTTTTCTAGTGTATGGAGCTCATTCTTGAGTTGCAATTTTTGTGGCTTTTTATTTTCCTCATACAATATGACCAAAATGTTACAAACCTCTTTTGGAGTTTTGACATCTTGTTTGTGCCCAATCATGCTATCATGTGTGCTAACACACAACCAATACATTACCTTCCATGATCCTTGATTCTAGTCTTCATATGATCTTAACTGATCTCGATTCCGATTCCTCTCTCGTAATTGTGGAGCATTTTGATTCTCTCCTTTGATGTACTTCAAATAACCATTTTGCATTAGGATTATCACTCTAAATCTCCAAGCATGAAAGTTATTCTTCTCCAACTTATCGCAAATAAGTTGACTCATTACATCATCATTTACCATTTCTATAGCAATTCCCAATAGTCCAAAAACACTAGACTTAGTACTTGTGGATGGACCCTCTCACATTGACTGGATTGTTCGATCTCAGAAAAACACAGTTTTTGTGTATCAATAGTACACATATTCGCTTGAAATTCTCTGGATTACTTGAGATTTGAAACTAAACACAAGTTACATTTTCGCAAACGCATCTAGGTTTTTCATGGGCTCAAAATGCAATTCAAGATGGCTCCAAAAGTGGAATCTCAGCGTAACCTTCACATTAAATTTCTTCAAAATCTACAAAAACTGAAATTGAGATTGAGACTCCTATCTTCACACAAACTTTCGTAGCAATCCATGATCCTTTGTAAAGCACTTGTCTTCATGCCCTCTCATGTACACTTCATTTTTGGCCTTCTCCACAAGATCTCTATAGCCAACCTAGCTCCAATACCATGTGAAGAGAAAGGAGATAATGAAGAGAGATCTCACACACTCTCACATACAAAGAGAGGAGCACACACAAATTGAGGCAAGGAAGAATGATCTTCTTCTTCTTATGCTATTACATAAAGAGAATATACAAGAATGAACTAATACAACAATACAATTAGTACAAAATATAAAGAACACTACATAAGGAAAAACCTAATGTCTGTGAATGAGTGCACTGGCAAGAAAAAAATGTGCCATCACTCTTGGTAGATAAATCTAGTAAAGTTCAATAAAGTATCACTAAAATAGCGTAAGAATTATACATGGCAGAGAGATGGAAAGTGATATGTTTCATCCTTGATCATCACATGTTGAGCTTGATATCTAAACACCTTCATGCTTTTTCTCATGATTTGAATTTGATTGATGAGAATCAAATTTTGTAAGAAATCAAGTACACACGAGAGATGAGTTTAGTAAAGGAGTTTAAGGTTGAGTTTAAATGGTGATCTGGGTAACTCTATGCGAGATATTGCAAGGTAAGGTAGAGGTGTGCTTGCTAAACTCATAGTTTGGACTAGCGCAAGACATGGGTGATTGTACATGGGTAGCTTTTTATCCACATAGTGATATCCATATGTGGTGTGATACACATGGTCTATTGATCCATCTAATGAAAAGCCAATGAACCAGTTTGTTTATAGAAAATGGGAAACATATTATTCATATCCAATTCTGGGGGTTGGAGTTCAACTGATATATGCAAACTTAAATCCTTGGATCCCCCTAAAGGGGTCACAAGTTAAACAACCTTGATGCTCAACATGGATGAAAAATATTATGATAAAAATATCAATTAGTAGTGATATACGTCTATATAATTGATCTACAAGCTATAAATGGTCCAATATGTTCACCTTCATCAAACATTCAACTCCAATTGGATAATGCATTATTGACTTTACATGAATACGAGGGCCTTACAAAATGTTCAATACAACACAAAATCATAGGTGATGAAAATTTTTTTCATATACTTATAATGTTCTCAAATGGATATAGTTAAGGACGAAATAGTTGTTTTTTTCAAATCAAAAGTCACAAATCAATGTTAAAAAATTGAATTATGTATGGTTGACTAGAATAAAATACATAACTTATGTATAATTCATGGGTTTAGAAGGTTAAACATATGGATTCTAAAGGTTAGAATATGATGTATGTTTGCCTTGGTCTAGCCCTTGAATTACCCATGGAACATGCCTTGAACCTTTGGGTGAAACCCTTGGTTTTAACCCTTGGGGTATTTATTCATATGAGCTCCCAATTGAATGGTTCGAACCTTAGGGTTGGTTTATCCTAAGGTGTGGGAACCTTAGTCTTGGGAGACACTTCTCTAGGAGCCACGTTGTGTGAGAAGAAGGCATGTGATCACCCTTGGGAAAGTGTCCAGATGAGGGCCACTTGGCTACGCACTTGGCCAAACCCAAGGACATGCACCCTCTTGCCCTAGAGGTATATATATGGGTGGAGTTGGATGGGTGGCATTTGATCACCCTTGGGAAAGTGTCTAAATGAAGGTCACTTGGCTAGGCACTTGGCCAAACCCAAGGACATGCACCCTCTTGCCCTAGAGGTTTATATATGGGTGGAGTTGGATGGGTTGAGACGTGCTCTTTGTTAGGATTGTGATCTTGGCACTTAGATTTATGAGTAGTGATTGTGGTTATACAACATTGGTATCTAGAGCCATTTCTCTGTATTCCATCCTTGAGATTCATGTGAGTTGTTAGTTTTAGGCCTCCAAACTTCGAAGAAGAAGATTTCATAGTATGGCAAAATTCAGTCTGTGTGACCCTCCCCCATGTTAATCAATGTTCGCAGATCAATCATGTGGTTGGGTCGTTTTCATCCGGGTGGGACAATAGCTCGCGTAGACTTCTCTCTAGGGAGAATGACAGTGAAGGAGCACCTGCAGACTCCTCTTCCAACGTGAATCTGAAGTGCTTCATTCCCTTATATATAAAGAGCTTCAAATAGAGAGACCTCCACATATGGGATTAACAATTGCACGCATCTACGTAGACATCCATCATCGAATGAAGACTCACAAATGCATAGTGAAGAATCTATTCGATCTTTCTACAGACTTCATAGTATTCAGCTCCAAGAAAAGATGGGAGTTCTTCACTTTAAACTTGAATGGACGGTCTTAACTCATCATCACAGAAATTGGGGAAGTAATTTTTATTACTTCTTGTTATTCTTGCATACTTTATTATTATTATTATTTTTAAAGGAATTTTGATCATTTTGATCCACTTTTCCAAAATATCTCGAAATTAAGAGAGCATAAAATGCATGAGATGCATGAGTTATCGTCCATGGAGTATTTGTGTTATCGTGAACTTGGGGAAGTATAATTTTGAGTATTGCATGGGTTGATGGGACATGAGAGAGAAATTAAGTATAGAAAGTTTAAAGTTTAAGATAGGAAAATGAATTCTTCATATGAATTCAAAAGCATAAAATTTGGAAAAATTTCTTTTTTTTGGGGAGAAGGGCGGGAGGAACCCTAACGAGAGTGCTTCCTATGCAAGATAGTGTCGTGTTGCCTCTCCCACTTCTATCCTCTAATATTGTGTCTAAGAGCTCGTGCTGCTACTGGTGATGACGTGTGCACTCACTCTTCCCCCTGAGGGGGGAGAACACTATGGAGGCTCCTACGGAATTGTTGTTTTGGAATCTGTTGGAGTTAGACGTCTGCGGAAGCATGCGAACAGCACAAGGAAGAAGAAGAAACTTGGAGCACAACACACAATACTGAATGTATTACTAGAGAATGTACAAAGATAAGTAGCCCATTAGGGCAATAGGCGTATATACAAGCTAGGGGAAAAAACCTCCTAAAGAGGGAAAAAAGTGCCCCGATGGTCCTAGTGTGTTCACACACATCACTACCTAAATATATCAACAATTCCCCCCTGGGAGTGATGTGGTGAACAAGGAGTTGGCACTCATGTATAAGGAAGTGCCAAGCTATGTGGAAATCACTCCACGAAAGGAAGTAAGCCCAAAGCTTTGCGGAAAGCTTCAAACGTCTCCCTAGGCAGAGCCTTCGTGAAAAGGTCTGCTATGTTCTCCTGCATGGGCACATATGCCAAGCTGATCTCCCCAACAAAGAACCTCTCCCTGACATAGTGATAATGCACCTCAATGTGCTTAGTGCGAGCATGGAACACAGGGTTCCTCGCAACTGCCAATGCGCTCTGACTGTCAGTGAAGATGGTGGTGGCATAAGACTGGCCAACACCCAAATCAGCCATAAGGCGTCTGAGCCACACACACTCAACAGTCGCTGTGAAAGCTGCTCTATACTCAGCCTCACAACTGGAAGTGGCCATAGTAGGCTGCTTCTTGCTCAACCAAGATATACATGAGCTGCCAAGCATGAAGCAAAAACCACTGGTGGACACACAAGTGTCATAGCAACCAGCCCAATCTGAGTCTAAAAAAGCATGCAAATCTGGCGGTACTGATCCCCCAAGTTGCCGAGTACCACTCAAGTAGCGAAAGATGCGCTTAACCGCCTTCCAATACATGACTCTTGGGCAATGCATAAACCTGCTCATCTGTGAGACAGCAAACTGAATATCTGGCCGAGTAATGCATAAGTAAATGAAGCATCCAACAGCCTGTTGATAGAGAACAACATCAAATGCATCTCCAGCATCATGAACACTCAATCGTAAACATGTCTCCATAGGAGTGGCAATATGCTTACAGTCTTCAAGGCCAAAACGCTGCAATAATGTGTCACTATATTTCATTTGGCACAAAACCATTCCACCATCAACTTGCATAAAGTGAATGCCCAAATAGTGATGCAAATGCCCCAAATCAGACATCTCAAATGAGGCATGCAAATCAGCCTTGAAATCATCAATATGCTTCTCAATAGAACCTGTGAGGAGCATGTCGTCAACATAGACAACAATGATCAGAAGCACATCATTAGCACACTTAACATATAAGGTGCTTTCACTTGGACTGTTCTCAAAACCATGTGCAACCAGATAGGCATGTATCTTCTCATACCAAGCACGTGGTGCTTGCTTTAAACCATATAATTCCTTCTTTAACCTGCACACCTGATTTTCATGCCGTTTCTGCACAAAGCCACGGGGCTGAAAAACATACACTTCTTCATGCAAGTCACCATTCAGAAATGTTTTTTTAATGTCCAACTGATGTACATTCCAACCATGATGGGCTGCAAGTGCACAAATGCTCTGAAGAGTAGTCATACGGCATGTAGGTGCAAAGGTCTTGTTGGAGATAGACGTATGCGGAAGCACGCGAACAGCACAAGGGAGAAGAAGAAGCTTGGAGCACAAACACACAATACTGAATGTATTACTAGAGAATGTACAAAGATAAGTAGCCCATTAGGGCAATAGGCGTATATACAAGCCGGGGGAAAAAAACCTCCTAAAGAGGGAGAAAAGTGCCCCAGCGGTCCTAGAGTGTTCACACACATCACTACCTAAATATATCAACAAATCCCCCCTGGGAGTGATGCGGTGAACAAGGAGCTGGCACTCATGTATAAGGAAGTTCCAAGCTATGTGGAAATCACTCCACAAAAGGAAGTAAGCCCAAAGCTTTGCGGAAAGCTTCAAACTTCTCCCTAGGCAGGGCCTTCGTGAAAAGGTCTGCAATGTTCTCCTGCGTGGGCACATATGCCAAGCTGATCTCCCCAACAGAGAACCTCTCCCTGACATAGTGATAATGCACCTCAATGTGCTTAGTGCGAGCATGGAACACAGGGTTCCTCGCAACTGCCAATGCGCTCTGACTGTTAGTGAATATGGTGGTGGCAGAAGACTGGCCAACACCCAAATCAGCCATAAGGCGTCTGAGCCACACACACTCAACAGTCGCTGTGAAAGCTGCCCTATACTCAGCCTCACAACTGGAAGTGGCCACAGTAGGCTGCTTCTTGCTCAACCAAGATATACATGAGCTACCAAGCATGAAGCAAAAACCACTGGTGGACACACGAGTGTCATAGCAACCAGCCCAATCTGAGTCAGAAAAAGCATGCAAATCTGGCAGTAGTGATCCCCCCTTGGGATAAAACAACCCAAGTAGCCGAGTACCACTCAAGTAGCGAAAGATGCGCTTAACCGCTTTCCGATGTGTGACTCCTGAGCAATGCATAAACCTGCTCATCTGTGAGACAGCAAATTGAATATCTAGCCGAGTAATGCATAAGTAAATCAAGCATCCAACAGCCTGCTGATAACATCTCGAGCATCATGAAGACTCAATCGTAAACCTGTCTCCATAGGAGTGGCAATAGGCTTACAGTCTTCAAGGCCAAAACGCTGCAATAATGTGTCAATATATTTCGTTTGACACAAAGCCATTCCACCATCAACGTGCATAAACTAAATGCCCAAATAGTGATGCAAATGCCCCAAATCAGACATCTCAAATAAGGCATGCAAATCAGCCTTAAAATCAGCAATATGTGTCTCAATAGGACTAGTGAGCAGCATGTCATCAACATAGACAACAATGATCAGAAGCACATCATTAGCACGTTTAACATATAAGGTGCTTTCAGTTGGACTGTTCTCAAAACCATGTGCAATCAGATAGGCATGTATCTTCTCATACCAAGCACGTGGTGCTTGCTTTAAACCATATAATGCCTTCTTTAACCCACAAACCTGGTTTTCATGCCCTTTCTGCACAAAGCCACCGGGCTGAAAAAGATACACTTCTTCATGCAATGATGGGCTGCAAGTGCACAAATGCTCCGAATAGTAGTCATACGGCATGTAGGTGCAAAGGTCTCATCAAAATCAATGCCTCTTTCTTATGCATAACCCTTTGCAACAAGCCTAGCCTTATACCTGTCAACTGTACCATCAGGTTTACACTTCAGCTTGTATACCCACTTAGTGCCAATGGCCTTCTTGCCAGGAGGCAAGTCACATAAAGACCATGTACCATTCTTCATTATAGCATCATATTCAGATTGCATAGCAGCCATCCAATTTTCTGAATTTTGTGCTTCATCAAAAGAAATAGGCTCATTCTCATCACAGAGACTAGATGCAGCCATAGCATAGCAATCTGATGCAAAGGAGGCACTATGAGAGCCTGAACGAGTACGATATGACAAAGGTGCATCTAATTTGCTATCACGCAAAGTCTGCACCAGCCATTTTGGCATAGTTTTTGCCTGCTCAATATCAGCTCTCTCATCAACAAGTGCATCATATAAATCTGCATCAGAAATGGAATGATCTCCATCATCATATGAAACCTGCAAAGGCTGAGAAGTTGCCTCATTAGGACCAGCACTAGCCTGTCCACCTGTAAAAAGAGGCATCAAAGTATTATACATGTCTTTGGAGCTAACAGATGTCTCCTTAGTACATGAAAGCAATGGCTGAATAGCATCTTCCACAAAGACAACATCACGGCTAACCAGAATGTGTTTAGTCTGTGGATGATACAGATAATAGCCTTTACTTTCAGAATTGTACCCAACAAAAATACATTTTACTGCCTTATCATCCAATTTTCTGCAATGTTGTTCAGGCACTAATGCATATACCAAACAACCAAAAACACGCAGATGAGCAACAAATGGCTTGCGGTCATGCCAAGCCTCATATGGAGTGATAGACTGCAACACTTTAGTGGGACACCTGTTCAGTACATATGCTGCACACATGACAGCCTCAAGCCAGAAACTATGTACACTGGTGTTTTATCTCACGTTCAGCCAGAAATGCATTAAAATCTGAAGACATATATTCCCCCCCTCGATCAGAACGGAGGGTGCCCATTTTACATGGTGACAAATTTTCAGCCAAAACCAAAAACTGTTTGAAGCACATGAACACTTCGGACTTTGCTTTGAGTGGATATACCCATGCATGCCTGGAAAAATCATCAATGAAAGTCACGAAGTAAAGGTAATTTCCAAAAGAGGGTGTCTGCATAGGACCACAGACATCACTATGTACAAGCTGCAATTTCTGCGTAGCCCGAAGTGAACCATCTTTTGGAAAGGAAGAACGCTGTATTTTGCCCAAAATACAGCCTTCACAACATGTTTTCCAGGTGCCTCAAGTTTGGGCAAAGAGGACACCAATTCAGATTTCTGTAGGCGTAACAAACTAGCAAAATTCAGATGACCAAAGCGTGCATGCCAAAGCTTTGCATCTAACATAGCCTGAGAATCATGAACTACACATGCCAAATCATTCACAGATCTTTCATAGTCTATGAGCTTATATAGCCCATGACATAAAATGCTAGAAGCAATAATCACATCGCCATTTGAGAGATCATGGACTGTACACCTGTCATCAACGAATTTCACAACCAAGCCAATCTTGGCTAATGTAGAAACTGATAACAGGTTCTTTTTGATCCCTTGCACACATAAAGCGTCTGACAAAGTGAAAGAACTACCATCAACAGTAGTCAGAATGATCTTACCAACTCCCATAATAGGATAAGAGGAGTTATTGGTGCATGTGACAGTATTCCCTGTAGGGGCAGGCTTGAGTGAAGAGAAGAAACTGTGCTGCGAGGTAATATGTTTGGTCGCCCCACTGTCAAAGTACCAAACATCTGAGTCTACTGCAGACATGCATTGATCATGAGAAGATGGGTCAAAATTGCACACAGTAGTAAACGCCCATTGTTCTTCCTGCACAAGATTTGCATACTCTGTTTTTGGTGTAGAGGCCTCTGCAACAACCATTCCAGCCTCTTTCTTCTTTGCCTCTTTAGCAGTCAGTTTTGGACAGTTCTTTATAATATGATCATTTCCTTTACAGTACTTGCAGAACAATTTCTGCTTTTTTGATTTCTTCTCATCTTTATCCTAGTTCTTCGATTGTGCAGCATTTGCAGATTTCTGCTTACTAGTAGAAGAGCTCCATTTTCCTTTGCCCTTCTGACTAGCCAGGAAAGCTTGATCTGCAACACGCATAATGAACCTATTCTACCTGGACTGATCTTCCTGCAACCGAACAGAGACTAATTCCTCAAATGACAAGGCATTCGGATTGCCTTTCATCATCAACCGAAGAGTAGAGGCAAAACTCTGATATGAATCAGGAAGACCATTCAGAATAGTCTGCACAAGTGAGCTATCTGGTATAACCTCATCAGCAGAAATCAATTGTTCCTTCATGTCTTTGATCTTTGTAAGAAAACTGTCCATAGAATCACCTTCATTCATGTGCTCACTCTCCAACTGTTTTCGGAGGTAAGCAACACGAGCCTCATTCCTAGCCTGGTACAAAGTGGTAAGTGTATCCCAAGCATCCTTTGCTGTTCTGCAAGAGCGAATGTGAGGAATAATGGCACGTTTGATAGACAAAGCTATCAATGCATGTGCCTGGGCATCTCTGCCATCCCAACGAATCTGCTCTGTAGTAGGTGCAACAGAAACAGCAGCACGAACAGGAATCTTCGGAATATAATCTTTGACACCATCTTCATCAGCTCCAACACCTGTATTTGCAGTACCTGTCGTTACAGGTGTAACAGGACGTCTTTCAACACCCTGCACAATGTTCCATAATCCTTTTGCAACCAGTACATGTCGCATCATATAATCCCATAATGGGTAGTTGGTACCATCCAACTTATCCTCAACAGCCAACATACGGAATACATCACTGCTTTCAGCCATGGCTGGTGACTAAAATACCTTGATGCAAAAAATTGACTGTATCTCAAAAAGTTGAACAGAACTGCCCAGACGAGTTCTGCTAGACCTGTAGCAGACTTTGAGACGCTTAAACTGGCGAACAGAAACTAGTATATACCTTTGGCACAAAAGGACGAAATAGCCTGCACAAGCACTGCGATAGTGCGTTCGGAGGCCGAAACGAGCTCAGATCGCGATTTTGGCACCACATAGTGTAGCTGGTTTGATCTCCAAACACCCTGAGTATGCTCACCAAATTTCATGAGAATCTGAGACTGCAAACGGAAGAGTGTCGACGGCGCCCTAGAAGAAGCGACGACCTGCTCTGATACCAATTGTTGGAGATAGACGTCTGCGCAAGCACGCGAACAACACAAGGAAGAAGAAGAAGCTTGGAGCACAAACACACAATACTGAATGTATTACTAGAGAATGTACAAAGATAAGTAGCCCATTAGGGCAATAGGCGTATATACAAGTTGGGGGAAAAAAACCTCCTAAAGAGGGAAAAAAGTGCCCCGGCGGTCCTAGAGTGTTCACACACATCACTACCTAAATATATCAACAGGTCTCATCAAAATCAATGCCTCTTTCCTACGCATAACCCTTTGCAACAAGCCTAGCCTTATACCTGTCAACTGTACCATCAGGTTTATGCTTCAGCTTGTATACCCACTTAGTGCCAATGGCCTTCTTTCCAAGAGGCAAGTCACATAAAGACCATGTACCATTCTTCATTATAGCGTCATATTCATATTGCATAGCAACCATCCAATTTTTTGAATTCTGTGCTTCATCAAAAGAAACAGGCTCATTCTCATCACAAAGACTAGATGCAGCCATAGCATAGCAATCTGATGCCAAGGAGGCACTATGAGAGCCTGAACAAGTACGATATGACAAACGTGCATCTAATTTACTATCACGCAAAGTCTGCACCAACCATTTTGGCATAGTTTTTGCGTGCTCAATATCAGCTCTCTCATCAACAAGTACCAAGTATCATACATGTCTTTGGAGCTAACAGATGTCTCCTTAGTACATGAAAGCAATGGTTGAATAGCATCTTCCACAAAGACAACATCACGGCTAACCAGAATGTGTTTAGTCTGTGGATGATACAGACGATAGCCTTTACTTTCAGAACTGTACCCAATAAAAATACATTTTACTGCCTTATCATCCAATTTTCTGCAATGTTGTTCAGGCACTAGTGCATATGCCAAACAACAAAAAACACGTAGATGAGCAACAGATGGCTTGCAGTCATGCCAAGCCTCATATGGAGTGATAGACTGCAGCGCTTTAGTGGGAGACTTGTTTAGTACATACGCTACACACATGACAGCCTCAAGCCAGAAACTATGTGGTAAAGCCTGACTTTTGACCATGCACCTCGCCATCTCCATGAGTGACCTGTTCTTTCGTTCAACAACTCCATTATGTTGAGGTGTATAAGGCACGGTACACTAGTGTTTTATTCCACGTTCAGCCAGAAATGCATTAAAATCAGAAGACATATATTCCCCCCCTCGATCAGAACGAAGGGTGCCCATTTTACATGCTGACACATTTTCAGCCAAAACCAAAAACTGTTTAAAGCACATGAACACTTCGGACTTTGCTTTGAGTGGATATACCCATGCATGCTTGAAAAATCATCAATGAAAATCATGAAGTAAAGGTAATTTCCAAAAGAGGGTGTTTGCATAGGACCACAGACATCACTATGTACAAGCTGCAATTTTTGTGTAGCCCGAATTGAACCATCTTTTGGAAAGGAGGAACGCTACATTTTGCCCAAAATACAGCCTTCACAAACATGTTTTCCAAGTGCCTCAAGTTTGGGCAAAGAGGACACCATTTCAAATTTCTACAGGCGTAGCAAACTAGCAAAATTCAGATGACCAAAGCGTGCATGCCAAAGCTTTGCATCTGACATAGCCTGAGAATCATTTACTGCACATGCCGAATCATTTTCAGATCTTTCATAGTCTATGAGCTTATACAGCCCACGACATAAAATGCCAGAAGCAATAATAACATCGCCATTTGAGAGATCATGAACTGTACATCTGTCATCAACAAATTTCACAACCAAGCCAATCTTGGCTAATGCAAAAACTGATAAAAGATTCTTCTTGATCACTGGCATAAATAAAGCATCTGACAAAGTGAAAGAACTACCATCAGCAGTAGTGAAAACGATCTTACCAACTCCCATAACAGGATAAGAGGAGTTGTTGGCGCATGTAATAGTATTCCCTGTAGGGGCAGGCTCGAGTGAAGAGAAGAAACTGCGCTGCGAGGTAATATGTTTGGTCGCCCCACTCTCAAAGTACCAAACATCTGAGTCTACCGCAGACATGCACTGCTCATGAGAAGATGGGTCAAAACTGCAAACAGTAGCGAACACCCATTCTTCTTCCTACACAAGATTAGCAGACTCCATTTTTGGTGTAGAGGCTTCTGCAACAACCATTCCAGCCTCTTTCGTCTTTGCCTCTTTTGCAGCCAGTTTTGGATAGTTCTTTATGATATGCTCATTCCCTTTACAGTACTTACAAAAAAAATTTTCCTTTTTTGATTTTTTCTCATGTTTGTCTTGGTTCTTCGAATGTGCAGCATTTGCAGATTTCTGCTTACTAGTAGAAGAACTCCATTTTCCTTTGCCCTTCTGACTAGCCAAGAAAGCTTGATCTACAACACACATAATGGACCTATTTTGCTTGGACTCATCTTCCTGCAACAGAACAGAGACTAACTCCTCAAATGACAAGGCATTTGGATTGCCTTTCATCATCAATCGAAGAGTAGAAGCAAAACTCTGATATGAATCAGGAAGACCATTCAGAACTGTCTGCACAAGTGAGCTATCTGGTATAACCTCATTAGTAGAAATCAACTGTTCCTTCAAGTCTTTGATCTTAGTTAGGAAATTGTCCATAGAATCACCTTCATTCATGTGCTCACTCTCCAACTGTTTTCGGAGGTAAGCAACACGAGCCTCATTCCTAGCTTGGTACAATGTGGTAAGTGTATCCCAAGCATCCTTAGCTGTTCTGCAAGAGCGAATATGAGGAATAATGGCATGTTTGACAGACAAAGCTATCAATGCATGTGCCTGGGCATCTCTGCCATCCCAACAAATCTGCTCTACAATAGGTGCAGCAGAAATAGCAGCACGAACAGGAATCTGCACAATATCATCTTCGACACCATCTTCATCAGCTCCAGCACCTATATTCGCAGTACCTACTGTTACAGGTGTAACAAGACGTCTTTCAACACCCTGCACAATGTTCCACAATCCTTTTGCAACCAATACATGTCGCATCATATAAGCCCATAATGGGTAGTTCGTACCATCCAACTTATCCTCAATAGCCAACATACGGAATACATCACTTCTTTTAGCCATGGCCGGTGACTAAAATACATTGATGTAGAAAATTGACTATATCTCAAAAAGTTGAACGGAACTGCCGAGACAAGTTCTGCTAAACGTCTAGCAGACTTCGAGACGCTTATACTGGCGAACAGAAATAGGTATATACCTTTGGCACAAAAAGACAAAATAGCCTACACAAGCACTGCAATAGTGCATTCAGAGGCCGAAACGAGCTCAGATTCTGAGACTGCAAACGGAGGAGTGTCGACAGCACCCTAGATGAAGCGATGACCTGTCTGATACCAATTGTTGGAGTTAAATATCTGCGGAAGCATGCGAACAGCACAAGGAAGAAGAAGAAGCTTGGAGCACAACACACAATACTGAATGTATTACTAGAGAATGTACAAAGATAAGTAGCCCATTAGGGCAATAGGCGTATATACAAGCCGGGGGAAAAAAACCTCCTAAAGAGGGAAAAAAGTGCCCCGACGGTCCTAGTGTGTTCACACACATCACTACCTAAATATATCAACAGAATCAACCGATGTCAGGAACCATGCTAAAAATCAAAGATTTTGATGGTTTGTGCCTTCATGAGCAAAAGGTTTTGTATAAAAACCTTCTTAATGCTTGTTTTAATTTATAAGCGAGGACATTGGGTAAAGGATTGTCTCCTACTAGAAGAAAAATCTACCTGTGTAATAAATAAGGTTATTGATGATCCCCCTACCCCCAAGCCCAATCAATTGCAATCAACAAAGAAAAACCAAGCTAAGAACACTAAAAAGAAAGGGTAAGTCTTGGGTTAATTCCTTTGATGTCCTTCTTGAAGAAGTGTTGAGCTCTTTCCTTGAATCTCAAGACCCTCCTTCAGCTTCTTCCTTCCCAGAGGACAAGGCCCCCCCTGTCTCAAGTCTCCCCAACAATGGGGGGGCCTATTGCCATCATGGAAATAGATATCTCCCCTGATGTTACAGTCAATATTCGATCTAGCCCTAATCCAAAGTCAAGATGGACTAAAGTTGTGAATAAAAAAAGTGGTTAAGTGGGATTTAGGATCTAATTCTATAGCTAATTCTTTCGGGCATACTGACTCATTGTTTTTTGAGGAATTCAGATTCTCCAAAAAAGTTAATGCACATGATTTGCAAGAAATGGAAAAATTGGAGGAAGCTGGGATTGACATGGAAACTTTTCAGTCAACGCATAAAGAAAATAAAGACCCATTGGACTAGAATTCCTCCAAAGCTAAAAGGAAAGATGGTAACTATAAATCAAGAAGGAAAGATATCCTTAGAAACTCTATGTCATTGAATAAGCTTACCAAGAACATTAGAAAGTGATTTTTTGGTTGTTGTTTTGTTTTTATCTGTGTTGTTTTTTCATGGAAGAAATCAAATTTTTATCCTATAATACTAAAGGGCTCTCTAACCCAGTGAGAGCCA
This sequence comes from Ceratopteris richardii, assembly GCA_020310875.1. Lineage (NCBI taxonomy): Eukaryota > Viridiplantae > Streptophyta > Polypodiopsida > Polypodiales > Pteridaceae > Ceratopteris > Ceratopteris richardii. The sequence continues at coordinate 10,776,701 of CM035414.1, read as the reverse complement.
AGTGAATTTCTAAATGGATTTATGATCTGTATGTTTAGTCTAGTTTCATTTGTCTTCAAGAGCTTAAGATAAGTGGCAACAGACTCCCCCTTCATCTCAACATTGTGTCTAGTAATCATAATTGGTATTTAACTAAACATCCCCAGGGGAGAGGAGGTACGGCTCTCGATGTTTCCCACTTTGTTGACCATTTGGTCCAAGATGTGCTTCTTAGCCCCACTCATCAATGGGTAGGTCTCTCCTTAAAAAGCCCCCTTTGATTGTATTGTTGTTAGTGTCTATGCTGCTAACTACCCCTCTAATAGGACTAGGTATTGGGAAGAGTTGATTTCCCTTCGTGGGCCTCTCATCATGCTGGGAGATTTCAACATGGTGACCACCATCACTGATTTGGGAAGGTGTTGAACATGCCAATGAGTGCAACCAAGCTTTCTATTTCCTCAAAATTGACTTTGACAAAGCTTATTACAGAATAGAGTGGGACTTTATCTTTCAGTCCCTCCAGGACATTGGAGCTAGCAAGTCTTTCATAAAAGTTGTCAGCACCCTTTTTGGCAATGCTCATTCTAGAGTTTCTGTCAATGGTTCCCTTTCTCCCCCTTTCAAACTAAGAAGATCCATTAGACAAGGATGCCCTATTGCCCCTCTTCTTTTTGCTATAGTGAGTGATGCCCTTGGCTTGCTGATCAATGATGTTATTCCTCATAAGAACTTGGAGGGCATTGATATTCTTGGTTCTCCCAAACCCTTATGTCTCCAAGCCTTTGCTGATGACACCAATGTTCTTCTCAAAGCTAATAATAGCTCTTTGTAGGTGTTTTTGGATTGCTTGACCATCTGTTTGGCTAGTGGTTCTCATGTGAATCACAAAAAAACAGCTTTGAGAGCCTCTGATAACTCTGTTCCTGAATGTATTAAAGCTTTGAACTGTGACATCATTAAGGATGGGGAAATCTTTAGGCTTCTGTGTATTCCCATGGGTTTCCAAGTCTCCCTTAGTCAAAGATGGGAGTGGGTGCTCAACAAATTTAGAGGTAACATTTTCAAGTGGTATGCCTGTCAAAGTGCCTTATCCTATTGAGTCTTTGTGTTGAATCACTTTATTTTGCCTAGTTTGATCTATTTCTGGTCTTACTCGATGCCTAACAAAAAGGATTTTTGCGAGGTGATTGCTCTTGCGAGAAGGTTTCTGTGGGGGGAGGGGAACCCTCAACATAACAAAATTCCCAAAGTTTCCTAGGACATCTGCTGTCTCCCTAAAAAGGAGGGTGACCTGGGTATTATATGTCAAAAAAAATGGCCACGAACATGGCTGCTAAGTGGATAGCTAGGTCTCTTGAGTTGAAGATATTTGGGCTTGTCTTATCAGAATAAATGCTACACAATTTTCTTTAGAACACTACAAAGCCTAGAAAGACCACACCCTCTAGAACATCATAGTTTCACCCCACTCCTTTACTCCTATGGGCAGTCCCCTTAGTTGGAGACTTTGGAAAGGGTGGATAGAAGTTAAAAAAATTGTATCCCTAATGTTAGGTTCTTTCTATACACTGACTTTTTCTTGTAGGAAAGCATCTAGACTAGATGGCTCTCCCTATGGAGCAATATGGGGATTGGCATTAAAGAACACAAATGCAAAAAGAAAGGCTTTGTTTCCTAGAAGGACTTCCTATTACAGGGTGAAGTCATGTTTGATGATTCTATTCTTGGTAATACTGATCTTTCCTTTCCTTGTTTATAGGTCTTGATCAAGCATAAAGGTCTATTGCAGGGTAAGATCTAGCAATGCCATAATAACAGACAAGTGAAGCTTACCATGATGGCCTGGGACATGTTCAAAAGATTCAAGAAGTGGAGAGGTTTTGTTCACAAGATCCTACCTAAGTTGAACAAAAGATGGCTGGTAAATTGGTCTACTAGACAATGGCAGTATAGATTCACATGCTTATGGGCTTTCCCCATCAACATCGAGCAGTCCTTGCTCTAGTGGTTCATTATCCACAATGGCATTTGGTGTGACCCCAAGATAAAGAAGGATGGCATTATTGACAGTAAATGTACATTTTGTGGCACTGTGGAGGATTTGCCCTACCTCTTCTACAATTGCAAGCATGTTGAACATTTTTGGAAACCTGTTCAACCCTACTACATCAAACTCAACTTTCAGTTTAGCTACAGAGAAATTCTACTAGGTTCCTGCAATAGAATGGATCCTATGTTATGGAATTTGTGGAGAGCTCATACAATGTGACACATTTGGAAAGCAGAAATGAAGCTATTTTCAACAAGAGATTTAACTGCTTCTACTTGTCATTTTATCAGTGTTTTAGAAAGATTGCTCTGAAGTGTCTCTCAGCAATTAAAGATGCTCATGCTACAGATTTTCAACTGTCCAGATTTCTCCAAGATTTACCTCACAATCAATGGATATAGTCCCTAATGAATTTGTATTCTAGTTCTAGATTAGATATGATCTTTTCTTGTATTAACACCTCACTGGTGCTTGTCTACCTTCCCTCTCTTGGGTTGATGGTCTATGTAATTTTTTGTGAGCCTGGTTTCTTTGGCCTTTTATTTTCTTGGGCCTTCTGTTTCTTGTAAAGAAGTCGACTCCTGCCCTGGGCACATGTACGCTTTCTATCTTTAATTCATCTTTCCAGGTGTTTCAAAAAAAAAGCATAAAATTTTAATGGTATGTTGAGATTTAGTGACTCAATAACTATTAACTTTTATGATTTTTATATGGTGGATTAATCCAAAAGCCAACAAAATTTAACAAAGATAGAGAAACTTTAAGTCTTACTTATGGACTCTCAAGCTCCCTAAATACCCATGGCATGCCTGATCAATTCAAGAGAACCTGAATGATGAGTCCACCTAAGCTTCCAAGGAATGAGAAGATAGTATCTCTCCTCATTTTACTGAGCATGTTTTGGCAGGACTCACTAGACCCACTTTGCTAAGTTCATACCTTTAGCTAAATCCTAGCAAATACAAATAAAGTATATTTGTATTTGAAAAGCACTATAAAAGAATAAGTTAAGTTCAGAACATCTGAATATTCCTCTCCTTTGTATTGAAAGTGGAAGATAAAACTAATTTCCAGCCCGTTCAAGATAGAAAGTGCCAAAAGAAGACCACCAAAGAAGTCCACACATTTCACCAGTCCATAGGTACAAGGCATGCATGTACCTTCGAGTGGACTAGAAATGTATATTTCTTAGGATCTCTATTACATACTCCTAAGAAATATACATTTCTAGGAAAGTAAAAAGTGTACTGAAATGTATTATTTTATGGAACTCAAGGTTTGTGAAAGTTCCAAAAGAAGACCACCAAAGAAGTCCACCCATTTCACCAGTCCATAGGTACAAGGCATGCATGTACCTTCGAGTGGAATAAAGGAAAGTGATTTGGGTAGGGACTTTGATTCCTTTCCTTTCAAATTAAGGTAGGGATTAGCCCTTATCTGATTATTGAAAATGAGTCTAAAGAGAGACATGACCATGCTCAGAGAATAGATCATGGTGCATGGGGGAGTAGTTCACATATTATACCTACACACATTTTCGATGATGAAAATGCTAAAGGGGGGAAGAATGTTGTATAATTCATGGGCTCAAAAGGTTAAACATATGGATTCTAAAGGTTATAATATGATGTATGTTTGCCTTAGTCTAGCCCTTGAATTACCCTTGAAACATGCCTTGAACCTTTGGGTGAAGCCCTTGGTTTTAACCCTTAGGGCATTTATTCATATGAGCTCCCAAGTGAATGGTTGGAACCTTAGGATTGGCTTGTCCTAAGGTGTGGGAACCTTAGTCTTGGGAGAAGCTTCTCTAGGAGCCACCTTGTGTGTATGTGAGAGAAGAATCCTCATTTGAAATTCGAAGGCATGTGATCACCCTTGGAAACGTGTCCACATGAGGGCCACTTGGTTGGCCACTTGGCCAAACCCAAGGACATGCACTCCCTTGGCCTAGAGGTTTATAAGTGGGTGGATTTGTATGGGTGGAGAGGTTCTCTCTCTTAGGATTGTGGTCTTGGCACTTGTACTTTCCTTTTCCTTTATTTAATACAAGTTCGGGAGAGCAGGCTAAGGCCAAACTTTAATACTAGTGTCCAGGTTTACCACAATTCCAACATCCGTTACTATCATTACCTGAATCATTTCTTTGGAAATTTATGTGACCTCTTTGGCTCCCCTGCCTCAAAACTGTCATCTTCCTCCTGCATGATTCTGTTGTTGACCTTGATCTTGGTTACTGTTTCCTCTTCCACTTCCAAAACTTCTACCTCTACCTCTTCCTCTGCCAGAGTAGAGTACCTGCTCAGAACTGGGCTTTCCTTGGTGTAGCTCAAGTGTAAGCACCACCTCCTTTACTTCTCAATCCGCGGAGACGTGAGGACCGGTATGAAGACCACGAGCAAGTGAAGGCACAAGTGCGTGTGTGAAAGCACACAAACATGCACACACATACACACACACGCGCACAAAGTAAGATCAAAGAGAGGAACAATGGAAAGCTTAGATTGCAAAAGAGTTCTCTTACCAAAGATCTATTCTCTAACAAGCTAACCCCCAAAAATGAGCTCTCTAGCTCTTTTTATAGTTTTTTGACTAGTTTTGGCCCTCTCCAGACCTAGTGTCCGGCCTAGTTAAAAATTAGGTTCCAGGGCTTATTTGAGGGCTCAAACGAAGTCTAAAAATTATGAAAATTGGTACGATGGTACTTATAATACTCCTCAAGCTCGAGGACTCCTCGGCTTGAACAAAATGGAGTTACTAAAAATAGATAATGGTATTTACAATGGTTTTTAGTGATGAAAATCACTATTTTTGTAGGGGATTCTTCTGAAAATTTGACATACACTTCTTGGAGCTCCCTACTTGCTCCCTTTCCTTGTGTGTCCACCTTTTGATGTGCTTCCATGCTTTGTCCTTGACTTTGAGCTTCAACACTCCCCCCCTCTCGAGTCTGTCGTCCCTGACAGACCCTTGTTGGAAGGGTTGTTCTATGTAGTGCTTTGAGAGGTGGCGTCCATCCATTGTATGAGCTGGTTCCTTGGATTCCAGCAAGAATGTGTCGTTGTGAGCTTTCAAAACTGCAAGTTGCTCAAAAGAGGTTGTCAAGAGTGATTTGGAGCAACTACTGGCTTCAATTTGCTTCCGAGATATGGATGTTGTTCCCATGACGTCCGCTAGCTCTTCCAAAGATGATGTTGAGAGCAGTCATGCCAACTACTCATAACCCATAATGAATGATGGGTAAGTGTGTTCGTGCCTGGGTTGAAAAAAGTATGTGCCTTGTGCACGGCCTTGTAATGTAGCCCTACGTATGCTTACTTGGAAAATGCATTGGAAGAAGTATGGTGCAAAAATTGCGGGTCTTGAGCTAAGTGCTCAAGGGTATGCTGACGAAGAGGTTTCCTAAACTATCATGGTTGTGGAGTTTCCAGAGTAAAGATACTTACCATGGAGAAGGTTGATGGATGTTTGTCTCTTCGTGTTGTACACTCCGCCTTTGGGATGGAACATTGTTGATGAATGTCCATGTTGCTTGTCCACTGATGAGATCTTTTGAGTGGTGGATCCTCTCTCCTCTTTTCAAAGCAACATTTGTCAAATACTGAGAATTGAATTGCTTTATATTCCTTGGCAAGCAACATCGGGTAACTACACCAAGCTGAGTTTCACATATTCTCTTTAGCTCACCATATGCAGGAGTCTTCTCCTCCAGAACTACCTTTTGCAGATATCTCCTTGGATGCTCTGGTACATGAAGTAGTTAAGCATCACTCAAGTTGCGGACCTTCAAGCTCTTCATTCCTACCATGGTAAGAGAAAATCATAGTTGTAGATGCCATGTTCATGCCAAATGCTTGTCATCTACCAGATAAGGCAGCAATAATCTCACTGCTGGCCGAGACACACTTCTATCCAAATTGATAAATGCTTAGTAATCAACAGTTCCACCTTCAACTAAGCATGACTCATTCATGTTTCATAAGCCAAACCTGGGAACAAGCTCTCTCCCACTTTTCTTTCTCCCTTTTTTTTTTTTTTTTTTTTTGAGGAAAAGGATATCACAAAACAAGAACACAAAAGTTAGTATCAATAGAAATGTTTGACATATGTCACTGTGCTCTTGTGCATGGGATTCTCAAGTGTGTCTATGCACGGCCGTGTAATGTGGCCCTATATTAATGCATACTTTGGAAATGCATGACCTGAATGGTGCAAAAGACAGGGTTGTGCAAGGAGCACATGGTTGTTGCTCGTTCGAGGCTTTCGATGTTATTTGCGGAGGTTGATGCCGACCTCGGTGGAGGTATCCATTGAGTCTCGAACTGATGTAATCCTCCTTATTGGAGTCCATTTTAGAACATCATTTGGCACTGTAGACGTCACTTCAGGCGTCTTTCTCTTTGGATGCTTTCTGAACTATGGTATCCAGTGTGGTTGACGCTTTGGTTTGGTGGAGGCTACTTGCACTTTTGGCTTCCAAACCCATATCCTTTTTGCATGTCTTCCTACTAATGTTGAAGAGCTGATTTGATCTTCCTTTGGTCTCTGTACGTGGTTCTTACCCTTTTCTCTTTTTGACTTCTTTGTTGAAACCTTTTGTATGTGGGAGAACAAAGGTTGTTGTGGATGTAGGAGCTTCTTAGGTACCCACATCTGTAATTGCCCTTGTTGAGCTGCAGCTAACTTCTTAGGCACCCAAACTTGTTGGATACCTTGTGATTGAGCTTGTCTAAGCTGCTTCCTTCGTCTTCTAGCCTGGTTGGTGTGCATGGATGGGATTTGTGGGGGCAAGGCTGGTGGTTGCTCTCCTTTGCGTACCCATATCTGCTTCATGCTCGGAACTGCTTTTTTATCGAATGGTGTCTTTCTATTTGATGTAGCAGTTGTCGTGAACGGTTGTGTTTGCTTGTGTGGTGGACTCACTACTATGGCTACTTGATTCTTTGGAGAAGAAGAAAGATCCACCTGCCTTCGAACCTGGTCTTCCACAATTGACTCCTTCTGCATCATAGAGCTTTTGACACATACAACATCTTCTTTCATATGATTAGTCTTGGAAGAACTAAGAGAGTGTGTGGTGCCATGATTTAGGAGCATGCAGTTCTCTAATTCTAATGTAATGCATTGTTCATGTACCCAAACTTGAAGAATTTGACTTCTTAGGTTTAAGTTAACTGCATGGTCATAGATCCAATCTTGACCCAAGACAAGTGGTTCTGTAAGGTTCTCATCTTGACATACTAGCGCTTTGACTTTCATTGGAACATCTTGAAGGTAGATGGGAAGTTCCACCTCGCCCAAACAAGGGGTTTCCACACCTCCCAATCCTATGAGATAAGCTTCTATGGGATTGATGTTCAACCCCAAGTCTTGGCAGTAGGAAAGTCTAACTGCACTACTTGCTGCACCTGAGTCAATCAATGCTTTCACCGTCCTTGCACCCTTCCCTTGTCCTATCTCTATGGTCACAAAGGGTCTTCGGTCAATGACCTGAGAAGTCGCTATGCCTGACTTTTGACACATATCCATGTGATATTTTGGGGCTTTTGAGTTGACTTCTAGGCCTAATCGCCTTAACTTATTTCGCCTAATACGCTCTCTGGCCTCTACCTGTGCTTCTTCTCTCACTCTTAACTCTTCATCTTTTCGCTTCTTAGCAGTGTTGAGTCTCATTAGCATATCCTCAGTAAGAGGTTCTTGATATAGCTTGACTCTACAGCCACTAATATAGTTTGGCAAGATATCTCCTTCTAGAGTGGCCAACTGAACTGCACCACTAGTGGAAATTCTATTAATGATCATGGGTCCGTATCCTCTTTTTTCCAACTTACGGGCATGTTGTTTTAGTGTGTATACCAACACTAGATCTCCCTCTTTCAATCCCTTATCCTTGATGTGTGCATCAAAGTATGCCTTTTGCCTCTTCTTTGCAGCGTAGATGCCTGCTGCCGCTCGTAGCCTCGTCTCACCCAAGCGTTCGAGATCAAAGATCCTAGAGGACAATTCATGCCCATTCCACTCATACTCTTGTGCTACTTTTAAGGCAGGGATTAAGAAATCTAATGGTAGCACAGCGTTCTGTCCGAAGACCATCTGAAATGGGGTGGCATTGAGTACCGTTTTGTAGGCAACTCGATAAGCCCAAACAGCATGATGAAGTTGTTTGTCCCAATCAGAGTGTTTATTATTTACCAGTTTTGTCAATACGTTACAGAGGATCTTATTGGTACTCTTGGCTTGTCCGTTGGCTTGTGGGTGATAGGGGGCAGATTTCTTATGTATCACCAAGAATTCTTGGAGAAGATTTTCAATGACTTCATTCAAGAAGTGTGTGCCTCTATCGCTCACCAACTCTATTGGTAGTCCATATCTCGTGAACACATTCTCGAATAAGAACTTAGCCGTAGTCTGAGCATCATTCTTTGTTGTGGCTTTGACTTCTACCCACTTTGTAAGGTAATCTGTGGCTACAATGATGTACTCTGCATGGGAGTTTCTAGCTAGGGGGTTAATAGGACCTATGAAGTCTATGCCCCACTTCGAAAATGCACGTCCTCCCATCATTAGCCTCAAGGGCATCTCGTCTTTTCTCACTGGATATTGTGCACGTTGGCATGTGTCACATTTCTTCACATAGGTATGTGCGTCCATATGAAGAGTGGGCCACCAAAGTCCTGAGAATAGAATGGTCTTGATCACTCGGTCAGGACCAAAATGTCCACCTGCAACACCGCTGTGTGCAGTCTCTAAGACCTTTAAATAGTCTGATTCATGAACGCATAGTCTTAAGTAACCATCTTTGCCTCTTCGATATAGGTTGTCCCCTACTAAGGCATAGCCTTGAGCCTCTTGCTCCATGCTTCGTCTTCTTGCTAGACTAGCCTCTTTGGGTAATCTTCCCGATCTCATAAACTCTACCAATGGAGCACTCCAATCTGGAATTAATGACACTTGATAAAGGGTCGCATGCTCCACTGGGGGTCTCTCTCTGCACCTTGGACAATTCTTAATCCACTCATGTATTTCTTTGTCCATGCTAGGCCAATACACTCCTAAACGCTTTAGATTCTGCAATGTTCGTTGTTTAGAATAGTGATTTCCTAGCATTCCTTCATGGGCTTGTTGCAACCAACTACTATGTTCATCATCCTCCACACAACAAGCTAATACACCCTCAGTATCTTGTTTGTACATGCTTCCTGCTAATATGTGATATTTTTGTGATTTTACAATTTCTTCTTGTGATGTTTTCACATTCTTATTTGCAGGGCCAAAGGTTAGGACTGGTACCAACTTATTTGCCCATTTAGGAACAACTTCTAAATTGAACAGATAAGCATCGGGTAATTCGTCAGACACTCCTTGCGGTGACTCTCCTGAAGTGATGCGAGAAAGGTGATCTGCCCGAAGGTGGGTTCTACCTTTCCTGACAACAACTTCAAAGTCATATTCCATTAGTAAGAGGAACCATCTTACTAAGCGTCCAGTATTGCAAGTTTTATTGACCAAATATAACAAAGCTTGATGATCAGTGAAAAACTTGAACTTGTTGGCCAATAAATAGTGTCTAAACTTCTTCACAGCATATACCATGCCTAAGCCCTCTCGCTCAGTTGTGGTATAGTTCCGTTTAGCTGCAGTGAGCTGTCTACTAGCATATGCTATGGGCAAATCTAAGTTTCCTTCACTTGTGGGTTGTGCTAGCACACATCCTATGGCATGATTGGATGCATCCACATGGACATGGAATGGTTTATTCCAATCAGGAGTGGTGAGTATTGGTGCCGTGCACAAACGTTTCTTCAGTTCGTTGAAAGAATTCTTGCATTCGTCGTTCCACTCAAAATTAGACAACAAGGCATAAAGGGGTCTAGCTATGATCGTGTACATGTGGATAAACCTACGGTAGTATCCACAATGGCCCATAAAGGCTTGTACCTCTTTAATATTCCTTGGCCTTGGTAGCTCCGCTATGGCTCGTACCTTATCTTCATCTGTTGAGATTCCATTCTTAGAAACAATATGACCTAAGATTTTACCTTGACGCACCATAAACACACACTTTTCTGGGTTCAGACACACTCGATATTCTCTACACTTGTTGAAGATTTGTTTGAGCTCAGGGATGTGAAACCTTCTTTCTTGGGAATGAGCACATAAATCATCCACATACACTTCTAAGCTCTTTCGCAAGAACTCTTTGAAGACATGACACATGAGCCTTTGGAATGTTGCAGGTGCATTGGTGAGCCCAAATGGCATCACACGAAATGCAAAGATTCCCCACTCTGTAGCAAAAGCTGTTTTGTGTTGATCTTCTGGGGCAATGGCTACTTGATTGTAACCTGAAAATCCATCAAGGAAGCTATAAACTTCCTTGCCTGCAACACGCTCCAATAGGTGTTCTGTGATTGGAAGTGGATAACTATCTCTAATCGTAGCGGCATTAACTTTTTTAAGGTTAATACACACTCGCAACTTCCCGTTCTTCTTGGGTACCACCACAATGGGGGACACCCATTCGGTATGCTCAATCTCATAGATGAATCCAGCTTCAATCAACTTTTCAATTTCTTCTTTTATTTTGGCTGCATAGGTATCATTATATGTGTAGGGCTTCTGTTTGGTGGGCTTAGCATCAACAGTCATGGGGATAGTATGAGAGCAAATTCTTGGATCTACCCCTTTCAAGTCTCTATAGTTCCATGCAAACACATCCCTATATTCCCTTAATAGAGCTATGAGCTCCATTTCTTCTCTTGCACTTAGGTCATCTCCTATATATGTGCATCTCTCTTCGTTCTCTTCAATGGTCACTACAATCTTCTTGGTCTTTTCTTTATTATCATATGATTCTCCTATGATGGCCTCTCTCTTAGGCATTCGTACCAAAATTTTGCGGTCGTCAACTTCATATTTCTTAAAGTTTTCTGGTACTTCAAACAATGATTCCTCCTCTTCTTGTTTCACTGCTTTTCTTTTCTTTTTCTTTTGACTACTCTCACTTCCATCCTTTGAGTTTACTGTTTTAATACTTGTGAGAGGTTCTTCTTCTTTCTGGGTGAACACTCCTATATCTTCTAGATAGTGCTGCTCTGAGTTAAAGCAACTATCCATCACAATAGACTCCAGATCATTGTCATTCTCTTCTTCTTCTATGACATCACTAGGGTCACATTCTTCTAGCAAGGGTTGACACATGAAAACTGAGATATCATAACCCTCCTCATCACAATGAGGTGTCCACTGTTCCTCATTGACAGCAATGTCCATGGTGGCTAAGATTTCTGGCCAGCCATGAGGCTCAAACTCCTCATCTGGAAAGATCATCGGTGTGTAGGCTGGGTCTCTAACTGGTCTATCTCCTAGCGAAGTTCCTTCTTCTCTTGCCTTTAAACGTTTTTCCTCTTCCTTTGCGACCTTGCACATCCACAAATGAGTATCTTCATGCAACCATGATGGATCAGGTGAACTTTCAGAATGCACAGAGATGGAATCTTCTTTCGCTTTGTGGATAGAATTCCACTATAGGGGTGGTACATCTCTGAAGGTGTACTCCTTCAAATTGACCTTGGTGGTGACCCCTAAGTGCTGTAAGTACAAGGAGTTAGTTCCCCAATCCTGTACTATTTGCAATTGTCGTAGGAAGGGTCTTCCTAGGATCATCTCATAGACATTATTTTTCTCAAAGTCACATATAGCAAATGTGTGCTCAAACTCTACACCACAAGTGGTTAGAGTGATCCCTTCTAGCAATCCTAGAGGTCTTTCAAAATGACCATCAGCCATTTGAAGCTTCATTCTAGTTGGTCTTAATGTGGGCTTGCCCCATTGCTTCCACAAGGAGGTGGTCGCAATAGCAACACCAGCACCTGAATCTATGATTGCTTTGGTTGTGTAACCTTGGTAGGTGATTGGAAGATAAGTATTACCTTCTTCACCCTCACACATGTCCCCTATTTTGTCTAGAGGTATCTCTGGTACCCTTTGCTTGGAGCCTGCTTTTGGCATGTTGGAATCAAGTTCTGGAACCTGATCCTTCACATGATTCCAAAGCTCAGGTTTTGCTTTGAGCAGCTCTTCTACAGTGAGATGACACTGAACCTTAGTGTTCTTCACGACATCCGTGTTCCTTGGAACCACTGAGTCTTCATTTCTTACTAGTATTGTGGGAGCTCTAATCTGGAGAGATTCAGATTCCCATGGGCCTGGAAATTGAGGCAATTCTTCTAAGGTATTAGATTCAAAATCTAACCTTTCATCTTCTTGTTGTTCTGCTTCATCTTCGTAAATAGATGGAATGTCTTGGGGAAATTGATCATGAAGATCATCAATCTCAGGAATAGGAGGGGAATTACCCTTCTCCTTGGCCCATTTCTCTTCTTGTATTTCCCTCAAGAATTCTTGAGAGTACTGTTGAATTGAAGGAGGTATTCCTGGATCCGTGGAATTAGGAACATAAGCTCCCATTGGTGGTGAGCTTCCTCTTTCAATAACTGGTTGAGCCTGTGGAGGTAAAGAAATTTGTGGTTTGTTTACCAACTGCTCTAATCGTTCTAGTAAGCCCTGGAAATGCAAATCCCCTTTGACAGAGTTTGTCTGATTGAACTTTTGACTAGTCTCAAGTATAGCTTGAGCTTGTTCTACCATTTTCATGCACATTTTCATCCGTTCAATCTCTAAGTCCGCTCTAGGGTAACTCTTGTCTAGGTTTGCAGCTGTAGGCCCTTCTTGAAGTCGAGCCTGGTAGGCCTTGAACATCATGTCCAAGCCTTCTGGGGTTGGATCTGCAAGAACAGACCCTGGTTGCGGTCTATTTACAATGGGTGGTGGGGTGCGATGAGGTGGAATGGATGGAGTTTCGGCATGCGAGGGGTTTTGAGATGCAATGTCTTCTATTTTTGTTTTTGCGTCTTTCAAGCTTTCTTCTAGTTCCGATAACTTTTTATTCCACTTACGATTGGCCTTTTCTCTGGTATCCTTCCATGTTCTTGTTTTCCTCTTACTAGGCTCTCCTGATTCACTCGACTCCGATTGCTCTGCTAGTTTATCTTGTTTTAATGCTTGTGCCCTAGTAACTGCCTGTATAGGTGCTACATTACTGCTACTTGAACTTGAATCCGCCACTAAGCCTACCACATTAATGGGTGTAATCTTGGGTGCACTGGAGGGGTTTCTTGGACAATCTCTAGGGAGATGGTCTTTGCCACAATCACGGCAAAAAGCCTGTATTGTGATAGCCTGTCCTTCACTCGGAGATGATGGGTGGGGACAGTCACGAATGAAATGATCACCTTGACATCTAAAACAAGATCCTCTAGGGGCTTGTGGTCTCATTTGTCTCAATTGGGGCCTAGGGTTAGGATTTGTGTACATGACATTGGAGTATTCTGGCTCCCAATTTTGCTCCATAGGTGGTGCCTCATATTGATACGAGTAAATCTCACTATGTTCAGGTGACTCTGTGTAATACGCATGTGGACTAACTTCATGGGAGTAGTCTGAACTATGAGCATGAGAATCATTATCTGGTATCAATGGGGTTAGGGGCACCAATGCTCTATTTGGATTTTCCTCTCCCACAGCATATTTGACTGGAATCACGTTGGCTGGAGCTGGTGGTTGGTTTCCCAAGACAGGTTGTGGCCTATATGGTACCTGATATTGCTATTGTGGTCTATAATATGGCTGTTGGTATTGGTTCTGATACCTACCTTGTGGGTAAGGTTGCTGATAATTCTGTCTAACAGCGTGCCTATTGTAGGGACAATCTTGAGCCGTGTGGTTTGTGTATTTTCTCTCAATAGTGCAATATGGAGCATTCCTTTCTCTAATGTTTTGGTTTTGCATTGGGCATACATTAGCCATGTGGTCGCCCCCACAAGTATAACACCGATTCACTGGAGTGACTCTCTGTGTTTGTTTATTTTGGACTCCCAGCTTCTTGGCAACTTGCTCAGCTATCTCCTCTATTTCCGTGGAGATTTTTGAAGTATGTGTTGGTGCAAACAAGCCTTAACACTTGGCTTTGATTTGTACCTTGAAGACCTAACATAAAGCTTGGACTATTGTACCCTTGAAAAGATAAAGTTTGAACCCATGAAGGATACATTTGAACCTTAGAAACAGATGCTTAATTGATTGTTACTTTTTACCCAATGTAAAAGTCAATATGACTTAATCAATTATGTAATCACACCTACTAGACTAGAGTCGTGGAAAAAGTAGATGATCTAGTTGAGAGAATATCTCCCTAAGTCTAGTGGAGAGAATCAAGGGAGCTTTAATTTGAATTCAAATTCAAATTCATTCAAAAAACTCCTATAAAAGTCAATGTAAAAGTCGCGGGTCTAGTTACACTCTTCCCGAGGCTAATCCAAGCAAATTAGTGAGTGTGTGAGAGCTACTATTGAGCCTACACCTCTGAGTACCATTGGGCATTACTTTACATGCCAATGGGAATGTACATTTGATAGATTCAATACATATACACATAGTCATTATCTCTGTGTTTTTCTCTGAGTGACTACCTCCAAGTCTGTCAACTTCAACAGGGCATATCTCAAGATCTACTAAACCAAATTTGATGATCCAGGGCTCATTGGAACCAGCTTAAAGCATTCTACAACACTACAAAATTTCAAGTCATTCTATTCAGCCAATTGGGAGAAAGCGCTGTCAAAGTGATCACTGGTATATTTCTGTGTTGTTCCTAAAAAGTCGGGGGTGTCTCTGATTTTGCTAAAGATCATGCTCAGTGCATAGTTAGTCATTTGGAGTGATTTAACTTGCTAATGATAGCTGGTTAAGTTAATTTAATACTTCCAGAAGGAATTAAGCCAATTGCAAGTGTGCTGGTCACACTGAGCTTAGGACTGAGCAGGTATCAATACAGGAATAGAAAGTTTTTGGAGTTGTGAAGGTTCAAAATCATCTGTTTTGATTTGGTCATTACTCAATCATTTTGTAAAGCACATATATAGTTTCTTGGTGTCATTTAGAAGCTGAAGGAGTCTCCTAATCATATCTGAAAGAAAAAGAGGGCAGGTGTGAAGCAGGTCTAGCAACACCAGCTTGATCTTCTGATTGTACCTAGCCATCACATCCAACAGTATGACTAGTAGAACTATCTGAATCCTTATAGAGTTTGGATAATCCTAACTCCTCACCCAAGTTATCTTCTATGTCAATGCATGTCCGCACGCACTCTTCTATGGATCTAGGCTCTTTCAAATATACATATGATCTTAACTTTGTGCTCAGTAAGCCATCTAAGAACAAAGCCACTTGTTTGGCTGGTGTGGGTAACTCGGGAGCAGGGCATCTTTCTAGGTACTGTCTGAACCTTCTACCTACTAGTCGCACTGTTTCTTGGGGTGTCTGCTTGAAACTGTGGATCAAGGATGATGTGTTATGTCTGATACCACTCTTGGAAAATTCTACAATGAATTCGTCTAGCAGTTGACCTATATCGGGATACTTGCGACTACTCAATGGTTGAAACCAAGCCAAGGCAGTGCCCTTAAGAGTCAAACCAAATGCCTCGTATTGGGTGAATAAATCCTCAACCTGTTCAGCTCTTAACACTTGTTTGAACTCGGCCACATGATCATAAGGATCTCCTGACCCGTCAAAATAATTCTTCATTGCCTTGATCACTTGAGTGGGTCTAAGGGTTCTTGGGTGCTCTCGGGGTCTAGGCAATGGAAAATCATGTTCATCTCTTTTTTGCCTATGTGCTTGATGTCTCTCTCTTTCAGGTCTTTCATTTTCAAATCCTGATCTATTCCTGCCTACGGTGTGTGCAAAACTTACCTCAGGTCTCTCTCTAGTTCTTTCTCTCTGGGCTTCATGAGCGTGGGATGATCCTACTCCTTGGAGGCCATGGGAAACATTGGATCTTGGTGGGGGGAAAATCAATTCATTCTTCCAAGTATATGCATGTCTATCATGTTCTGTTACCAAGAAAATTTTCTCTGATGTGTTATCCAAGTAGACAACTTTGCTTGGTATCTCTGGATCCTTGAACTCGTAGATGATGACTATGCCCAATTGGCTAGGTTGATCTGGCTTGAATCTCCAAAAGGCTTCCTCTGTTTCTCTATTCAAAAATAGTTCTATGCTTTTGTTATCTTGAGGGATCCAGTCTGGAGTGATCACTCGGGTCAAAACTGACTTACCTCTAGGAGTCTGGGGTCCTTGTTCTACATTTCCTTGTTCTAGGTCTCCTATTTCATTCTCAGGAATGACATTTCCAAACTCATCAGTCCTATCTGGTAGATTGGTGACCACATACATGGTTCCTTCCTTATCAATGTATGAACCCTCTTCGAACTTGACCACCGGGTGTTCAAGTCCAAAGGATTGATCTGGATTTTTGAGTTGGACCACTGATCGCCTCAGACCATCCTCATAGATGCGAGCACCTAATTGGTTGGTCCGAATATATTCCAACTGTGTCTTATAGGGACCTTCTGGTGTTTGTAGATGGGCAGTCCCTGAGCCACCTGCAGGTTTTCCCATACTAAAAGACATTTCTGAATCACTTGTGTCTGAACTTAGTAAAAGATGACCACTTAGTTGTTGTGCCCAAGACTTGGATGTATGGTTGACACTAGCCTCAGAAGATCTAATGCTTTGTTTATCCTTGCCTAAGTGTCTACCAGATCTCAGGTTCATAAGCTTTAGTCAAGAGTCCAAATTTTCCCCTTGGTATGGTTCAAAATTCTTTGGAGTCCCCTTGGTTCCCAAGTCCCACTTGAGGTTCAACTTCAAATTATCCTATCTCAAAATCAACGCGTTATTCTTGAAAAAAATAGTTGAGGTCGTGTAGGATTTGAAACGAGCTTTCCAACGAGCTATAGAGCTCAAAAAATGGACTTTGGATGAAAAAGTTATGCCAATTCAGGCTCCTGGGGGTCAAAACAGGCAAACAGGACCTTTGGAGAAAATCGCGATTTTGTGAACTTTCAGAGAATCGCGATTTTGTGAACTTTCAGAGAATCGCGATTTTGTGAACTCAGAAAATCGCGATGTTGAGCACAAAATCGTGTTTCTGAAAATCGCGATGTTGAGCACAAAATCGTGTTTCTGAAAATCGCGATGTTGAGCACAAAATCGTGTTTCTGAAAATCGCGATGTTGAGCATAAAATCGTGATTTGTGAGAATCGCGATTTTGAGCCCACTGAAAATCGTATTTTCTCAAAATCGTGTTTTTGACAAGAAAATTGCGATGTTGAGCACAAAATCGTGTTTCTGAAAATCGCGACGTTGAGCACAAAATCGTGTTTCTGAAAATCGCGACGTTGAGCACAAAATCGTGTTTTTGAAAATCGCGATTTTGACTCAGAGAATCGTGATTCACAAAATCGTGTTTTTTCACAAAATCGTGTTTTCTCAGAATCGTGTTTTTGGCATGAAAATCGCGATGTTGAGCACAAAATCGTGTTTCTGAAAATCGCGATTTTGAGCGACAATTCGTGTTTTCACAAAATCGCCTTTTTCACAAAATCGTGTTTTTGGCTGAAAATCGTGATTTGTGAGAATCGCGATTTTGAGCCCGCTGAAAATCGTGTTTTTAGAAAATCGTGTTTCTTTTGATATGAAAATCGCGATTTTGAGCACAGAATCGTGTTTTAGAGAATCGTGTTTTTTTTATATGAAAATCGCGATTTTGAGCACAATCACAGAATCGCGATTCTGAGAATGACCACAGAATCGTGATTTTTTCAGCCAACTTTTAGGCGGGAAAACAGAAAATCGTGATTTTCCAAAAATTTTGAATTTTCACAGAATCGCGATTTTCATCACAGAATCGCGTTTTTTGGCAGGAAATTCAAATTCTGAGCGCCGGCTATGGCGAGCTCCATATGAGTAGAAAATCATGAAGAAAACACTGCGCTTGCTCTCCCTTGCACCTCCTAACTCCTTCCCACACAATAATGCATGAAAAATGGTATGAAAATGGTGAAAATGCACTAAAAAACAAGAAATTTCTATGAAGAACAAGATGGAAGAAGGTGGAGATGATGATGATGATGAAGATGAAGAGGAAAAAATAGAAAATGAACTGAAATGACAGTTTTTTTTTTTTTTTTAACCTTCCAACGTCGCAAATCTACGATCTTACCATCACAACGCTCGTCCTCGAAGCTCTCTCCCCGGCAACGGCGCCAAAATTTGGTGTAGCTCAAGTGTAAGCACCACCTCCTTTACTTGTCAATCCGCGGAGACGTGAGGACCGGTATGAAGACCACGAGCAAGTGAAGGCACAAGTGCGTGAGTGAAAGCACACAAACATGCACACACATACACACACACGCGCACAAAGTAAGATCAAAGAGAGGAACAATGGAAAGCTTAGATTGCAAAAGAGTTCTCTTACCAAAGTTCTATTCTCTAACAAGCTAACCCCCAAAAATGAGCTCTCTAGCTCTTTTTATAGTTTTTTGACTAGTTTTGGCCCTGTCCAGACCTAGTGTCCGGCCTAGTTAAAATTAGGTTCCAGGGCTTATTTGAGGGCTCAAACGAAGTCTAAAAATTATGAAAATTGGTATGATGGTACTTCTAATACTCCTCAAGCTCGAGGACTCCTCGGCTTGAACAAAATGGAGTTACTAAAAATAGATAATGGTATTTACAATGGTTTTTAGTGATGAAAATCACTATTTTTGTAGGGGATTCTTCTGAAAATTTGACATACACTTCTTGGAGCTCCCTACTTGCTCCCTTTCCTTGTGTGTCCACCTTTTGATGTGCTTCCATGCTTTGTCCTTGACTTTGAGCTTCAACACTTGGGAGTTTGAATCCTGACCAAGATTCTTTTCTTCAATAATCAGCGCACTGCATCTGGAATATATGAGTGTCGTCGAACACAACGCGAGTTATAGTTTCTGAAACTGACCTAGTTTTTTTGTGGGCCCCACCTTGCGAGCTCGAAACCGAGGTCGAGATGACTCCAAAACTTTGATTTGACAAAAACGACCGATCCTAAAGGGATAACTCACGGAAATATTTTGAGGTCTTCTATCTTCACACCGATTTTCATAGCAAACGGAGGTAGTTTGTGAAATCACGTTTTCTCCATGCCTTGCCGCATAGTCATCACCGTCACCTTCTCCACGAGCTCTCTACAACCACGCTGCCTCTAATACCATGTCACGAGGAAGGAGATAAGGAAGGTGGATAGCTTGTGACTGGGATTTTGTTGACTAAACAAAATAAATAAGGGAGGATATTGTCAAGAGGAAGTTTCTGAAGAAGGGGCAACTTTTCCACCTCCCCAATACCATCATCCAAAGAACCCCTATTGACCCACTTACAAGAAGGAAGCCTCTTGAGATAAGGGAACCCCATAATCCCATGTGCAGAATCTTAAGAAGAAGATGAAGATAAAACCGCATGCAACTGTTGTGCCATTCTTGGTAATGATATGTGTGTATGCATGTGTATACATTTAATTTATATTATTAAAACACTAGCTCTTTTCATATTTATTTATCTATTTTTCTATATATTTATTTATATATTCTAATTTTTTTCTTAACTTTTTTCTTAATTTTTTCTTAATTTTTTTCTTATAAAAATTTAATTGAATTAGAAGTCCCTAAAACCCTTTTTTATATATTTGATTATATATATGTAAAAAAGCTAAAAATCCTAAGGACGTATTTTTTATATATTTAATTATATATATTTATTTCTATTGTATGTATGTAAAAAACCTAAAAGCCTAATCCTAAAGACATAGACCTAAAACATGTATATGTGTGTATGCATGTGTATATACATGTATATGTGTATATGTATTATATGTGTATATGTGTATAGATGTTATGCATGTGTAAAAAAACCCTAAAACCCTAATCATAATGAGCTAGACCTAAAACATGTAAATGTGTGTATGCATGTGTATATATATGTGTATATGTATATGTATTATGTGTGTATATGTGTATGCATGTGTAAACAGGCTAATAACCCTAATCCTCAAGACCTAACTGTAAAATATGTATATGTGTCTATGCATGTGTAACTATATGTGTATGTGTATATGTATTATGTGTGTGTATATGTGTGTATGCACGTGTAAAAAGTCTAAAAACCCGAATCCTATTTTTTATATACATATTTGATTATATATTGTATTTTTTTTCCTAATTTTCATAAATATATGATTATAGATGTTAATATTAACCTAAAACTCTATTTCTTATAAATTTAATTTGATAATAAACCCTAAAATCCTATTTTTATATATTTAATTGTATATAATCAATTTATATATTCAAAATACTAGCTATTTTCATATTTATTTATCTATACTAAAATCCTATTTTTTATATATATTTATTTATATATTCTAATTTTTTTCTTAATTTTTCTTATATATTTAATATGTGTGTATGCATATGTATATATGTATGCATAAGCATGTGTGTATGCATATGTGTGTGTATGTATATGCATGTGCGTATGTAATATGTATGTGAGTGTGTGTGTGTATAGGTGTGAGTGTGTATATATATATATATATGTGAGTGTGTGTGGGTGTGTATATGTATGTGAGTTTGTATGTATATGTCTGTATGTATGCATGCATATGCATGAATATGTGTATGTGAGTATGTAATATGTATGTGTGTGTACATATGTGTTGGTGCATTTTACCCAAGCCTACATGCTTGATATATTTGATATCATCCTCATTTGTAAGTCACATGAGTAGTCATGTGGACACCTCTTGTAAAAGAGCTCATTTTTATCTCTTGTAATTGAAAAAAGAAAAAGGAAAAGGATGGCTTACCTCATGCACGATGTAAAAGCAATTTCGTGGCTCTAACTACCAAAATCACGAATTTTTGAGCTGAGGGAATATCTCCTAACTTTGGGGATCACTTTTAGGTGGAGCCATTCGAATTCGAATTCAAAACTCCCTCCAAGAATAGCTATAAAAGGAGCAAGAAGGAAGAGGCGATTAGCAAGCCTTGTACGTGACCACTTCATGTCATTTTGTAGAGATTGAAGAGCTTACTCCATAGCTCTATCATTCTACTCCCTTGTGCAAAGATTCATTGCTAATGTGGTTGTAATCATATGTGAATCTATACATTTATTATCATCTACCTCTCTGTTTTGTTCTCTGTTATACTCACTCAGAGCAGTACCTTCAGAAGGTCATATCTCGAGTTCTACAGATCCCTTTTCCGTGATTTAACTTGCGTTGAATAGCTCATACGGTCTACGTTCTACCTATAAATTTTCAAGGTCATTGGATTAATAATTTGGAACATATCTGCCATTTACTGCTCACTGGTCTATCTCTGCAAAGCCCCGAGAATGGTGGGCATGTTCTAGAAATTGATAAATCTTGTTCTCAGTGCTCAATCCATCATTTGAAGTGTTTTAACTTGGAATAGCAAGCTTGTTAAGTCTATTTTCTAATTCCTACCAGGTTGAGAGCACTGTTCATTTTTTCCAGCAGGTGTATGTCCAAAAATAGCAAGTTTTGGGAGCTAGTCATTTCGCAACTAGTCTGTCTTGACTTAAACTTTTGGGATACATGTTCCAAAGTACTTGGCTGATATTTTGGTGGATTTAGGAAGCTCAAAGGGTCTACTAATAAACTCTGAAGTCTCAGTTGGCTGCTCTGAAGCTGGTTGTAGCAACACCTACTCATCTTTGGATTGCATCCACCATCTCTCTTCACAGTGGTATCAGAGCATAGTCAAGCAACATGGGAGATGGATTTCCATCAACAATTGACAAATTGGATCGAAACAACTACCCGGCATGGTCTCTAAGGATGGAGGCTTACCTTCAAGGGAGGAATCTATATGGATTCATATCCGCAGATGAAGCAATGCCAACCATGAGGAACAAAGGGCAACCATCACATGAAGAAGTGGAAGGACTTTCGAATTGGTGTTCGAAGGATGCACTTGCAAGGTCCTATATTCTAAACTCAATCTCTGATTTTCTTTTACCTCATGTCAAGGGATGCAAGACATCAAGAGAGACCTGGAATGCACTTGCTTCTTTCTTCTCTTCCAACACTCGAGCGAGGAAGAACCAATTGTGGATGGAGTTCACAACAATGAAGAAAAGCCCGAAGCAAAATGTGATTGATTATGTCACAAAGATGAAGGAGATTTCCGACCAACTTGGAAGCATTGGAGAGGTAATTGAAGAGGAGCAAATCATAAGACAAATCATGAATGGAATCAAAGCAGACGACAAGTGGGAGTCATTCACAATAGCCATGGATTTATACATGGATATGCATGTACCCGACCTCAACACACTCATGGGCCAACTCTTCACTCATGAAGCAAAGATTAGCAAAGGTGGTGAGTCCTCAAGAGGTAATCAAACTTCTGCCTTATATTTTGATAAAGCTAAGGTCAAGGACAAGTCAAAGAATAGGAAGAATGAAGATGAAAGAAGCTCTTTCCAAGCAAACTTTGCAGGTAGAGGAAGAGCTAGAGGAAGAGGCAGAGGTGGAAAGCAAGGCAGGGGGAGATTCCAATCATCTCAACCTTGCAACATATGTGGCTTATCTAACCATACTACTGAAGAATGTTTCAGGAACCTGAGGAACTCAAGAGGAAGAGGATTCAATAGAGGTGGCTATGGATCAAATAGAGGTAGATACAATGGAGGCTACAACAACAACAACTACTACAACAACAATTACAACAACAACAACAACTATCAAAGTGGCCATAGAGGAAGAAAAGATTACAATAACTATGCAGAGGACCAAAGTCAAGAAGATTCATTATTGATTATGAATCTATCAGCGAAGAAGGATAAGGATGATGATCACATATTTTACATTGATTCGGGATGCTCGAACCATGTAGCAGGAAATGTGGCTTTACTTTGTGATTTGGAAGATCCTCATAACAAGCATGAAGTGCAGACAGGAGATGACACAAAGCACTCAGTGGAGAAGATAGGTAATGTGAAGACATCAGATGGGAATATGAACCTCTTAAGCAAAGTCTTGTATGTCCCTACAATTACCAAAAATTTAATAAGTGTTGGACAGATTGTTGAAAAAGGATTGCAGGTTAGATTCAATCGATTTGGAGCATATGTTGAAGACCCAAGGCAAGGGTTTCGAAGGATTGCCAAAGGAAAAAAGACAGGAAGGCTTTTCACTTTTGAAGTGGAAGATACAAAGAACATAGCTTTGTTTAGCTATGGATCTCCAACTCTAACAGAGTTGGAGATATGGCACAAAAGGCCTGCTCACATTGGTGAGAGGACACTCAAACAGATTTGCAGGGACCAAAGTGTACTTGGTTTGCCTAATATCACAAGGCAACACATGATTTATAAGTGTGAAGCTTGTCAACTCAGCAAGGCTCATAGACATATGGACCCGAGAGCTCACATCAACCACTTAGAAGGTCTTCGAGGGAGAAGAAGAAACCAGAGAGGTTTGGTTATGATACTTCTTTGGTCACCAAGCACTCAATCTACATTGCAAAGGATTCAACCAATGAAGAACCTACCACATTTGAAGAAAGCAAGAGAGCTTGGAGAGATGCAATGGATGAAGAAATGGAAGCCTTGAAGGAGAATGACACTTGGGAGCTTGTACCTAACAAGCCATCTATGAAGATAATCCGATCTCGATGGATATACAAAATCAAGAGGAATCCAGATGGAAGTATAAATAGACACAAAGCAAGGTTAGTTGATAAAGGGTTTGCTCAAACCCATGGTATTGATTATGAGGAGACTTTCTCTCCTGTTGCAAAAATGCCTACAATTAGGGTTCTCATTAGTCTTGCTGCATCTAGAAATTGGAATCTTTATCAACTTGATGTAAAGAATGCTTTCTTGAATGGATGGATTTCTGAGGAAGTGTATATGGCACAACCTCCTGGATATGAGGATGCACATCATCCTAACTATGTATGCAAACTAAAGAAAGCTTTGTATGGATTGAAGCAAGCTCCAAGAGCTTGGAATTTCAGATTGGTGACTTATTTGCAGGACCAAGGATTCAAAGCTAGCAAGGCGGATACCTCTTTGTTCATAAAGAGGAATGGATCTGAAGTGATCTATTTATGTGTGTATGTTGATGATATTATTATCACAGGCAATGATCTTGAAGGAATCAAATAGGTAAAGAGTCAAATGAAGGAGTTCAAAATAAGTGACCTCGGACCACTCACTTATTTTCTTGGATTGGAGTTGATCTACACAGATTCAGGTATATACATCACACAAAGGAAGTATGTCCATGACATGCTCATCAAGTTCAAGATGGAAAATACCAAGTGTGCAGGTACACCTATGGAGCGAAATCATAAGCTTAGTGATTATGAAGGAGAGCCAATTGAAGACATCACAAGCTATCAAAGCTTGGTTGGAAGTTTGAACTATGCAACACTCACAAGGGTGGATATATGCTATAGTGTTAGCATATTGAGTCAGTTTATGCATAAGCCGAGAAGACCACATATGGAAGCGGCCAAGAGAGTTCTCAAGTACCTAAAGGGGACCATGAATGAAGGTTTGTTCTATTCATATACTTCAGATATTGAGCTAAAGGTCTACTCAGATGCAGATTGGGCCAGATCTAAAGATGATAGAAGAAGCACATCAGGGTATATATCATTTGCAGGTTCAAAAATCATTTCTTGGTCATCAAAGAAGCAACCAACCGTGGCATTATCTTCTACCGAAGCTGAATATAGAGGTTTGGCTAATGCAACTCAAGAAATCATGTGGTTAAAGTCTTTGTACACAGATCTTGGACTTCATTCTTCAACACCTCACATTTTTGGTGACAACACAAGCTCACTACATCTAACAGCTAATCTGGTATACCATGCTAGAACCAAGCATATTGAAGTCCACTACCATTATGTAAGGGAGAAGCTATTGAGCAAGGATATTCAACTATCCTATGTCTCTATAGATATGCAATGTGCCGACATGTTGACTAAAGCTCTTGATGGTACAAAATTAAGTAGATTCAAGTTGATGATTGGCTTGCAGGAAATCAAGGACAATTGAAGACTTATTTGAAGGCCAAGCATGTTAGGCTTGAGGGGGAGATGTTGGTGCATTTTACCCAAGCCTACATGCTTGATATATTTGATATCATCCTCATTTGTAAGTCACATGAGTAGTCATGTGAACACCTCTTGTAAAAGAGTTCATTTTTATCTCTTGTAATTGAAAAAAGAAAAAGGAAAAGGATGGTTTACCTCATGCATGATGTAAAAGCAATTTCGTGGCTCTAACTACCAAAATCACGAATTTTTGAGCTGAGGGAATATCTCCTAACTTTGGGGATCACTTTTAGGTGGAGCCGTTCGAATTCGAATTCAAAACTCCCTCCAAGAATAGCTATAAAAGGAGCAAGAAGGAAGAGGCGATTAGCAAGCCTTGTACGTGACCACTTCATGTCATTTTGTAGAAATTGAAGAGCTTACTCCATAGCTCTATCATTCTACTCCCATTGTGCAAAGATTCATTGCCAATGTGGTTATGATCATATGTGAATCTATACATTTATTATCATCTACCTCTCTGTTTTGTTCTCTGCTATACTCACTCAGAGCAGTACCTTCAGAAGGCCATATCTCGAGTTCTACTGATCCATTTTCCATGAGTTAACTTGCGTTGAATAGCTCATACGGTCTACTTTCTACCTATACATTTTCAAGGTCATTGGATTAATAATTTTGAAGATATCTGCAATTTACTACTCACTGGTCTATCTCTGCAGAGCCCCGAGAATGGTGGGCATGTTCCAGAAATTGATAGATCTTGTTCTAAGTGCTCAGTCCATCATTTGAAGTGTTTTAACTTGGAATAGCAAGCTTGTTAAGTCTATTTGCTATGCCCAAAAGGAATTTTTCTATTTCCTACCAGGTTGAGAGCACTGTTCATTTTTTCTAGCAGGTGCATGTCCAAAAATAGAAAGTTTTGGGAGCTAGTCATTTCGCAACTAGTCTGTCTTGACTTAAAATTTTGGGATACATGTTCCAAAGTACTTGGCTGATATTTTGGTGGATTTAGGAAGCTCAAAGGGTCTACTAATAAACTGTGAAGTCTCAGTTGGCTGCTGTGAAGCTAGTTGTAGTAGCACCTACTCATCTTTGGATTGCATCCACCATCTCTCTTCACAATATGTATGTGAATGTATGCATGCATATGTTTGTGTATGTATATGTGTATGTATATGTGTATGTATATGTGTGTGTATGTATGTGTGTGTGTATGTATGTATGTGTGTGAATAAATGTATGCATATGCTTGTGTATGTATATGTGTATGTATGTGTGTGTACGTATGTGTGTGAATCTATGTATGCATATGTATGTGTATGCATGTGTATATGTGTGTGTGTGTAGGTATTCATATGTGTATATGTGTGTGTATGTATGCATGTGTGTATATATGTGTGTATGTATGCATGCATATACATGAGTATGTGTGTGTATGTATCTCTATCTCTCTCTCTCTCTCTTTCATCTCTCTCTCTCTTCCTCTCTCTCTTTAATCTCTCTCTCTATCTATCTCTCTCTAGATCTCTTCTATTGCTCTCTCTCTTTTATCTCTCTCTAGATCTCTCTCTTTCTCTTTCTCTCTCTATTTTCTCTCTCTCTCTCTCTCTCTCTCTCTCTCTCTCTCTTTCTCACTCTCATAAAACAATCACTTATAGGTATGTCCCTCTTTTGGATAGTTGTCATCAAAGCTTAATGAACGTTGTCTCTCATCAAATTCCAAAGAAACGATGCCAAAAATCTCTTAGAAAACCAAAGAGAAGAGGAATTATAAAACAAAAAACATAGATAAAGAGAACGGGTAAGAGTGTGCACACCACTTACCAAGATGCAAGATCTAGAGAGAGAGAGAGACAGTGTGCGTGTATGTATAGAGACAGAGATCTATGTGTGTGTGTACGGGAGACAATGCAGGTCACAATTTAGCTCGCATGCTCAAGTTTGACAGAAGCACAACTCAGTTCAAAAGATGCAAAAAATGTCGAATTTTTGCTCTCGGGTTCTTGTATGCTTGAACATGGCATCAGTATAGGTGTTGGTATAAGCTTCAGTATGCGTGTTGGTAATTTCTAGTAATTTATCTATGCTTGTACCGATGCCTATACCGACGCCTATATTGGTGCCTATACCGATGAAGGTAACAGATACCAATGATCCATTCTAAATATTCATACCGATGGTCAAGTGACCATCGGTATGACTAACGAGATCTTTACAAGCATTTCCAATGATCATACCGACATCGCTGGGTGACCATCAGTATGGACAGCATCGGTATGCTCCTCATATGTTGTAGTGATACTCTTTTTCTATGCATCATTTGGCATCTAGGATAAGCATTACCACTTTATACATTCCTATATACTTGCTTATATGCATTTTAGTCTCTGCACTTTTAGAAAAGGTTGGATGGTAACATATTTTCTTGTAGGTAATATGAGGAGAAAACAAGAACATCCAGTGTTCTTATGAGATTTACCCATGTTGCAAGCATGTAGATTATTTTATAGGGTGTGTACTCTCCTTTTTTTAAGTATATTGTGTTGAAGTGGCACACCTTTGATCGTGTTTTGCTATTTGCTCTCTAGGATGGAGAGCCCATTAGGTGGTGGGCAATTGTTGAGGTGGTCATAGTGGTAACTCTGCAAAGAGGTGCACAAGTGGTCTTTCTTCTTCTTCTCCATTCTTCTCCTACAAACACTCAAGCACCTTTCAACGAAAGAATCCCCCAATACATATAAAGGAAAAAGGTCTCAAGGGAAAGGATTTAGTACTCTTAAGGAATTGAGAAAGAGGTTACATAGGTATGAATTGGTCCATATAACCTAAATATTTTAGCTTTGAGTGATCTTGTAAAACCATCCACTTCGGAAGGAAACATAATACAAGATTACACAAGTGCTTGTACAAATAAGAAGTATCTAGAACCATTGACTCAAGAGCAGTGACATAGAATTCAAAATGCAAAAAGAAAAACATAGGGAGAAGAGAGAATAAAATTAATCATTATGTTTTTTTAGTACTTTTGTAAATTTAAAGGATTAAATTGATCATGGAAAGATACGCACACATACTCATGTACATTGAAATTGGTGGCAAAATATTTGACATATGTGGGAAAATTATTTGGGATGAAAAATTTAAAGTAAAATTTTATCAACATTCAAGGGGTTTTCTCGAAAAATTTGAGTGCCATAGGTATCTTAATAGGTTAGAATACACAAAAAAACAATTAAAAGGGTTATTCACCATGGCCAGGTCACATTGTGGAGATTGCTCCTTTTTTATTATTTTTCATTTATACAAAAAGGAATTCTATTAGATATTTAACCCGAGTATTAAAATCAAAAAGTGTTCAGCACAGCATGATCAAAGGGTTTTGACCAAGTCAAATGATCTTTGGTCACACCATGGTCAATACTTGTTTCTCGAATTATTCTCTTGCATATATGTTTCAAAAATCAAATGGAGTGAAAAACAAGTGAGGCATATTTTTAAATGTGAAAAAAGAACGTGTTGAAATCACATGTGTCGAAATCACATCACTCATCATGATGTGCTTTTGTTTTGGTAGTTTTCAATATTCTTAAGATTAAACAATTACCCCATACTCACCACAAAGTCGTGAAATCATGTGCTTTTATTTTGGTAGTTTTCAATATTCTTAAGATTAATTTGATTATACAATAATGAAAAACGTTTACAAAAAGACTAATGCATGTTTCCTTTGGTGTGCGATTCATTTGAAAGTCCCATACATGTTTGTGACTTTAGTTATGCTAGCATAATAATAACATTTTCCAAATTTATAATGTTTAGAAATAAAAAAAGCTTTTTTAATATTTCATCAACATATATGAACATACACTGGATAATACACTTTGAGGTAAGGAAAGTTAAAAAGAATAAAAAAAATTGAGGAAAGAATTTTTGCGGAAATTATTGTGACTAAAAATTCATTTTGTCAATGATCATAATAATAAGTTCTGTTGATTTGCACACACAAGAAGGAGCAGGAAAATTATTGAACATCAACTCAAGCATTCCCATTAGAGATGTATTGTCAAAAACTCAAAAAAAAAAGAGCAAACAAAAAAAAAAGACTTTCTGCAAAGAATCACAATTCTCTATACAAGTTGAGAATTCCAAAATAATTGACAAACCAAGGGTACAAAGAGTGGACAAAGATTAAGTAAAGGATTCAAATGTCTATCAAAAGGTTAAAAAAATCCAATCAAAAGGTTGAAAATCATGATTGTGGGCGAAGAGTATAAAAATAATGTTAAACATGTGGTCCTCGAGTAGCTTTGATGTGAACCTTTTCCCTATACATAGGCACATTTTACTCTATTGCTGCCCAGAGGTTTTTTTTCCCCATGTTACAACATACATGATCCACTCATATGTGGCGGTACTTTATATTTAGGGATGCTATTCATCTCTTACTTCAGTTCTGATCATCATCAATAGAAAGAGCTATTGACGATGATCAAAACTATCTAATGTGTTCTTACATGATGAAACATGTTCTTGTTGCAGAACAACTTTGGAACATAGTCGTAGATGTAGATAAAAAACGCATAGGTTATTCTACTTCACAGTCTACCATCACAGTTCAAGCTTCTTCTTCAAGTATAGTGGTTACTCCTTCTCCACCTAGACTGGAACAACTTAGATGGGATGGAAAAGATGCTCAATCTTATGCATTGAGTGTGCTTTCTGTGAAGTGTCATATAGTTCCACACATTCGGTCATGTTCAACATCAAGAGAGGCATGGGACACTCTTGAATCTTTGTATGCCATGTGTAATGTGTTGGTGCATTTTACCCAAGCCTACATGCTTGATATGCTTGATATTATCCTCATTTGTAAGTCACATGTGTAGTCATGTGAACACCTCTTGTAAAAGAGTTCTTTTTTATCTCTTGTAATTTGAAAAAGAAAAAGGAAAAGGATGGCTTACCTCATCCATGATGTAAAAGCAAAGTCGTGGCTCTAACTACCTAAAACCACAAATTTTTGAGCTGAGGGAATCTCTCCTAACTTTGGGGATCACTTTTAGGTGGAGCCATTCGAATTCGAATTCAGAACTCCCTCCAAGAATAGCTATAAAAAGAGCAAGAAGGAAGAGGTGATTAGCAAGCCTTGTACGTGACCACTTCATGTCATTTTGTAGAGATTGAAGAGCTTACTCCATAGCTCTATCATTCTAATCCCATTGTGCAAAGATTCATTGCCAATGTGGTTGTAATCATATGTGAATCTATACATTTGTCATTATCTACTTCTCTATTTTGTTCTCTGTTATACTCACTTAGAGCAATAACTTCCGAAGGTCATCTCTCGAGTTCTACACAACCTTTTTCAGTGTTTTAATGTGCGTTGGATAGCTCGTACTGTCTACTTTCTGCATATAGGTTTTCAAGGTCATTGGATTTACAGGTTGTGAGATACCTGCATTTTACTGCTCACTAGTCTATCTCTACAGAGCCCCGAGAATAGTGGGCATGTTCTAGAATTTGATGAATCTTGTTCTCAGTGCTCAGTCCATCATTTGAAGTGTTTTAACTTGGATTGGGAAACTTGCTAAGTCTATTTGATATGCCCAAAAGGAATATATCTAATTCCTACCAGGTTCAGAGCACTGTTCATTTTGTCTAGCAGGTGTATGTCCAAAAATAGCAAGTTTTGGGAGCTAGTCATTTTGCAAATAGTCTGTCTTGACTTAAACTTTTGGGATACATGTTCCAAAGTACTTGGATGATATTTTGGTGGATTTAGGAAGCTCAAAGGGTCTAATAATCAACTCTGAAGTCTCAGTTGGCTGGTGTGAAGCTCGTTGTAGCAGTACCTACTCATCTTTGGATTGCATCCACCATCTCTCTTCACAGTGGTATCAGAGCATAGTCAAGCAACATGGGAGATGGATTTCCATCAACAATTGACAAATTGGATCGAAACAGCTACCCGGCATGGTCTCTAAGGATGGAGGCTTACCTTCAAGGGAGAAATCTGTATGGATTCATATCCGCAGATGAAGCAATGCCAACCATGAGGAACAAAGGGCAACCATCACATGAAGAAGTCCTATATTCTAAAATCAATCTCTGATTTTCTTTTACCTCATGTCAAGGGATGCAAGACATCAAGAGAGACCTGGAATGCACTTGCTTCTTTCTTCTCTTCCAACACTCAAGCAAGGAAGAACCAATTGTGGATGGAGTTCACAACAATGAAGAAAAACCCGAAGCAAAATGTGATTGATTATGTCACAAAGATGAAGGACATTTCCGACCAACTTGGAAGCATTGGAGAGGTAATTGAAGAGGAGCAAATCATTAGACAAATCATGAATGGAATCAAAGCAGACGACAAGTGGGAGTCATTCACAACAGCCATGGATTTATACATGGATATGCATGTACCCGACGTCAACGCACTCATGGGCTAACTCTTTACTCATGAAGCAAAGATTAGCAAAGGTGGTGAGTCCTCAAGAGGTAATCAAACTTCTGCCTTATATTCTGATAAAGCTAACGTCAAGGACAAGTCAAAGAATAGGAAGAATGAAGATGAAGGTAGCTCTTTCTAAGCAAACTTTGCAGGTAGAGGAAGAGCTAGAGGAAGAGGCAGAAGTGGAAAGCAAGGCAGGGGGAGATTCCAATCATCTCAACCTTGCAACATATGTGGCTATCTAACCATACTACTGAAGAAGGTTTCAAGAATCCAAGGAACTCAAGAGGAAGAGATTCAATAGAGGTGGCTATGGATCAAATAGAGGCAGGTACAATGGAGGCTACAACAACAACAACTCCTACAACAACAATTACAACAACAACTACTATCAAAGTGGCCATAGAGGAAGAAGAGACTACAATAACTATGTAGAGGACCAAAGTCAAGAAGATTCATTATTGATTATGAATCTGTCAGTGAAGAAGGGTAAGGATGATGATCACATATTTTACATTGATTCGGGATGCTCAAACCATGTAGTAGGAAATGTGGCTTTACTTTTTGATTTGCAAGAACCTCATAACAAGCATGAAGTGCAGACAGGAGATGACACAAAGCACATAGTGGAGAAGATAGGTAATGTGAAGACATCAGATGGGAATATGAACCTCTTAAGCGAAGTCTTGTATGTCCCTACAATTACCAAAAATTTAATAAGTGTTGGACAGATTTTTGAAAAAGGATTGCAGGTTAGATTCAACCGATTTGGAGCATATGTTGAAGACCCAAGGCAAGGCTTTCGAAGGATTGCCAAAGGAGAAAAGACAGGAAGGCTCTTCACTTTTGAAGTGGAAGATACAAATAACATAGCTTTGTTTAGCTATGGATCTCAAACTCTAACAGAGTTGGACATATGGCACAAAAGGCTTGCTCACATTGGTGAGAGGACACTCAAACAGATTTGCAGGGACCAAAGTGTACTTGGTTTGCCTAATATCACAAGGAAACACATGATTTATAAGTGTGAAGCTTGTCAACTCGGCAAGGCTCATAGACAACCTTTCAATAAGAAAGGATATATGTATCAAAATCCTTTGGATCTAGTGCACACGGATGTGTGGGGTCCAAGTAAGGAGCCATCTATATCAGGCTCAAGATATTATGTGTCTTTCATAGATGATTGTAGCAGGTAGACCATTCTATTTTTCATGAAGCACAAGGATGAAGTGTTTAATTGCTTTAAGAAGTATATTGCTCTTGTTGAAAACCAAACAGGTAGGACTTTGAAACGACTCAGATGAGATGGTGGAGGAGAATACTTCTCTTCTGAATTTGATGTCTTCTTGCATGAAAGAGGCATTAAAAGGGAAGTCACTACAAGGTATACACCCGAACTCAATGGTGTAGCAGAGAGGAGAAACAGAGCTATTGTCGAAGCTGCAAGGTCCATGCTCAACGAAAAGGGATTGCCAAACTACCTATGGGCAGAGGCTGTGTCTACAACGACATATCTCATAAATAGACTTCCATCTAAGTCACTAGATGGAACCACTCCATATGAAGTGTGGAATGGAAGAAGACCTAGTCTAGACCATTGTAAAATCTTTGGATGCCTAGCTTATATTTCTTTCGACACGATAGCCTTTGATGTAGATCAAATCCACCTCAAGCATAGTGTAATCTTGATGTTCCAACATCTTTCATTCCAAAGTCTAAACTCCCTCAATTGTTGTTGATTTGGATCCTCTCGTAATATAGGTTTGATATCTACTCCATCAATCAAACCATACAAGCCTCTACCTTGACTCAACATGTTCTAGAACTCACTTGGTATTTTTGCTATATTTTATGAACAATATGATCCTTTTTGAAGTATTTGAAGAATTCCCAAAGGTACTTACATAATTGAAACTTGTACCATAGATAAAACAAATGTTCGCAACATCTTGGCCTAGAATCAGTGGTTCTATCAGGTCATCGTTGTAACAAACTAGGAGCTTCACCATCAAGGTTACATCTTGTATGAGGAAAGGAAGATCCACCTCACCCATGCAAGGGGTTTCCATGCCTTCTAGCCCTATGTTGTATGCCTCTATAGGAGGCATTTCTAGTCCCATGTCTTGAGAATGAGACCACCTAATTGCACTAGTTGCAGCACGTGAGTCAATTAAACCCTTATCACCTAGTGCTTATTGCTTTTCCTTAGCATGACTGTAATGGATGGTCTCCTATCCACTATGCTAGGGTCAGCCATTGACTTTGTATGACACATGGCCATAGGATATATGGGGCCTTCTACATTTGTACGAGGGATTACTTTAGAGCCTTCTAACTGGTTATAACATTCTCTCCCTAGTCCTTCTCTACTTAATTTCATACGGTTAATGCATTCTAAGGCTTGTGTCTGAGATTCTTCTCTTATTTGCTTCTCTTCCTTTTTGTGCTTTTTTTCCATCATGAGTCGTCTAAGCATATAGTGGGTAAGAGTTTTTTTATAAAGTTTGACTCTATAGCCACTAATATAATTAAGCATTATCTCTCCTTCTAGCATGGCTAGTTGTACCGCTCCACTCGTTGAAAGCCTCTTTATAATCATAGGTCCATAACCACATTTCTCTAGCTTTCGTGCGTGTTGTTTTGCTGTATACACTAGGGCTAAATCACCTTCTTTCAAGCCTTTATCTTTCACATGTAGATCAAAATAGGCTTTCTATCGCTTCTTGGCTACATATATGCCTGTTGCCACTCTCAAACTAGTTTGTTCTAATTGTTCCAAGTCCATGATCCTTGATGATAGCTCATGGCAAGTCCACTGATGCTCTTGTGCAACCTTAAGGGTTGTTGGTGCAAGACAATCACCAATTGATGTTTTGAAATGGAAATGAAGTCAAGGATTTTAGAAGAGAACAAGTTGTGAAGCATGAAGGAAGGACACATTCAGAATTTGGAAGATGTGTACACATATGTACATTATTTCAGAGATAGTTCACTTATATCTTTGAGTAGTCATAAGCTTGTAAATTTTTGTCTATATATACTTTGGAAAATGTTGGGGCAAGTATGAGAGAGTATGTAGAGCATGATAACTGAGTAGAATTAGATGTCATTAGACACTTATGAAGAGATTAGAATAGCTCTCTCATCCAGATGTAATTTTTCCAGAAATGAAGAGAAGTTGCACCCAATGTTTCTGTGCATTCTCCTTCTGTGCTTGATCATTTCAAGAATCCTTCTGTAGATGTCTAAGTCCATAGTTAATGAGTCTATGGTTAAAGTTTGAGAGCCTAATTGTAAATAGGCTGTGAGAATTATGAGTAGGAACATTCATATGTAAAGAGTGTTCACAATTTTCTGAAATAGGTGCATTTTCGATGGTCAATGATTTGATCATTTCTCACTACCTAGATTAAAGTTTTGCATGAGTGAGGACTCAAAATCTAAGTTGAGAGGTAAGCCATCTATGGCTAAAAGCATTTGCTTAAACGGGTTCTAGTTTTGGAGAACCATGTCTTAGAAGTTGCAGGTGTCAAAGTCGACTATACAGAGAGACAGTTTCAGACATAGGTAGATTGTTTGAATCATTTCTCACAATCTACTCAAGCTTTTGAAGTGTTTTAACTTGGAGGAGGTGCCTAATCACTAGATAAAACATTCTACAAAGTTTTATCAAAAACTTTACACGAATGATTAATCAATGAGTGATTAAGGTGCAGCAGACTTTTCTAAGAAATGACTTTCTTCACAGTTAGCTAATTTCTTGATAATTTGGTGCTTGTCTTCCAAAATTGGTTGGAGTTTAAAGTTATTCTTGATAGAAGTGGTCTAACATCAAGGATATCTTGTTCTTTTGGAGATTAACACTCTCCATTAGTGGTATCAGAGCAGGTTCTATCAAAATTGAGGAAAGGAAGACTCCGACTGCTGCAGACATACAAAATTCAATATCTGAAGGTTCAAAAGGTGAAAGCTTGAGGACAAAGCTTGAGAAGGAGGTCATACGACACCAAGGAAGACAAAATATTCAAAGTAAAGGTAACCTTATACTTTATAAAGCTTGAAGGATTCAATACACAGGTGAAGAAAGGATGGGAGATTCTCTTCAGATAGAGAAATTGGATAGAGAGAACTATCCAGCATGGTCAATGAGGATGGAAGCTCATCTAATGAGCAAAGACTTGATAGGTTATATTACAGGGGAAGAAGAAAAGCCTCAATTCAGAGATCCTAGTGTTCCAACTAGGGAGGAATTATCATATTTGAAGAATTGGATGAAGAGAGATGCTCAAGCTAGGAGCATTATCTATATGGCAGTCAATGATTACTTGCTACCTCACATTAGAGGTCTTGAAAGTGCAAGTGATATATGGAATGCTTTGGAGGAGCATTTCCAAAATACCACAAAGTCTAGGAAGGCATCCTTGTGGGTAGAATTTACTACATTCAAGAAGAAGGCCTCTCAATCCATCTCAGATTATGTAACAAGAATGAAGGATATTGCAGATGCATTAGGAGCTGTTGATCAAGATATTGAGGAGGATAAATTGGTAAGGCAAATCCTCACAGGTTTGAGAGGTGATGACAAATGGAAGCCATTCATTCTATGTATTGAATTATGACTTGATCATTTTACTCCTGACTTAAATCAGTTGCTAGGACATATGTTAACCTTTGAGCAGGATGTCAAAGGTGAAGGTGACAAGAGTACAGGTCATGCAATGTACTCAAAGGATAAGAAGACAAATAGCAAAGGAAAACAACAAGCAAATGAAGACGAATGCACAACTAGTCAAGCCAACTTCCTAAGAGGAAGAGGAGGTGGCAAAGGTAGAGGAAGAGGCAGG
Organism: Ceratopteris richardii; assembly: GCA_020310875.1. Classification (NCBI taxonomy): domain Eukaryota; kingdom Viridiplantae; phylum Streptophyta; class Polypodiopsida; order Polypodiales; family Pteridaceae; genus Ceratopteris; species Ceratopteris richardii. Next base: position 10,740,337 of record CM035414.1, on the reverse strand, counting down.
AATAATAAAGATGGAGTCAAAGCTTGCTGGATTTGTGGTAAGACAAATCACTTAGCTAACGATTGTTGGCATAATACTCAGAGTAATGGTGGATATAATCAGAACTTTAACTCAAGAGGAAGAAGTGGCAGAAATCAAAGAGGTAACTTCAGAGGAAGAGGTAGTAGGGGTTACTTTGGAAGAAATGCAGGTAGAGGATTCCAAAGTCAACAATACAATAATACCTACTACAATTATGCTTCAGATCAGAAGGAGGATTCAACATTGATAATGAATGCAACTTGTGAAAGGCAAAGTGAAGAACAAAGAGTCTTCTACATTGACTCAGGGTGTAGCAATCACCTGAGTGGTAACATAGCATTGATGACTAATTTGGAAAATAAGGTATGTAATCATGTTGTTCAAACAGGTGACAATACAAAGCATAATGTGAAGTCAATTGGATCAGTGAAGGCCAAGGATGGAAGTACTCTCTTGAGTAAGGTCTTGTATGTTCCTACAATTCCTAAGAATCTGATAAGTGTAGGAAAAATTGTTGAAAAAGGTTATGAAGTTAGATTCACTAATGAAGGAGTGTTTGTGGAAGACCCTAGCAATGGGTATAAACAAATTGTTTTAGGGAAGAAAGAAGGAAGGTTGTTCACATTGAAGATTCAAGGTAATGTTGGTCATGCCTTGTTCACTTATGGAGGACATAAGATCTCTGAGTTAGATCTTTGGCACAAGAGGCTTGGACACTTCAATGAAAGAGGTATCAAAGATATGATTAACAATGGTTCAGTGCTTGGATTGCCTAATGTTGCAGGTCAACATATGACATACAGATGTGAGGCATGTCAATTAGGTAAGGCTCATAAGCAATCTTACTCCAAGCATGGTTTTATGTATTCAGAGAAGCTTGAGTTGGTACACACAGATGTGTGGGGACCATCAAAGGATTTCAGTATCAATGGTTCAAGGTACTATGTGATTTATGTTGATGATGCTACAAGATGGGTCACTATCTATGTGATCAAAGATAAGTCAGAAGTGTTTAATACATTTAAACACTATCATGCATATGCAGAAAGAATTACAGGTCAAAAATTGAAGAGACTAAGGTCAGATGGAGGGGGAGAGTATTTTTCTAATGAGTTCAGTGATTACTTGTGGAATGCAAGTATAAAAAGGGAAATCACTTACAGGTACTCTCCTCAACAAAATGGTGTAGCAAAAAGAAGAAATAGAACTCCTGTTGAGTTTCCAAGGTCAATGATGAAGGAGAAAAATTGCCCAAATTATTTGTGGGTTGAGGCTGTAAATACAGCTACTTATTTGGTCAATAGGCTACCATGTAAAGCTTTGTAGGGTATGACACCATATGAGGCATGGTGGGGTAAGAGACCTACCTTGGATCATTGCAAAATATTTGGATGTTTGGCATATCCATATGTGCCATCACAATTAAGACACAAGTTAGAACCTAAAGCTGAAAAGTATGTATTCATTGGTTATGATGACAAGCAGATGGGTTATAGATAGTGGAGTCAATCCACAAAGCAATTCATTGTGTCCAAGGATGTTACATTTGATGAGCAAGGTACTTGGTATGCAGGTACAATCAATATTAATACAGGTGATGAAGAAGTTGTGAGTCAAAAGAAGGGTAAAACAAAGGTTCAGATATTTGATGAAGAAGAGAATAATGAAGTGCAGGTTGAAGTTGAAGAAATGCCAAGATTTGATCTTGAGTGTGAAGAACCAGAAACCTCAAGGAGTGGAGAACTTAGAAGGTCATCAAGACACAAGTGGCAACCTACAAGGTATAGCTATGATACTTCTTTTTTGGCTACCAAAGATTATGCTTACATGATAAAGGCAGATGAAGACCCTTCCACATATGAAGAGGCAAAAGCTAAGGAAAATTGGGAGAAAGCTATGCAGGAAGAATATGATGCATTGATGGAGAATCAGACATGGGATTTGGTTCCTAAACCAAATAGTCAGAAGATCATTGGATGCAAATGGGTCTACAAGACAAAGAGGTTTGCAGATGGAAGTGTGTCTAGGTATAAAGCTAGACTTTTTGTGAAAGGATTTGCTCAAACATATGGTATTGATTATGATGAGACCTATAGTCCTGTGGAAAAAATGACAACCATCAGGACACTCATAGCTATTGCTGCATGTAAAGGTGAGAAATTATGTCAATTAGATGTGAAGAATGCTTTTTTAAATGGTTACATTTCAGATGATGTTTTCATGGAGCAACCTCAAGGATTCAGAGATAGAAGGTATCCAGATCATGTATGTAAGCTCAAGAAAGCTTTTTATGGTTTGAAGCAGGCCCCAAGGGCATGGAATTATAGACTTGTGAAGTTCTTCAAAGAACTTGGATTTCAAGTATCTAAGGTAGATAGTAGCTTGCTTGTTAAAGCAAGTGATGATGGGTTCATTTACATGTGCATATATGTTGATGATATAATTCTTACAGGTACAGATGAGAAAGGCATTCAAAGCCTAAAGAAGCAAATGGAGAAACAGTTCAAAACCAGTGACTTGGGAGACTTGTCATATTTCTTGGGCATGGAGATTTCATACACTCAACATGGAGTGTATGTGACTCAAGAAAGGTATTTGAGAAACTTGTTAATCAAGTTTAAAATGAATGATTGCAGGGTAGCACCTACTCCAATGGAGGTGAATCACAAATTGAGCAGATATGGTGGAGAAAAATTCAAGGATATGAAGCTATATCAGAGTTTGGTTGGTAGTCTTATCTATGCTACATTAACTAGGCCTGATTTTTCATATGCAGTTGGAGTTTTGTCTCAGTTCATGCATTGTCCTAGGAAAGAACATTGGATTGCAGGTCAAAGAGTGTTGAGGTACATTAAGGGTACACTCAAAGAGGGTTTGTATTATGGTTTTACAGATACAAACATCAAAATATTTAGTGATGCAGATTGGGCAGGTAATCTTGATGATAGAAGATCAACATATGGATACTTGTATTATGTGGGAGATAACTTAATCTCTTGGTGTTCAAAGAAGCAACACACAGTTGCTTTATAATCTACAGAAGCTGAGTACAAAGGTATGGTTGAAGCTGGAAAGGAAGTAATATGGCTTAAGACTCTCATGAAGAGTTTTGACACCATACACAGTACACCTATCATTTATGGAGATAGCATGAGTTCATTGTATTTAGCTACTAATCCTGTGTTTCATGCAAGGACTAAACACATTGAGATTCAGTATCACTTTCTGAGAGAGAAGGTGATGGATAAAGAGATTGAAGTCATACATACTTCAACAAAAGATCAGATAGCTGATATGCTTACCAGAAGCTTGGATGGACCAAAGCTACAGAAATTCAAAGACATGGCAGGCATAAAGAAGATAGAGAAAACCTCAATTGATGATTGAGGGGGAGCTGTTGGTGCAGGACAATCACCAACCATGTCAAAGTCAAGGATTTGAGAAGAGAACAAGTTGTGAAGCATGAAGGAAGGACACATTCAGAATTTGGAAGATGTGTACACATATGTACATTATTTCAAAGATAGTTCACTTATATCTTTGAGTAGTCATAAGCTTGTAAATTTTTGTCTATATATACTTCGGAAAATGTTGGGGCAACTATGAGAGAGAATTTAGAGCATGAGAATTGAGTAGAATTAGATGTCATTAGACACTTATGAAGAGATTAGAATAGCTCTCTCATCCAGATGTAATTTTTCCAGAAATGAAGAGAAGTTGTGCCCGATGTTTCTATGCATTCTCCTTCTGTGCTTGATCATTTCAAGAATCCTTTTATAGATGTCTAAGTCCATATTTAATGAGTCTATGGTTAAAGTTTGAGAGCCTAATTGTAAATAGGCTGTGAGAATTATGAGTAGGAACATTCATATGTAAAGAGTGTTCACAGTTTTCTGAAACAGGCGCATTTTTTATGGTCAATGATTTGATCATTTCTCACTGCAAAGATTAAAGTTTTGCATGAGTGAGGACTCAAAATCTAAGTTGAGAGGTAAGCCATCTATAGCTAAAAGCATTTGCTTAAAGGGGTTCTAGTTTTGGAGAACCATGTCTTAGAAGTTGCAAGTGTCAAAGTCGACTATACAGAGGGACAATTTCAGACATAGGTAGATTGTTTGAATCATTTCTCATAATCTACTCAAGCTTTGGAAGTGTTTTAACTTGGAGGAGGTGTGCAATCACTAGGCAAAACATTCTACAAAGTTTTATCAAAAAATTTACATGAATGATTAGTCAATGAGTGATTAAGGTGCAGCAGACTTTTTTGAGAAATGACTTTCTTCACAGTTAGCTAATTTCTTGATAATTTGGTGCTTGTCTTCCAAAATTGGTTGGAGTTTAAAGTTATTCTTGATATAGAGTGTTCTAACATCAAGGATAGCTTGTTCTTTTGGAGATTAACACTCTGCATCAAGGGTGGGTATCAAAAAATCCAGTGGAAGCACTACATTTTGACCAAAAACCATCTAAAAGGGAGTTGCATTGAGTACGGTCTTGTAGGCCACTCGATATGCCCAAACAACATGATGTAGTTGTTTGTTCCAATATGAATGCTTGTTGTTTACGAGTTTCATCAGTACATTACAAAGGATCTTGTTAGTACTTTTTGCCTATCCATTGGCTTGATGATGATATGGTTCAAATTTCTTGTGAATCACCATAAAATCCTATGACAAATATTCAATGACTTTGTTTAGAAAATGATTCCTTATATCGCTCACCAGTTCTATACATAATCCATACCTTGTAAAGACATTCTCAAATAAGAAATTTGTGGTTGTGTGTGCATCATTCTTTTTGGTAGCCTTAGCTTCTACCCATTTGGTGGGGTAATTTGTCGCTACTATGAGGTATTCGGCATGAGTGCCTTTAGGAGGGGGTTAATGGGTCCTACAAAATCTATACCCCACTTAGAGAATGCACATCCTCCCATCATGGGTTTAAGTGGCATTTCATCTCTACAAGTACGAAGTTGAGCTCTTTTGCATACACCACATCTCTTCACATATGTGTGTGCATCCATATGAAGACTGGGCCACCATAATCTTGAGAATAATATGGCCTTGATAAGTTTGTTGGGGCAAAAATGACCGCCACCAACACCCAGGTGTGCAATCTCTAATATGCTTAAGTAGTCACTCTCATGAACACATTGTCTTAGATATCCGTCCCTTCGTCATTTGTATAGATTATTCCCAACGAATGTGTATACTTAAGCTTCTTGCTCTAGACTCCTTTGCCTCGCTATGTTCATCCCTTGAGGGAATGTCTTTTTCCTCAAGTAGGTTACCATGGGAGTGGTCCATTCTAGTGTTAGAGACACATGGTATAAGGTGGCATCCTCTACTAGTGGTCTTTCACAATAGACTGGGCATTCCTTGCATAGTCTATAGACATATGCTTCCATAGAAGGCTAGTACACTTCTAATCTATGCAGAGTCTATAGTGTACAGTTTTTTGAATGATGTTGCTCTAATGCACCTTTATGGGCTAATTGCAATCATCTATTGTACTCTAATTCCTCTATGCAACAAGTAAGAATTTTCTAATTATCTTGTTTATAAACACTCCTAAGTCTAATATTTAGTATCTTTGTGACTTGGTGATCTCTCCTTCATTGATCCTAACTCTAGGATTCTTTGGTCCAAATGTGAGAATAGGGACAATAGGCTTGGCCCATTTTGGCACTACTTCAAGAACAAACAAATACGCATCTGATAAATCATCGACTATTTCTTGAGGGGCTTCTCTCAATCATGAAAGGTGATCGGCTCTAAGGTGGGGTTTTTTCTTTCCTGACTACCATTTCGAAGTCATACTCCATTAATAGAAAAAACCAAAGTATCAATCTACCCCTGCTACAAGGTTTGATTATGAGATATAGCAATGCTTGATGGTTTGTGAAAAACTTGAACTTGTTTGCCAATAAATAGTGTCTAAATTTCTTTACTGCATAAATCATTCCTAATCCTTTGCACTCTGTGGTGGTATAATTTCTCTCCACTACATTTAATGATCTATTTGCGTATGCTATGGGGAGATCTATATTGCTCTCACTTGTAGATTGTGCTAGCACACACCCTGTAGCTCAAGCGTAAGCACCACCTCCTTTACTTGTCAATCCGCGGAGACGTGAGGACCGGTATGAAGACCACGAGCAAGTGAAGGCACAAGTGCGTGAGTGAAAGCACACAAACATGCACACACATACACACACACGCGCACAAAGTAAGATCAAAGAGAGGAACAATGGAAAGCTTAGATTGCAAAAGAGTTCTCTTACAAAAGTTCTATTCTCTAAGAAGCTAACCTCAAAAATGAGCTCTCTAGCTCTTTTTATAGTTTTTTGACTAGTTTTGGCCCTGTCCAGACCTAGTGTCCGGCCTAGTTAAAAATTAGGTTCCAGGGCTTATTTGAGGGCTCAAACGAAGTCTAAAAATTATGAAAATTGGTACGATGGTACTTCTAATACTCCTCAAGCTCGAGGACTCCTCGGCTTGAACAAAATGGAGTTACTAAAAATAGATAATGGTATTTACAATGGTTTCTAGTGATGAAAATCACTATTTTTGTAGGGGATTCTTCTGAAAATTTGACATACACTTCTTGGAGCTCCCTACTTGCTCCCTTTCCTCGTGTGTCCACCTTTTGATGTGCTTCCATGCATTGTCCTTGACTTTGAGCTTCAACACTCCCCCCCCTCTCGAGTCTGTCGTCCCTGACAGACCCTTGTTGGAAGGGCTATTCTGTGTAGTGCTTTGAGAGGTGGTGTCCATCCGTTGTATGAGCTGGTTCCTTGGATTCCAGCAACAATGTGTCGTTGTGAGCTTTCAAAACTACAAGTTGCTCAGAAGAGGTTGTCAAGAGTGATTTGGAGCAACTACTGGCTTCAATTTGCTTCCGAGATATGGATGTTGTTCCCATGATGTCTGCTAGCTCTTTTAAAGATGATGTTGAGAGCATTCATGCCAACTACTCATAACCCATAATGAATGATGGGTAAGTGTGTTCGTGCCTGGGTTGAAAAAAGTATGTGCCTTGTGCACGGCCTTGTAATGTAGCCCTACGCATGCTTACTTGGAAAATGCATTGGAAGAAGTATGGTGCAAAAATTGCGGGTCTTGAGCTAAGTGCTCAAGGGTATGCTGACGAAGAGGTTTCCTAAACTATCATGGTTATGGTGTTTCCAGAGTAAAGATACTTACCATGGCGAAGGTTGATGGATGTTTGCCTCTTCGTGTTGTACACTCGGCCTTTGGGATGGAACCTTGTTGATGAATGTCCATGTTGATTGTCCACTGATGAGATCTTTTGAGTGGTGGATCCCCTCTCCTCTTTTCAAAGCAACATTTGTCACTAACAATGTGCATTTCTGAGCTTGGGCTCATGCACGTTCACTTCCCTATATTGACACTCAGAGGAATATTGGACACGTGCCGGTTTCTAAGAGATTACCATGCTGATTGACATAGACCATTCACCAGTGCTACTGTTCCATACTGGTTCAGGAAATACTGAGAATTGAAGTGCTTTATATTCCTTGGCAAGCAACATCGGGTAACTACACCAAGCTGAGTTTCACATATGCTCTTTAGCTCACCATATGCAGGAGTCTTCTCCTCCAGAACTACCTTTTGCAGATATCTCCTTGGATGCTCTGGTACATGAAGTAGTTAAGCATCACTCAAGTTGCGGACCTTCAAGCTCTTCATTCCTACCATGGTAAGAGAAAATCATAGTTGTAGATGCCATGTTCATGCCAAATGCTTGTCCTCTACCAGATAAGGCAGCAATAATCTCACTGCTGGCCGAGACACACTGCGATCCAAATTGATAAATGCCTAGTAATCAACAGTTCCACCTTCAACTAAGCATGACTCATTCATGTTTCATAAGCCAAACCTGGGAACAAGCTCTCTCCCACTTCTCTTTTTTTTTTTTTTTTTTTTTTTTGAGGAACAGGATATCACAAAACAAGAACACAAAAGTTAGTATCAATAGAAATGTTCGACATATGTCACTGTGCTCTTGTGTATGGGATTCTCAAGTGTGTCTATGCACGGCCGTGTAATGTGGCCCTATATTAATGCATACTTTGGAAATGCATGACCTAAATGGTGCAAAAGACAGGGTTGTGCAAGGAGCACATGGTTGTTGCTCGTTCGAGGCTTTCGATGTTATTTGTGGAGGTTGATGCCGACCTTGGTGGAGGTATCCATTGAGTCTCGAAGTGATGTAATCCTCCTTATTGGAGTCCATTTTAGAACATCATTTGGCACTGTAGAGGTCACTTCAGGCGTCTTTCTCTTTGGATGCTTTCTGAACTGTGGTATCCAGTGTGGTTGATGCTTTGGTTCGGTGGAGGCTACTTGCACTTTTGGCTTCCAAACCCATATCCTTTTTGCATGTCTTCCTACTAATGTTGAAGAGCTGATTTGATCTTCCTTTGGTCTCTGTACGTGGTTCTTACCCTTTTCTCTTTTTGGCTTCTTTGTTGAAACCTTTTGCATGTGGGAGAACAAAGGTTGTTGTGGGTGTAGGATCTTCTTAGGTACCCACATCTGTAATTGCCCTTGTTGAGCTGCAGCTAACTTCTTAGGCACCCAAACTTGTTGGATATCTTGTGATGGAGCTTGTTTGAGCTGCTTCCTTCGTCTTCTGGCCTGGTTAGTGTGCATGGATGGGATTTGTGGGGGTAAGGCTGGTGGTTGCTCTCCTTTGCGTACCCAGATCTGCTTCATGCCCGGAACCGCTTTTTTATCGAATGGTGTCTTTCTATTTGATGTAGCAGTTGTCGTGAACGGTTGTGTTTGCTTGTGTGGTGGGCTCACTACTGTGGCTACTTGAGTCTTTGGAGAAGAAGAAAGATCCACCCGCCTTCGAACTCCTTCTGCATCATAGAGCTTTTGACACATACAACATCTTCTTTCATATGATTAGTCTTGGAAGAACTAAGAGAGTGTGTGGTGCCATGATCTAGGAGCATGCAGTTCTCTAATTCTAATGTAATGCATTGTTCATGTACCCAAACTTGAAGAATTTGACTTCTTAGGTTTAAGTTAACTGCATGGTCATAGATCCAATCTTGACCCAAGACAAGTGGTTCTGTAAGGTTCTCATCTTGACATACTAGCGCTTTGACTTTCATTGGAACATCTTGAAGGTAGATGGGAAGTTCCACCTCGCCCAAACAAGGGGTTTCCACACCTCCCAATCCTATGAGATAAGCTTCTATGGGATTGATGTTCAACCCCAAGTCTTGGCAGTAGGAAAGTCTAACTGCACTACTTGCTGCACCTGAGTCAATCAATGCTTTCACCGTCCTTGCACCCTTCCCTTGTCCTATCTCTATGGTCACAAAGGGTCTTCGGTCAATGACCTGAGAAGTCGCAATGCCTGACTTTTGACACATATCCATGTGATATTTTGGGGCTTTTGAGTTGACATCTAGGCCTAATCGCCTTAACTTATTTCGCCTAATACGCTCTCTGGCCTCTACCTGTGCTTCTTCTCTCACTCTTAACTCTTCTTCTTTTCGCTTCTTAGCAGTGTTGAGTCTCATTAGCATATCCTCAGTAAGAGGTTCTTGATATAGCTTGACTCTGCAGCCACTAATATAGTTTGGCAAGATATCTCCTTCTAGGGTGGCCAACTGAACTGCACCACTAGTGGAAATTCTATTAATGATCATGGGTCCATATCCTCTTTTTTCCAACTTACGGGCATGTTGTTTTAGTGTGTATACGAACACTAGATCTCCCTCTTTCAATCCCTTATCCTTGATGTGTGCATCAAAGTATGCCTTTTGCCTCTTCTTTGCAGCGTAGATGCCTGCTGCCGCTCGTAGCCTCGTTTCACCCAAGCGTTCGAGATCAAAGATCCTAGAGGACAATTCATGCCCATTCCACTCATACTCTTGTGCTACTTTTAAGGCAGGGATTAAGAAATCTAATGGTAGCACAGCATTCTGTCCGAAGACCATCTGAAATGGGGTGGCATTGAGTACCGTTTTGTAGGCAACTCGATAAGCCCAAACAACATGATGAAGTTGTTTGTCCCAATCAGAGCGTTTATTATTCACCAGTTTTGTCAATACGTTACAGAGGATCTTATTGGTACTCTCGGCTTGTCCGTTGGCTTGTGGATGATAGGGGGCGGATTTCTTATGTATCACCAAGAATTCTTGGAGAAGATTTTCAATGACTTCATTCAAGAAGTGTGTGCCTCTATCGCTCACCAACTCTATTGGTAGTCCATATCTCGTGAACACATTCTCGAATAAGAACTTAGCCGTAGTCTGAGCATCATTCTTTGTTGTGGCTTTGACTTCTACCCACTTTGTAAGGTAATCTGTGGCTACAATGATGTACTCTGCATGGGAGTTTCTAGCTGGGGGGTTAATAGGACCTATGAAGTCTATGCCCCACTTCGAAAATGCACGTCCTCCCATCATTGGCCTCAAGGGCATCTCGTCTTTTCTCACTGGATATTGTGCACGTTGGCATGTGTCACATTTCTTCACATAGGTATGTGCATCCATATGAAGAGTGGGCCACCAAAGTCCTGAGAATAGAATGGTCTTGATCACTCGGTCAGGACCAAAATGTCCACCTGCAACACCGCTGTGTGCAGTTTCTAAGACTTTCAAATAATCTGATTCGTGAACGCACAGTCTTAAGTAACCATCTTTGCCTCTTCGGTATAGGTTGTCTCCTACTAGGGCATAGCCTTGAGCCTCTTGCTCCATGCTTCTTCTTCTTGCTAGACTAGCCTCTTTGGGTAATTTTCCCGATCTCATAAACTCTACCAATGGAGCACTCCAATCTGGAATTAATGACACTTGATAAAGGGTCGCATGCTCCACTGGGGGTCTCTCTCTGCACCTTGGACAATTCTTAATCCACTCATGTATTTCTTTGTCCATGCTAGGCCAATACACTCCTAAACGCTTTAGATTCTGCAATGTTCGTTGTTTAGAATAGTGATTTCCTAGCAATCCTTCATGAGCTTGCTGCAACCAACTATTATGTTCATCATCCTCGACACAACAAGCTAATACGCCCTCCGTATCTTGTTTGTACATGCTTCCTGCTAATATGTGATATTTTTGTGATTTTACAATTTCTTCTTGTGATGTTTTCACATTCTTATTTGCAGGGCCAAAGGTTAGGACTGGTACCAACTTATTTGCCCATTTAGGAACAACTTCTAAATTGAACAGATAAGCATCGGGTAATTCGTCAGACACTCCTTGCGGTGACTCTCCTGAAGTGATGCGAGAAAGGTGATCTGCCCGAAGGTGGGTTCTACCTTTCCTGACAACAACTTCAAAGTCATATTCCATTAGTAAGAGGAACCATCTTACTAAGCGTCCAGTATTGCAAGGTTTATTGACCAAATATAACAAAGCTTGATGATCAGTGAAAAACTTGAACTTGTTGGCCAATAAATAGTGTCTAAACTTCTTCACAGCATATACCATGCCTAAGCCCTCTCGCTCAGTTGTGGTATAGTTCCGTTCAGCTGCAGTGAGCTGTCTACTAGCATATGCTATGGGCAAATCTAAGTTTCCTTCACTTGTGGGTTGTGCTAGCACACATCCTATGGCATGATTGGATGCATCCACATGGACATGGAATGGTTTATTCCAATCAGGAGTGGTGAGTATTGGTGCCGTGCACAAACGTTTCTTCAGTTCGTTGAAAGAATTCTCGCATTCGTCGTTCCACTCAAAATTAGACAACAAGGCATAAAGGGGTCTAGCTATGATCGCGTACATGTGGATAAACCTACGGTAGTATCCACAATGGCCCATAAAGGCTTGTACCTCTTTAATATTCCTTGGCCTTGGTAGCTCCGCTATGGCTCGTACCTTATCTTCATCTGTTGAGATTCCATTCTTAGAAACAATATGACCTAAGATTTTACCTTGACGCACCATAAACACACACTTTTCTGGGTTTAGACACACTCGATATTCTCTACACTTGTTGAAGATTTGTCTGAGCTCAGGGATGTGAACCCTTCTTTCTTGGGAATGAGCACATAAATCATCCACATACACTTCTAAGCTCTTTCGCAAGAACTCTTTGAAGACATGACACATGAGCCTTTGGAATGTTGCAGGTGCATTGGTGAGCCCAAATGGCATCACCCGAAATGCAAAGATTCCCCACTCTGTAGCAAAAGCTGTTTTGTGTTGATCTTCTGGGGCAATGTCTACTTGATTGTAACCTGAAAATCCATCAAGGAAGCTATAAACTTCCTTGCCTGCAACACGCTCCAATAGGTGTTCTGTGATTGGAAGTGGATAACTATCTCTAATTGTAGCGGCATTAACTTTTTTAAGGTTAATACACACTCGCAACTTCCCGTTCTTCTTGGGTACCACAACAATGGGGGACACCCATTCGGTATGCTCAATCTCATAGATGAATCCAGCCTCAATCAACCTATCAATTTCTTCTTTGATTTTGGCTGCATAGGTATCATTATATGTGTAGGGCTTCTGTTTGGTGGGCTTAGCATCAGCAGTCATGGGGATAGTATGAGAGCAAATTCTTGGATCTACCCCTTTCAAGTCTCTATAGTGCCATGCAAACACATCCCTATATTCCCTTAATAGAGCTATGAGCTCCATTTCTTCTCTTGCACTTAGGTCATCTCCTATATATGTGCATCTCTCTTCGTTCTCTTCAATGGTCACTACAATCTTCTTGGTCTTTTCTTTATTATCATATGATTCTCCTATGATGGCCTCTCTCTTAGGCATTCGTACCAAAATTTTACGGTCGTCAACTTCATATTTCTTGAAGTTTTCTGGTACTTCAAACAATGATTCCTCCTTTTCTTGTTTCACTGCTTTTCTTTTCTTTTTCTTTTGACTACTCTCACTTCCATCCTTTGAGTTTACTGTTTTAATACTTGTGAGAGGTTCTTCTTCTTTCTGGGTGAACACTCCTATATCTTCTAGATAGTGCTGCTCTGAGTTAAAGCAACTATCCATCACAATAGACTCCAGATCATCGTCATTCTCTTCTTCTTCTATGACATCACTAGGGTCACATTCTTCTAGCAAGGGTTGACACATGAACACTGAGATATCATAACCCTCCTCATCACAATGAGGTGTCCACTGTTCCTCATTGACAGCAATGTCCATGGTGGCTAAGATTTCTGGCCAGCCATGAGGCTCAAACTCCTCATCTGGAAAGATCATCGGTGTGTAGGTTGGGTCTCTAACTGGTCTATCTCCTAGTGAAGTTCCTTCTTCCCTTGCCTTTAAACGTTTTTCCTCTTCCTTTGCGACTTTGCACATCCACAAATGAGTATCTTCATGCAGCCATGATGGATCAGGTGAACTTTCAGAATGCACAGAGATGGAATCTTCTTTCACTTTGTGGATAGAATTCCACTGTAGGGGTGGTACATCTCTGAAGGTGTAATCCTTCAAATTGACCTTGGTGGTAACCCCTAAGTGCTGTAAGTACAAGGAGTTAGTTCCCCAATCCTGTACTATTTGCAATTGTCGTAGGAAGGGTCTTCCTAGGATCATCTCATAGACATTATTTTTCTCAAAGTCACATATAGCAAATGTGTGCTCAAACTCTACACCACAAGTGGTTAGAGTGATCCCTTCTAGCAATCCTAGAGGTCTTTCAAAATGACCATCAGCCATTTGAAGCTTCATTCTAGTTGGTCCTAATGTGGGCTTGCCCCATTGCTTCCACAAGGAGGTGGTCGCAATAGCAACACCAGCACCTGAATCTATGATTGCTTTGGTTGTGTAACCTTGGTAGGTGATTGGAAGATAAGTATTACCTTCTTCACCCTCACACATGTCCCCTATTTTGTCTAGAGGTATCTCTGGTACCCTTTGCTTAGAGCCTGCTTTTGGCATATTGGACTCAAGTTCTGGGACCTGATCCTTCACATGATTCCATAACTCAGGTTTTGCTTTGAGCAACTCTTCTACAGTGAGATGACACTGAACCTTAGTGTTCTTCACGACATCCGTGTTCCTTGGAACCACTGAGTCTTCATTTCTTACTAGTATTGTGGGAGCTCTAATCTGGAGTGATTCAGATTCCCATGAGCCTGGAAATTGAGGCAGTTCTTCTAAGGTATTAGATTCAAAATCTAATCTTTCGTCTTCTTGTTCTGCTTCATCTTCGTAAATAGATGGAATGTCTTGGGGAAATTGATCATGAAGATCATCAATCTCAGGAATAGGAGGGGAATTACCCTTCTCCTTGGCCCATTTCTCCTCTTGTATTTCCCGCAAGAACTCTTGAGAGTACTGTTGAATAGAAGGAGGTATTCCAGCATCCGTGGAATTAGGAACATAAGCTCCCCTTGGTGGTGAGCTTCCTCTTTCAATAACTGGTTGAGCCTGTGGAGGTAGAGAAACTTGTGGTTTGTTTACCAACTGCTCTAATCGTTCTAGTAAGCCCTGGAAATGCAAATCCGATTTGATAGAGTTTGTCTGATTGAACTTTTGACTAGTCTCAAGTATGGCTTGAGCTTGTTCTACCATTTTCATGCACATTTTCATCCGTTCAATCTCTAAATCTGCTCTAGGGTAACTCTTGTCTAGGTTTGCCGCTGTAGGCCCTTCTTGAAGTCGAGCGTGGTAGGCCTTGAACATCATGTCCAAGCCTTCTGGGGTTGGATCTGCAAGAACAGACCCTGGTTGCGGTCTATTTACAATGGGTGGTGGGGTGGGATGAGGTGGAGTGGATGGAGTTTCGGCATGCGAGGGGCTTTGAGATGCAATGTCTTCTATTTTTGTTTTCGCTTCTTTTAAGCTTCCTTCTAGTTCCGATAACTTTTTATTCCACTTGCAATTGGCCTTCTCTCTGGTATCCTTCCATGTTCTTGTTTTCCTCTTACTAGGCTCTCCTGATTCACTCGACTCTGATTGTTCTACTGGTTTATCCTGTTTTAAGGCTTGTGCTCTAGTGACAGCTTGTATAGGAGCCACATTGCTACTACTTGAACTTGGATCTGCCACTAAGCCTACCACATTAATGGGTGTAATCTTGGGTGCACTAGAGGGGTTTCTTGGACAATCTCTGGGGAGATGGTCTTTGCCACAATCAGGACAAAAAGCCTGTATTGTGATAGCCTGTCCTTGACTCGGAGATGGTGGGTGGGGACAGTCACGAATGAAATGGTCACCATGACATCTGAAACAAGATCCTCTAGGGGCTTGTGGTCTCATTTGTCTCAACTGGGGCCTAGGGTTAGGATTTGTGTACATGACATTGGAGTATTCTGGCTCCCAATTTTGCTCCATAGGCGGTGCCTCATATTGATACGAGTAAATCTCACTATGTTCAGGTGACTCTGTGTAATAAGCATGTGGACTACCTTCATGGGTGTAGTCTGAACTATGAGCATGAGAGTCATTATCTGGTATCAATGGGGTTAGTGGCACCAAAGCTCTATTTGGATTTTCCTCTCCCACAACATACTTGACTGGAATCACGTTGGCTGGAGCTGGTGGTTGGTTTCCCAAGACAGGTTGTGGCCTATATGGTACCTGATATTGCTGTTGTGGTCTATAATATGGCTGTTGGTATTGGTTCTGATACCTACCTTGTGGATAAGGTTGCTGATAATTCTGTCTAATAGCCTGCCTATTGTAGGGACATTCTTGAGCCGTATGGTTTGTGTACTTCCTTTCAATAGTACAATAGGGAGCATTCCTTTCTCTAATATTTTGGTTTTGCGTTGGGCATACGTTAGCCATGTGGTCACCTCCGCAAGTATAGCACCGATTCAATGGAGTAACTCTCTGTGTTTGTTTATTTTGGACTCCCAGCTTCTTGGCAACTTGCTCAGCTATCTCTTCTATTTCTGTGGAGATCTTTGAAGTATGACTAGTAGAACTATCCGAATCTTTGTAGAGTTTGGACAATCCTAACTCCTCACCCAAGTTATCTTCTATGTCTATGCACGTCCGCACACACTCTTCTATGGATCTAGGATCTTTCAAGTACACATATGATCTTAACTTGGTGCTCAGTAAGCCATCTAAGAACAAAGCCACTTGCTTGGCCGGAGTGGGTAACTCTAGAGCAGGGCATCTTTCTAGATACTGTCTGAATCTTCTACCTGCTAGTCGCACTGTTTCTTGGGGAGTCTGCTTGAAGCTGTGGATCAAGGATGATGTGTTATGCCTGATACCACTCTTGAAAAATTCTTCAATGAATTCGTCTAGCAGTTGACCTATATCGTGATAGCTGCTTCTACTCAATGGTTGAAACCAAGCTAAGGCAGTGCCCTTAAGGGTCAAACCAAATGCCTCGTACTGGGTGAACCAGTCCTCAATTTGTTCGGCTCTCAGCACTTGTTTGTACTCGGCCACATGATCATAAGGATCCCCTGTCCCATCGAAATAGTTCTTCATTGCCTTGATCACTTGAATGGGTCTAAGGGTTCTTGGGTACTCTCGGGGTCTAGGCAAAGGAAAATCCTGTTCATCTCTTTGTTGCCTATGTGCTTGATGTCTCTCTCTTTCAGGTCTTTCATTTTCAAATCCTGCTCTATTCCTGCCCACGGTGTGTGCAAAACTTACCTCAGGTCTCTCTCTAGTTCTTCCTCTCTGGGCTTCATGAGCGTGGGATGATCCTACTCCTTGGAGGCCATGGGAAACATTGGATCTTGGTGGGGGGAAAATCAATTCATTCTTCCAAGTATATGCATGTCTATCATGTTCTGTTACCAAGAAAATTTTCTGTGATGTGTTATCCAGGTAGACAACCTTTCCTGGTATCTCTGGATCCTTGAACTCGTAGATGATGACTATGCCTAATTGGCTAGGTTGTTCTGGCTTGAATCTCCAAAAGGCTTCCTCTGTTTCTCTATTCAAAAATAGTTCTATGCTTTTGTTGTCTTGAGGGATCCAGTCTGGAGTGATCACTCGGGTCAAAACTGACTTGCCTCTAGGAGTCTGGGGTCCTTGTCCTATATTTCCTTGTTCTAGGTCTCCTATCTCATTCTCATGAATGATATTTCCAAACTCATCGGTCCTATCTGGTTGGTTGGTAACCACATACATGGTTCCTTCCTTATCAATGTATGAACCCTCTTCGAACTTAACCACCGGGTGTTCAAGTCCAAAGGATTGATCTGGATTTTTGAGTTGGACCACTGATCGCCTCAGACCATCCTCATAGATGCGAGCACCTAATTGGTTGGTCCGAATATATTCCAACTGTGTCTTATAGGGACCTTCCGGTGTTTGTAGATGGGCAGTCCCTGAGCCACCTGCAGGTTTTCCCATGCTAAAAGACATTTCTGAATCACTTGTGTCTGAACTTAGTAAAAGATCACCACTTAGTTGTTGTGTCCAAGACTTGGATGTATGGTTGACACTAGCCTCAGAAGATCTAATGCTTTGTTTATCCTTGCCTAAGTGTCTACCAGATCTCAGGTTCATAAGCTTTAGTCAAGAGTCCAAATTTTCCCTTTGGTATGGTTCAAAATTCTTTAGAGCCCCCTTGGTTCCCTAGTCCCACCTGAGGGTCAACTTCAAATTATCCTATCTCAAAATCAACGCGTTATTCTTGAAAAAAACAGTTGAGTGGTCGTGTAGGATTTGAAACGAGCTTTCCAACAAGCTATAGAGCTCAAAAAATGGACTTTGGATGAAAAAGTTATGCCAATTCAGGCTCCTGGGGGTCAAAACAGGCAAACAGGGCCTTTGGAGAAAATCGCGATTTTGTGAACTTTCAGAGAATCGCGATTTTGTGAACTCAGAAAATCGCGATGTTGAGCACAAAATCGTGTTTTTGAAAATCGCGATTTTGAGCAGAAAATCGTGATTTGAAAATCGCGATGTTGATCACAAAATCGTGTTTTTGAAAATTGCGATTTTGAGCAGAAAATCGTGATTTGAAAATCGCGATGTTGATCACAAAATCGTGTTTTTGAAAATCGCGATTTTGAGCAGAAAATCGTGATTTGAAAATCGCGATGTTGATCACAAAATCGTGTTTCTGAAAATCGCGATTTTGATCACAAAATCGTGTTTCTGAAAATCGCGATGTTGATCACAAACTCGTGTTTTTGACTGAAAATCGTGTTTTCTCAGAATCGTATTTTTCACATGAAAATCGCGATGTTGAGCACAAAATCGTGTTTTTGAAAATCGTGTTTTTGAGCAAAAATTCGTGTTTTCACAGAATCGCCTTTTTCACAAAATCGTGTTTTTGGCATGAAAATCGCGATTTTGTCATAGAGAATCGTGTTTTTCTCAAAATCGTATTTTTCGCTGAAAATCGTGATTTGTGAGAATCGCGATTTTGAGCAGAAAGTCGTGTTTTTCACAAAATCGTGTTTTTGCTGAAAATCGTGATTGGTGAGAATCGCGATTTTGAGCAGAGAATCGTGTTTTTCTCAAAATCGTATTTTTCGCTGAAAATCGTGATTTGTGAGAATCGCGATTTTGAGCAGAAAGTCGTGTTTTTCACAAAATCGTGTTTTTGCTGAAAATCGTGATTGGTGAGAATCGCGATTTTGAGCAGAGAATCGTGTTTTTTTGAAAATCGCGATTTTGAGCAGAGAATCGTGTTTTTTTTTGAGAAAAAACACAGAATCGCGATTCTTTTCAACCAACTTTTAGGCGGGAAAACTGAAAATCGTGATTTTTTCAAAAAATTTTGAATTTTCACAGAATCGCGATTTTCATCACGGAATCGCGTTTTTTGGCGGGAAATTCAAATTTCTGAGCGCCGGCTATGGCGAGCTCCGTATGAGCAGAAAATCATGAAAAAAACACAGCGCTTGCTCTCCCTTGCTTCTCCTAACTCCTTCCCACACAATAATGCATGAAAAATGGTATGAAGATGGTGAAAATGCACTAAAAAACAAGAATTTTCTATGAAGAAGAAGATGGAAGAAGGTGGAGATGATGATGATGATGAAGATGAAGAGGAAAAAACAGAAAATGAACTGAAATGACAATTTTTTTACCTTCCAACGTCGCAAATCTACGATCTTACCATCACAACGCTCGTCCTCGAAGCTCTCTCCCCGGCAACGGCGCCAAAATTTGGTGTAGCTCAAGCGTAAGCACCACCTCCTTTACTTGTCAATCCGCGGAGACGTGAGGACCGGTATGAAGACCACGAGCAAGTGAAGGCACAAGTGCGTGAGTGAAAGCACACAAACATGCACACACATACACACACACGCGCACAAAGTAAGATCAAAGAGAGGAACAATGGAAAGCTTAGATTGCAAAAGAGTTCTCTTACAAAAGTTCTATTCTCTAACAAGCTAACCTCAAAAATGAGCTCTCTAGCTCTTTTTATAGTTTTTTGACTAGTTTTGGCCCTGTCCAGACCTAGTGTCCGGCCTAGTTAAAAATTAGGTTCCAGGGCTTATTTGAGGGCTCAAACGAAGTCTAAAAATTATGAAAATTGGTACGATGGTACTTCTAATACTTCTCAAGCTCGAGGACTCCTCGGCTTGAACAAAATGGAGTTACTAAAAATAGATAATGGTATTTACAATGGTTTCTAGTGATGAAAATCACTATTTTTGTAGGGGATTCTTCTGAAAATTTGACATACACTTCTTGGAGCTCCCTACTTGCTCCCTTTCCTCGTGTGTCCACCTTTTGATGTGCTTCCATGCTTTGTCCTTGACTTTGAGCTTCAACACACCCTATATCATAGTTGGATGCATCCACGTGTACATGGAATGGATTACTCCAATCTGGCATCGTCAAAATGGGTGCTGAACACAAGCATTATTTGAGTTCATTGAATGATTTCTCACATTCATCTCTCCATTCAAACTTAGTCAAAAGTGAGTATAGAGGCTTTTCAATGATAGCATACATGTGTATAAATCATCGATAATAACCATGATGCCCCATGAAAACTTGTTCTTCCTTCACATTTTTGAGCCTAGGTAGGTTTCTAGTCACTTTAACCCTTTCTTCATCCATAGAGATTCCATTCTTTGACATGATATGTCCTAAAATCATGCCTTGCTTTTGGGTTCAAGAAAACCTGGTATTCTCTAAATTTATCAAAGACTTGCTTCAATTCAGGGATATGGATCTGTCTCATGTTAGAATGAGCGCATAAATCATCCACATAGACTTCCAAGTTCTTCTGTAAGAACTCCTTAAAGACATAACACATCAGCCATTGAAAAGTAGCTCGTGCATTTGTCAGCCCAAATGGCATCACATGAAACTCAAATATGCCTCATTCTGTGGAAAAGGATGTCTTATGTTAAACTTTAGGAGCAATGGCTGCTTGATTGTAGCCTGAAAAAAGAAAGCTATAAAATTCCTTGCCCGCTACTGATTCTAATAAGTGTTTAGTGATAGGAAGCAGGTAATTGTCTCAAATAGTGGCTGCATTAACCTTCCTTAGGTTAATGCAAACACATAGCTTCTCGTTCTTTTTGGGCATAACCACAATGGGTGATACCAATTTGGTATGCTCAATTTCGTAGATAGATCCAACTTCTATCAAACGATCTATCTCTTCTTTAATCTTGGTAGCATAATTATCATTATAGGTGCATGGTTTTTGTGTTGAAGGCTTGGCTTCTGGGGTCATGGGAATTTTATGGGAGCATATATCTAGATCCACTCCTTTCAAATCCTTGCAGCTCCATGCAAATACATATCTATATTCTTGTAATAGGGTCGTTAACTCTTCTTCTTCTTCCTTTGTCAAATCATCTCCTATATATGTGCATTTCTCCTCTCCTTCTTCAATCGTTACCACTATCTTCTTAGTCTTTTCTTGATTATCGTATGCTTCTTCTGTGCTTTCCTCTCTTTTAGGCATCAATACCATGATTCTCAGATCTTTTATTTCATATTTTCTAAAGTTCTTTGGTACTTCCATTAGGGATTCTTCTTCTTCTATCCTAGGTGACTTCTTTCTTTCTCTCTTGTGCTTATTCTCCTTGCTATCTATGCGTGGCTCAGGTTGTTTAGTTTGATTCTCCTTTCCTACCTCAGGGGTGATGGCTTCTACAAAATAGAGATATTCCTCTTGTGATGAGCAGAAGGGTTCCGTGATAATGGATTCTAAGTCTTTGTCACTTGTCTCACCTAGTTCTTGAGTCAATCCCATGCATTCTTCTAGAATAGGATCTTCTTCTAAGGGTTCTATCATAAAGATGGAAATATCATAGCCATCCTCATCATAGTGAAAGGTCCATTGTTCTTCATTTACTACTATGTCCATGGTGGCTAAGACATTTGCCCAAGCGTGAGGCTCAAATTCCTCATCTGGGAATACTTTAGGTGCATAAGGAGGATCTTGAAGGGTACGTAGATGTCGTTTGGAGCCAAAACTTCTAGCTTTTAATCTTTCTTATTCTTGTTTAGCTACCTTACACATTAGGAAAAAAAATGAACCCTGCATGGGCCTTTTGGATTAGAGAGTGATTAGTGATGGACCAATGAGAGGAGGGTGGTGGACACAGTCTAGTCCCTTAATCCACTAGGCTAGGTATAGGCTTCCCTTGGTTTGGGCCAGTCAAAACCACATATACCTGTCAAAATTCGTGGTTTTTTCATTGAAGTAGTTTTTGAAGGGAATGGAAATTAAATAGAACCCTTGGATCCTCTAGAAACTCAATGGCTAAGATCAATTCTTGAGAGGAAACGGCGCCTAAAATTTGGGCCATTGGATTTGGAGAGAATCCAATGGCTTTGATTTGATCAATGCATGGATCACTAGACATTAAATCTAGACCATTCAATTTGTAGTCTATCTAATGGACTAAATTCCATGCGGATCCCCACGTATCTTGTGGGAATATTGAGCCGTTTGTCTTTTAGTGCCATAAGCTTGGGTACCAATCTCTACCATCCAAGCATGTGAAGATCCAACGGCTGAAAACTGACGTCGATTCCGAAATAATACCCACGCGTGAGCTATTTTGTCTCCCACTGCACCTATTTTGTCTTCTAGTGCCAGAAATTTGGGTCTCAATCTCCACCATCCAAGCATGTGAAGATCTAACGATTGAAAAATGGCGTCGACTGCGAAATTTTACTCTCTTTCTTCCCACGCATGAGCTATTTTGTCTCCCATTGCACCTATTTTGTCTTCTAGTGACAGAGTTTGAGCTTTCCTTTTTTTATTTTTAATTCCCAAATTCTAAGTCATATCGTGGCCATCCAAACAATACATCTAAAGGCTAGAAAAACACACGAATCTTCTACAATATTTTAATGTACAATACCACTGATGGTTTCTCCCAGCCTCTTAATCCACCTAATTAGCCATTTTAATCCCTTAAAATTAGGAATCCTTACAAGGCCCATGCAAGGTTCACTTTTGGACGTAATGACATCCATAGATAAGTGTCCTTGAGCAACCATGAAGGATCTGATATGAAGGATTTCTCTAATTTAGTTTCTTCTTCAAGTGAGCGATTTTTATATTTAACTAGATATCTATGATATTGCTTATTAGTGCATGTAGTAGTAACATCATAATCAAGTATTTTCTCTAGAACTAAAATTTTAGCATCCTCTTCAAGTAAAGGAGGGTCATCTAAAATAGGAGTGAGTGGTAAAGTTCCTTTAAAGGATTTCAATACATTAATATGAAAAGAATTATGTATACTCCAATGAGAAGGTATGTATAATCTAAAAGCGTTCTCATCAATTTTTTGAATAATATGGAAAGGTCCATAATAATATGATGCAAGTTTAACCTTAAGATGTTATGGAATTTTTTACAAACGTCTTTTAATTATTCACAACCATACAAATTCATTTTCATTAAACTCATTTCTTATTAACATTATGCACGTAATGTTCTTTACTCTTTTTAATGTGATCGTGAACCTCATGAAGTGTTGAAATATGATCTTGTGCAAAAGAATTAGCCATAGCAATATCAATTTTTGAGTGATAGACGTGGGAGTGGGAAGCCTTTACCATACACAATTTCACATGATGCACATCGAGTAGTGGTATGTGTTGTGTTATTATAAAAAAATCTTTCTGCAAAAATGGTAGAATTGGCTGAAACCATGTTTGAGGCCAATCATCTTTTCAACTGCACAACTTCAGCCAAAACTCAACTATACTTTGATGGGTTATTAGAAACATTGGAAGAGATGATAGCTGAGTTAGGAAAGCATGCTACATCACAAGTGAGTCACATCAAAAGTGAAAGGATAAGTCTTCCTCCTAAGGGTGCTTACATTCCCAACTACAGTGAGTGAGGAACCTTGACTTCTGTAAATCAATACTCATAGAAATTTATAAGGAAAATTCAAGAAGAGAAATGGGCAAAATAAAGTGAAAATCCTCCTCCCATTGAACTTGTGGATGACCTGCATGATCAATTCCCACACGATATTCCTTCTATTTATGGAGAATGAGAGGATGCTCAGTCGCATGAACGGTTAGACTTCGAGTCTAATTCCCTACAAGAACTACCTCATTTTACAGGATCATGGGAAGCAAAGTCCACCTATTTGAGAGCACCCACATTCATGGTAAGAAACAAAGACTCAATCTTGCCTAGAAATACAGAGGTAGTAAAGAACACAAAAGTTTAGTGAAATCTCACTTTAGATGAGCTACTCAAGATTAAGCCAGAATTGTGGAAACATGTAGCCAATCAAGTGCTAGAAGTAGATAAATCTCATTCCCATGTAGGATTACATAGAGGAATGCTAGAAATACCCTTGGATAAGACAAGAGACATGAGCGAAGGAGAAGAAGGTAATGCTTACCTCCCTATCACCCACCAAGGTTACACAACCAAGGCTATTTTGGACTTAAGAGCATGAGTTGCAATTCTACAACTTCCCTATGGAAGCATTGAGGCAAACCAACATTCAAGACAATGAGAATGAAATTACAGATGGCCAATGGTCACATAGAGAGACCTTTAGGACTACTATAAATGATAACTCTCACTAGGGAGTGCAACTATTACATGGAGCAACAAGAAGCAATCCACTCTTGCTTTGTCAAGTATAGAGGCTAAGTATAGAGGTGCTACAATCACAACATGTGAGGCATCATGGCTAGAAATGCTACTTGCAGATGTAGGTGTGGATCTTAGCAGCATACAGTTACCACGGAATCCTATTTTCCATGCTAGAACAAAGCATATCGAGGTACATTATCACTTCATCAGAGAGAAGGTATTAGTAGGTGATAATGATCTTGTTTATGTGAGAGCAGATGAGCAGGTTGTTGATATTTTCACCAAAGCACTTGGAACTGAGAAGTTGAAGAAGTTTCGGGACATGCTTGGATTATAGGATATGGCATTGAGCTTGAGGGGGAGTGTTGAGATATCAAGCTTAACATGTGATGATCTAGGATGACACGTATCAATTTTTCGTTTCTCTGACATGTATAGTGGTCATGCCGGTATATGTCAGGGATACTTCATTGAGCTTTATTAGATTTATCTACCAAGAGTGATGGCACATTTGTTCCTTGCCAACTCACTCATTCGTGGACATTAGGTTTTTCCTTGTGTATTGATCTTTATATATTGCACTTGTTGTATTCTTGTTTTTAGGTCATTTTTGTACATTCCTTTTTATGTAATAGAAGAAGAAGAAGAAGATCATTCTTACTTGCCTCAATCTGTGTGTGTGTTTCTCCTTGAGAGTGAGAGTGTGTGTGTGAGCTCTCTTCCTTATCTCCTTCCTCGTGACATGGAATCCCATCCATAGAGCCATGGATGACATAGAGTTAGTGCATTCCATAGCATCAGGATCCTCATGGATGCATGAAGACACTCAATTATGAATGTGCATAGTTGCAACGGAAGAAGAGAAAAGAGAAAAAACGAGAGAGGTAGGTGCAAAGGAATCTTATAGATCAATTAGAGACATAGCCTATGCACCTATAGTATTTCCAGATCAAATGTTTGAACCTCATGATTGGGCAGAAATCCTAGCCACTATGAATGTAGCTATCAATGAAGAACAATGGACACCACACTGGGATGAAGATGGCTATGACATTTTAGTCTTCACTATAGAACAATTATGTGTGATTCAATTATCAAAGAATGTGAGCCCAACATGGAAGAAATTGAACAAGCAAGTGACTCGGATTTAGAGTCAATTATTATGGATCTTTTTGTGCTTCAAACGAAGAATGCCTCTGCATAGTAGAAGCTCACCCTCAAGGATGAGAAGAGCTTACAAATGGTGTGAGGTTAATGACATAGGTAACCACCAAGAGTGAAGGCTAGAAAAGAAAGAAGAGAGAACTCCCACTAGAAGAGGGCAAATCTTTGTTTGAAGTTCCTGAAACTTCAAGAAGTATGAGATTGAGGATAGAAAAGTCATGATCAGGATGGCTAAATGAGATGCACTCACAAGAGTGGCCTATGATAACAAAGAAACAAAAAAAAAATATTGTGACCATAGAAGAATGTGAATAACAATGCACGCACATAGGACACAACGTGACTGAGGAAGAGAAAAAGGAGTTGATTGATTTATTAAGAGAGTATAGATATGTGTTTGCATGGAACTATAAGGACCTAAAAGGAGTAGATCCTGACATATGCTCACACACAATTCCCATGACCTCAAAAGCCAAACCCTCCAAGCAGAAGCCATACACATATAATGACAATTATGCTACCAAGATCAAGGAAGATATAGATCAATTGGTAGAAGCCAGATTTATCTATGAAATTGAGCATACTGAATGGGTTTCTCCCATTGTAGTGTGCCCAAAAA
The DNA here is from genome assembly GCA_020310875.1 of Ceratopteris richardii. Taxonomy (NCBI): domain Eukaryota; kingdom Viridiplantae; phylum Streptophyta; class Polypodiopsida; order Polypodiales; family Pteridaceae; genus Ceratopteris; species Ceratopteris richardii. The sequence continues at coordinate 10,714,591 of CM035414.1, read as the reverse complement.
GAAAGAAAAGTTATGTATGCATTAACTTGAAGAAGGTTAACGCACTATTGTTAGAGATAGTTATCTGCTTCCTATCATGGAGCATCTATTAGAAATAGTGGAAGGTAAGAAAGTATATAGCTTCCTTGATGGGTTCTCTAGCTACAATCAAGTGGCCATTGCCCTAGAAGACCAAGATGAGATGGCTTTTGCTATAGAGTGGGGCATATTCGCATTTCGAGTAATGCCATTTGGGCTCACCAATGTGCTAGCTACATTCCAAAGGCTGATGTGTCATGTCTTTAAAGAGTTGTTGCGTAGAAACTTGGAAGTCTATGTGGATGATCTATGTGCTCATTCCAACATTAGAAAAACACATATACCTGAGCTAAGACAAATCTTTGATAAATGTAGATAATATTAGGTCTGCTTGAACCCAAAAAAATGTGTTTTTATGGTTAGGCAAGGCAAGAAACTAGGACACATAGTGTCAAAGAATGAAATCTCCACGGACAAGGATAAAGTTAGAGCTATTGCAAATCTACCTAGGCCAAAGAATGTCAAGGAAGTACAAGCTTTCATGGGGCATTGTGGCTTTTATTGATGTTTCATTCATATGTACGTGATCATTGCAAAGCCTTTGTACTCCATTTTGACTAACTTTGAGTGGATAGAAGAATGGGAAAACTCCTTTAATGAGCTTAAGTGACGATTATGTTCAATACCAATCTTGACTACACCAGATTGGAATAAGACATTCCATGTTGATGTGGATGCATCCAATTATGCTATTGGTGTGTACTATCACAACCAACTAGTGAAGGTAATATGGATCTTCCCATTGCTTATGCTAGTAGACAATTGAATGCAGCAGAGAAAAAATATACCACTACCAAAAGCGAAGGATTATTCATGGTGTATGCGATAAAAGTTATGACATTATTTTCTTGCAAATAAGTTTAAATTTTCTACAGACCATCAAGCATTACTCTATCTAATGAACAAACCTTGCAATACTTGTAGATTAGTAAGATGGTTCCTCTTACTAATGGAATATGACTTTGAAGTTGTGATTAGAAAAGGTAGAACTCACCTTAGGGCTAATCACCTTCCTAGACTAACTTCAAGAGAGTCCCCTCAAGGAGTATCAGATGACCTTCTTGATGCTTACTTGTTCAATCTAGAAGTAGTTCCTGACTAGGCCAAGACTGTAGTGCCTATTCTAACCTTTGGACCCAAACATCCTGTATTGAGAGCCAAAGATAAAGAAGTAGTGAGGTCTCAAAAATATCACATACTAGCAGACAGTGTGTACGAGCACACAAATCAAGGCATATTGGCTTTCTCTATAGATGAAGATGAACATGTGAAAGGGTTGCAAATAGCATATGTAGGTGCACTACAACAACATCACTCCAAACATTGAACCCTATCGACTCTATAAAGGTTAGGTGTTTATTAGCCAAAAATGGAAGCAGATGTCCATAGAATGTGCAAGGAATGCAAGATATATGCTATAGGAACACGAGTAGAATATGCCACTCTATATCAAATGTCTTTAGTGCCAGATTAGAGCAAAACTTTGGTAGACTTCTTGAGGATGAAAACATTCCTTTGGTAGACACTTCTTGAGGATGAAAGCATTCCCTCAAGAGATGACATTGGCTAGACTAGCTAGACGAAAGAGCTTAGAATAGGAAGCACTAGAACTCACTCATAGGAGAGAATTTATACAAGCATGGAAGAGACGTATACCTAAGACTCTGTGTACATGAGAGTGGATATCTTAAAATCTTAGAAAATCCTCACCAAGGTGTGGACCAGACGAAGTGATCAAGGCAATTTTGTTTGTAGGTCTTTGGTGGCCAACTCTTCACATGGATGCACATACCTATGTGATATAGGTGTGATATATGTCAGCAAACAGAGTACCCGATACGTAAAGATGAGATGACACTGAAGCCCATGATGGGAGGTCATGCATTCTCTACATGGGGAATAGACTTTGTAGGTCCTATTAATCCCCTAGCTCAGAGTTCACATGTTGTATACATTATTGTTTCTAAGGACTATCTAAATGTGGATAGAAGTGAAAGCCATGATAGAGTACAATTCTCAAATGATGGCTAAGTTCTTATTCAAGAACGTGTTCACCAGATACATGTTACTAATTGAGCTAGAAAGTGATAGAAGTATGCACTTGAATGAAGTCATTGAAAACCTTCTCCAAGAATGCTTGGTGGTACATAAGATGTCTGCCCCCCTATCATCCACAAGGTAACGGAAAAGCCGAGAGCACAAACAAGATCCTATGTAATGTATTAACAAAGTTGGTGAATAATAAGATCTTTGATTGGGATAAATAGCTACATCAAGCTATTTGGGCATATCGTGTCACCTATAAAATGGTGCTCCAAGCCACAACCTTTCAGATGGTCTTTAGACAAAATGTTGTGTTGCCACTAGAAGTCTTGATACCGACATTGAAAGTAATGCAAGAACACTAGTGGAGCAGACAAGAGATTTCATCTAGAATTTTTTTACTTAGAGCGACTAGGAGAGACATGATTCAAAGCAATAGGAGAGATTTATGCAACTAAGAAGACAGAAAAAGCCTACTTTGATGCCCATGTGAAGGATAAGGCCTTCAAAGTGGGAGATTTAGTCTCTGTATACACCTTGAAACAACACACATAGAAGTTGGAGAAGCATGGCTATGGACCCATGGTTATTAATGGAATATCAACAAGTGGAGTTGTTCAATTGGCCACTCTAGAAGGTGACATCCTACCTAGTTACATCAATGGATGCAAATTCAAATTATTTCAAGAAACCCTCACACAGGAATGCTAAATCAACTCAACACTGCAAAGAAGCGCAAGGAAGAGGAAAAATGACTTCAAGAAGAAGCACAAGTAGAAGCCCTCGAATGCACTCGACAAATGAAATTGGGAAGACAGGGTAGAGATAAACCCAGGTTTGATACTCATGAAGCTCCAAGATATCACATGCCCACGTGCCAAGCATCATCTATACATGCCCCTCAAATTATTGATTAACGTCCTTTTTTCATTGATGAAGAAGTTGTAGAAGCCAATGGCAAGGGAAGAAAAAACACACATGAGAGTAGAACATTTATCTAGAATCTTGATTGGAGATAAAACACAAAGTATAGATGATTATTTACCTGATGCTTATCTAGGAGGGGAAAAATATTTGGTAGCAATTTTGTCATTTGGACCTAAGAATAAATTTATGGTTTCAAAGTATGTGATCTTGAAAAGTAGAAATTTCATTTTACTATTGGGACACCTATAGAAATTTCATTTTACTATTGGGACACCTATATCATTTAAATTCCATAGGATTATAAGAACATTGTGTAACTAAAGAAGAGCAACAAAATTATCTAGAGAAATCACATCTTTGGACTCCATGTTTACATGCTTCAAAGAATGTAACTCTAAATAATTTAGCAAAAATAGAAACTCATTTTCCAACTAATGAGAGAGATGTGGATAGCTATGTATCTCAATGTGAGAAGTGTTCAAACAGAGAATGGGATCAACTGATAATTTCTTTTGGTTTCAAGGAAATCCAAAATGGAGTGAACACATAGTGGAATACCTAAAACCAGAACCTTATGATGAAATAAATAGAATCAATTCAGATACAAGGAATTTGCAAGAGATGTGCAAAGAATTTGTACTGCTAAAAGAACAATTGTGTGAAAGAGGAATTGTTGGGTATCTGAGGATATGTGTACTTGAGGATAAATTTTTAGATATGCTAGAATTATCTCACCCATGTGTAGTAGGAGGTCACTTTTCAAGCAAGAGAACTACAAAGCTAATCCTTATTTAGGATTCTAGTGGCCAAAAGTAGTCCAAGATGCTAATTTGGATGCAAAAAGGTGTGATATTTGAAAGAGGACAAAACCTCTAGTTAGAAAAGATGACATGCCTCTCAAACCCTTGATGCCTGCTAGAGTCTTTAGAAAATGGGGGTTGGAATTCATAGGACCTGTACATCCACCACGTAAAAGCTCTCATGTAGAGTACATTATAGTGTTTACAAAATATTTAACAAAATGGGATGAAGAAAAAGCCACTATTAAAAATGATGCTTAAACAACTTATAAGTTCTTATATGAACATGTAATAACCAGATTTGAACTGCCAATTGAGTTGGATAGAAGGAATCATTTCCTTAATCAAGTCATTGAATCTTTAACATAACAATTCATGATAACCTATAGGAAATATGCATGCTATCATCCTAAAGCCAATGGATTAACTAAGAGTACAAATAAAGTTTTGTGCATTATGTTATCCAAATTGGTCAATAATAAACGAAGGGATTGGGATATACAACTATATTATGTCCTTTGGGAATATATAGTGGCATAAAAAACATCAATTCAAATTACCCCATTCAATCTAGGCTATGGCTATCTACTTCAGGATAGTGAATCAATTACATTAGATAGGACATCAATTATCTGATAGGATTGTGGAGTTAGAAAAATTAGGAGCATCTAGGTTATAGTTTATCATGAATATGTCTGCAGATAAGAGAAGATAGAAGGCATATTATGATTTACATATCAAGGAGAAAAATTTTCAGGAAGGAGACTTAGTTCTAGCTTACACATTGAAGGAACATAGTAAAAAGTTAGAGAAAAGAGGACATGGTCCATATAGTCTTCATAGGATTAGCCCTAGTGGAACAACCCAATTGGAAAATCTGGATGGAGAAGTTATGCCAAAATATGTAAGTGGATGAAGAATCAAAAGATATATGGAACCTCTAATAGTGGAAGCTTGGCGAAGATTGCAACAATCCCAAAAATGGAAAGAAGATGAGAGAAAAATAAGACAAGAAACTCAAAGAGAGAATTAGAAAGAATAAGTGAGGGATTTGATGATGTGTGAGATTGATCAAAAGAAAATAAGGAACCATTTACGAATAGTTGAAATGCAGTTTCAAGGAAAAAAATTAGGGTATTACTTGATATTTGACCTCAAGTAAACCTAATTAGTTCTAATCTTTTGAACCAATTTGAGGAAAGAAAGCATAATAAAAACATAACAATTATAGAAATCAATGGACAAGCTCTTTCTTCTTATCAACAATTAATATTGATTTGAAAATAGGACAAGAAGAGACTTCATTAAGTGTGAGGAATGGCTTGAGGAAATGATGCCTAAAAACCCAATCCTATGTCAAGATTGGATGAAGAAATATATAGTGTCTTTGGATTTTGAAAGGAAATCAATGAAATTTAAAGTGAGAGATAAACTTATGAAAATATTGTTTGTAAATGATGATATGAAAGGAATAAAAACAAAGATGTGAAAGTGGATATGGAGACATTCAAATTCTCAGTAGAAGAAAAGCCTTATATGCATGAAAGAGTTAAAGAAGAGACTCAAGCACAAACACATCTTAAGGAAACTTTGGAGTATTAACACAACTAGAGAAAAAATTGAAAGAAAATAAAATCATGAAAAACGAATCAAAACTCTAAAACAAGTATGGAAACCTAAAAGACCTTTTATGGAACTAAACTAAAAAAATGATAGAAAGATGAAACAAGTATAGAGACAGAAGCAACAAGCAAAAAAAGATCTACTAAGAGTTTAAAAAAGGAACAAACAAGAAGACAAACGAGAAGCGTCAAGCATAAAACAAAAACAAAAAAAGATGGTACTAGAACAAGAAATCAAAGGAGAAAATTCAAATTGACATCCAGATACAATCAAATGTGAGAGGTTAATACTTTCAATGAATGCATAATGTAAGCCATTCAATGTGATAACCACCTCTTTGAAAGGAAACAAGAAAAACAAGTAAAAGGAATAATTCACCAATGGAAACCCTTCTAGTCCGCTCCTAGAGAAGAACCTATGCTTGAACCTATGCACATAGATGTAACTAGGTTCCAACCTCTAAATCCACAAAAAAAGGAGAGATAAACAATTATGCCTCCTACTATGGAAACCCCCGGCATATTGTGGTTCATTGTCCCAACAAGAGAGCAAACTCCACAGTCATAATAACCCTTGTCGAGCAGGGAAATGAGGAAGTCTAGTTGTGAAGGAGACCATACAACTAGACCATGATATAAGAAAGGGTCTCGTAATTCTCACAACACCCCTATAAACATGTCTTGCCCCTCTCAAGTTGGTCATGCCTAAGAAGACCCTCTCCCTTACAACCCTAGTCAATTCAGTATCCTCCTCATGTTTCATCAAAGAAGGATTGGTTAAGAAACACGAGATTTGAGTGCTTCAGAAGAACAAACCAATACTAGTAGCTAAAGTAGTGGATGGACGACCTCTAGCATTCGAGAATATTACCAAGGAAACCACACCATTAAGATTACGCCTTTGTGATCATGATTCCCAGATATGTTTTAATGTTATATCAAGTCTGATAAACCCAATGATCATTGAAATGCCTTGGTTAAATAAACATAATCCAAACATCGATTGGGAGTAGAATGAAATCAATCTTCGAGATATCTAGAAGAACCCAACATATGTAGGAACCATAGCCTTCATGCATGCAGTAAGGAAGGGTCCAACATATATGATCTATGTCTTACTAGCTCAACAGTCCAAGAAGGATGATCTAGTAAAGCTACATAGTAAGTACCAATATTTTCAAGATGTATTTCGAAAGAAGAATGCATATATCCTCCTAGAGCACAAACCTTATGATCGTGCCATGGAACTTCAAGGCGGAGCACAACCACCCTTTGGACCAATCTATAGACTATCCCTAGAGGAACTTACAAAATTGCATAAGAATATTGTTGAGAATCTAGCCAAGGGTTTTTTATACACTCAAAGTCTCTTGCAAGAGCCCCTATCCTATTTGTAAAGAAGGATGAGACTCTTCGAATGTATGTAGGCTATCATGGATTAAATTAAGTAACTATAAAGAATAGATACCCTCAATCACTCATATTAGAGCTCTTGGAATGCCTAGGGAAAGTAAATTTCTTCACAAACATTGACCTTCGAAGAGCTTACAATCTTATCAGGATCAGAGAAGGAGATGAATGGAAGGCAACATTTTGAACAAGGTATGGGCATTTTGAGTATGTAGTTATGCCATTTGCTCTCCGAAATGCTCTATCAATCTTTCCATATATGATGAATGATATCTTTCAAGAGTATTTAGATTCTTTTATGGTAATACACCTTGATGCTATCTTTGGAAGAAGTTGGGGAAGCTTGGAGAGGCTTGGAAAAATGAGTTGTCAAATGATGAAGTTGGTCTAGCAAACCAGCAAAGGACCAACCTTAGCTCTTTGTATATGTAAATAAGAACATGTGGGCTTGTCGTTAGTGCAATAAAACCCAATAGATACTTTGGAATATTAATAGTTGATGCAAAACAGATAACTTGCACCTTGACTAGCTCATAAAATCCTTCTAAAAATGGATGGAACTTATGACTTCAAATACTGAGAGCAGCGAGCACAATTAGAATTGGAAACATTCCTTTAAGGGAGTGTCACACATAGGAATGGCTTGCTAAAATGCATAAAATCCCTAATTTATATCACTCAATGAAGGTGCAATCACCTAAACACATCTTAGATGTCATCCTGATTTTTAATGGATGTGCAGACCATGAACCCAAGACTATAAAACTCTAATTTCTTTAGAATTACTCAACCAAATTACTTGAAAATTTGTAGAAATACATAAGATAGTTATAACTTTTCAATGAATGCCCAAACACTTGGTTTGAAGCTCTGTAGAGAAAGCATTAATCTCTGTATGTTTACTGAGTCTAAGGAATAAGGAGCAGAGAATAGAAGTGGCACCAAGCAATGATCAAATAGTATATGTATTGCTTCAAATCAACACTCTACATAATGTAAAAATGTTTTGGATTCTTTATATAAACTCTTGAAGATATGACCACACTTTATCTTCATGAATTTGAATTCGAAATTAAGTGGGTTCGGTAGTTTAGATTGATTGGCATCTTTTCCTACAATCTAGGAAAAGAGAAAGTTGAAGTCATATCTACTTCTTGATTAATTGATTGAGAATCAATCTCAATCACTTCTAACTTGTGACTCTTAGGGATTTTACTCTTTCGTTTTACAAAGATAAATACCCTGAACCTTACAAGAAATGATCGTAGGTGATCAACCAATTAATACAAAGAAATAATGTACATATAATTGTTATTCCTCAAGGTACATATATGGCACCATCCAAATGATGGATTTGATGAAGAGCATATCCATCTCAAACATAACGAAAGCTTGATGTTCCAAAAACTCCCTCTCAAGCTAAAGTATGCTTGATTCTTTATTCTTTGGTGTTTTGAACACCTACCAAAGCTTTGAATCTACAAAGCTTTATCTCATGAAGTGCCTTTTTCATCATGTCTGCTATTTGCTTCTCAATAGGAACAAATGAAATGTCAATTTCCTTTTCCATAAGCTTCTCTCTTACAAAGTGGTAATGGACTTCTACATACTTTTTCCTTGCATGAAAAATTGGATTTGCAGCCCTATCTACATGGAACTTACATTATCTCCTAGTAAGTGAGGTTTGCAACTTACAAGTCCCAAATCAGAGTACAACTCCTTGAGCCATATTGCCTCTTGAGTTGGAATAGTTAGAAATCTATATTTTGCTTCAGTTGAAGATAAAGCAAATGTTGATTGATTCTTGGAACTCCATGATGTTGGAGCAAGTCTATGACAAGCCTAAGTATTGGCTTGAGTCCCACAAAGTCATAGAAAAAGCCTTAAAATGAAGACTATGTAAAGTTCACTTGTGAACAACCTCTTGTAAATTTTGAAGAGTTTACTTAATGTAAAAGTGAAAGAATCTTAAGTGGTTGAGTCCACTTGATCAAGAATGGAAAGAGGAGCCACAAATTCGTGATTTGTGGTAGGTAGAGAATCAAATCAATCATTGATTGATTGGAGAGTGATTGAGGGAAGTTAGCCTCCCAAACTCAACTATAAATAGATGGCAGTTTTAGTCGTGGTTAGAGAGACCTATGTGAAGACCTCCAAGAGCTGAGCTTTATGCCATATCAAGGTGTGATTACAAGGCACACATATGTATCAGTAAGTCATTGTATTGTACAAGCAATATACTTTCATTTTCATGATTATTTGTGTTCATCTTTCCATGTTCTTTTTTTTTTTTTATATAAAGGAAGTTCGGCAATAGCCTACTCTCCCGGACTTGAATTAAATTAAGAAACAAAGGTACAGTAGAAGGGGACTAGTGCCCACGGGACCCCCCAAGTCCCACACAGCAGGGGAAGCTTGAATGAGTCCTAGGTTGAGTTACAGAGAAGGTTAATCACTCTCTCGTCACCCTCATGCGGGACCCACTTGGGTTTGAGCTTGTTGTTGATCAAGAAGAGGACTTGATGGTGTCTGAAGGGGGGGGATTTCTTACTGTTAACAATCCTTTTGCCAAGGAGGAATAGCGATTTCTCAATCGACCACTCCCTGGGGGGATCACCGAAGTTGAGGGCGCACCTCTCCCGCCAGATTTTCCACAGAACTTCCCCTCTGATGGCGTTCCAGAGAGGCGCAGAGCACCCGATCGCTTCTCCCAAAAGGACTTGTTTCCAACTAGGCTGTTTTTGAAGCCTGATTTTCATTCCAACCGTCTGCCAGATTCTGTAGGAGTTGGGGCAAGAAAGGAAGATGTGTGGGATATCTTCGATAGCACGGTGGCAGCGTTTGCACCAAGGGGGGAACCCACAAAGTTTGCTAGCCTTATGGTTGGTCCAAATTCCTCGATGAAGAATTTGCCAAAGGAGGACCGACTTCTTAATCTCTATTAGGGGGTGCCAGATACCCATGAATTTCATGTCCCACCGAAGCCGCGTCCAAGACAGGCACCACTTCTTGTTTAGGCTGAACTGGAGGTCAGCCGTTTCTTTGATGTTCGGGATTTTGAGTAAGCTATTTCCATTGTGCCATTTGAGACCAAGCGAGTTCGGCTCGTCGTATCCCATGAGAAGGCGAGTCTTGTGACGGTCCCAAGCGAGGCATCTGCTTTGTAAGGTGTTCCATTCTTCGTAGGAGATGTTTATGCGAGGGTCGATATCTTCGAAGTTGATCCAGCTGTTGGTATCATGTTTCCAGAGGTGTTTCCATTTTTTGAAACCTTTGTTCCATAACTTCTTGGCATTTTGAATGTTCCACGACTCCACACTCCGGATGCCATGTATCGGAAACCAGATGGAGTCGTTTTGTCTGATTCCGGCCGCCCACTTCCAGTCCTCACTAATTCTTGTGAAGCTTTTGACTTTATTCCAGCCCTTCCAAAGAGAGCACACGAGATTGGAGCCTTTCGGGAAGACGGGAATCGGGGAGAATAGCAGGGTCATGATGTCCAAATTCTTCCAGTTCGGGAGCCCCGTGAGGGCCAACTCATCCTTGTTTCTGAAGATCAGCATGGCCCACGAGGCCTCCTTATTGCACCAAGCCTTAATCATCCATTTGGCTGCCAGTTTGTTAGCCATACACCCAATGTCCAGGATACCAAGCCCCCCGCTATCTCTAGGGCTGGTGCAGATGGCCCATTTGATTTTAGGCACCCCCCTTCTGTTGTGATCACCCGTCCAAAGAAAGTTTCTGCAGATGCTATTCAGCTTGGACAGGCCTTGCTCGTTCGGTCTCCAACAAGAAAGGAAATAGATGGTAGACGAGAGGAGGAATGTGTTGATGACCATAGCGCGTCCAGCGAGATTGATTTGCATGCCTCTCCAGTAGTTAAGCTTGTTTTCAAGTTTGGCCAGCACCCAGTTCCATCGCTGCTCCATAGAGACGCCAAACCCCAAGGGGATTCCAAGCAGCCGAAAGACTTGGCCCTGCGGAATGGTTTGGCAACCATGATCAATGAGGAGGCTAGGCTGATGTCCCACAATAGCCCTAAAGGCGGTCTTATTGTGGTTGATTTTGGATCCAGAGGCCACACAAAAGGTGTCAAGACACCTCCAGAACGTCTCCAGACTGGTATTATCATTGTGAACGAATGCGTTCATATCATCGGCAAAAAGTCTCATGATGATTTGACTGTGGTCGTGAGGCAGCCGGAGGCCTTTGATATTGCCAGCCTCCACCTGATGCGCCACAAGTCTGCTCAACCCCTCAGTGGCGATGGCAAAGAGAAGGGGGGCCAGAGGGCACCCTTGTCTAATAGATCTTTTAAGGTGGATCGCCTTCGAAAGTTTGCCGTTAACGTTAATTTGGGTCGTTGCGTTTCCAAGAAGGGTCGCGATCATCTTGGTGAATTCCCGACTACATCCGAGATCTTGGAGCGACTGCAGAATATAGTCCCATTCAAGCCTATCGTAGGCTTTGTCAAAGTCGATCTTGAGGAAAACCACATCTTGGTTGGACTCCTTTGCAAATTGAATACCTTCCCAAATGTCCATAATGGTTTCCAGGATGGACCTGCCTTTGATGAAACCTTTTTGGTCCTCACTAAGCCAAGATCTCAGGTGGCACGAAAGTCTGTTGGCAATGACTTTGGCGATGATCTTGTATCCTGTTTGGAGCATCGTAATCGGCCGCCAGTTCTCGATTCTGTTCTTTTCCCCCTTCTTGTGAATCAACTTGATAATTCCGTTATTTAGACAAGAGGGAAGAGCACCAAACTTTAGCGCTTCTTGCCAGACCATCCGAAGAGGGGTGGCAACCACCAGCTTGAAGGATTTAAAGAACTCATTAGTGAGTCCGTCGGGTCCCGGGCTTTTACCGTGGGGGAGGGCGTCAATAACCTCAATGATTTCTGATTCAGAGATAGGGGCATGAAGTAGGGAGTGGAGGTTGGGTGGTATTCTCCGGGGGGAAACCCGAGAAATAGCAGCCATGCAGTCCCTTCTATGGTGGGAGAGGGAGTTCGAGGTTCCCAGGAGTCTCGTGAAGTGCCCTTCGATGACGCCAAAATTATCTTCTTCCGAGTTGCATACATTGCCATGCGAATCTAGCAGAAGGGGGATCGACTCTCTGCTGTGTTTCTTTTTAAGGATACGGCACATCTCTTTAGTGGGTTTGTCGGCTTTGCCGGCCCACCACTCCTTGAAGAAGATTTGCAAGTTTTTCCTTTGTATTTATTCCTCGTATCTCAACACCGCTCTGACTTTTCGGAGACCTTTCTGGGCTTGTAGTTTTCCTTTGTTCACTTCCTCCTCGAGCCGCCAGAGTCTGAGGTAAAGAGCTTCCCTACGAGTCCGTCGCACAGTCTCGATCAGCTTCTTAGTTCTAATCATGATCTTACGAGACTTGTCGACCGCACTTCTCCAACACTTGGCTGGGGCCAAGCCAGAGGCGAACGCCACCTTCCACACATCAGCAATCTCTTGGTGGACGGAGGGGAGAGAGAAGGTGGAAGCGTTGGCATGGAACCACGGAGCCTTGCGGATCTTGTTTGAAGGTTGAAAGGTAATAACGATCGGGTAGTGGTCGGAGACGGTGAGGTCAATGCGTTGCGTGACGGTAGGGTGGCCCCACTGATGAGTAAAGCCCTGAGAGATGTAGCATCTATCAAGTCTAGCTTTCCTCAGGTCCTCGCCCGTCTGGAGATTCGACCAAGAAAAGCCATTCAAGTCTTTTCTTTCCATGTTCTTGTGAAGTGTACTACTCACTACCATTACTCTCAGTTTTCTCAGTCAGCTTGCAGAGATGTTTTCTCTGAGCTTGGTGCATCATTTTCAGTGAATTAACTTGGTAAAGTTAGCTCTATAAGTCTACTATATGGTCACAAATTTTCATGTCATTTGGATGTTGCAAGCTTCAGTTATGTTCATTTGAAGTCAACAGGGTCTGTTCATCCTCACTTCTCTGTCAGGTACCCGACTTTTTCACTCATCTTGTCAGAGCCATTTCTCAGTGGTTACTTATCCAAATTCAATGATTTAAAGCTTGTTGGATTCAGCTTACTGTCTAGTATAACCATACAAATTTTCATAATCATTGGTTCCTATATTTTGAGTTATGTTGATTTTTCTGCTCACTGGTCTATTTCTATAGCAACCCGTGAAAATTGGGATGATGTCATCACTTGTTAAAACTCATTCTCAGTGTGTGGTTTATTACTTTTGATGAGATTAATCTTGAAAATTAGCTCTTTAAGTTACCTAGACTTCCCCAAGAGGAATTAAGCTAATTGCTACTGTGCTCAGAGAATTATGTAAAACACTGGACAGGTGTATGAACCAAGAATAGCAAGTTTTCTTCTCTGAGCTAACTCCAACTTATCTGTTTTGATTTATCTTTTTGAGAGTGATCTTCCAAGGTACATAGGGTGTCTAATACATCCATTGGCAAGCTAAAAGGGCCCACCATCTACTCCTGGAGTTCATTTGGCTAGTGTAGATCAAGGATTTTGCAACACCTCTTCATCTTCAAACACATACTTATCCATCTCTTCACAGTGGTATCAGAGCAAGGTTGGACAACATGGCAGATGGATTTCCTTCATCAATTGACAAATTAGACAGAGATAACTACTCAGCTTGGTCATTAAGAATGGAAGCCTATCTCCAAGGTAGAAGTTTATATGGTTATGTGGCTGGAGATGAAGTTATGCCAAGTTTCAGGAACAAAAGTCAACCAACACAAGAAGAGCAAGAAAGATTGAGCAGATGGTGCTCCAAGGATGACTTGCAAGGTCTTATCTCCTCAACTCTATCTCAGATTTTTTGTTGCCTCACATTAGAAGTTATAAGACATCTCAGGAAGTGTGGGATGCACTTGAAGCTTTCTTTTCTTCAAGTACCAAAGCTAGGAAGCATCAACTATGGCTGGATTTCACAACTCTCAAGAAGGCTCCCAAACAAAATGTGACTGATTTTGTCACAAAGCTCAAGGACATAGCGGATCAGTTGGGAAGCATTGGAGAGGTAATAGATGAAGAGCAAATTGTAAGGCAGGTCATCAATGGCTTGAAGGCAGATGACAAGTGGGAAGCATTCACCACAGCTATGGATTTGTACATGGACATGCATGTACCTGATTTCAACACACTCATTGGACAACTACTTACTCAAGAGGCAAAGCTTATAAAAAATGGAGAAAGCTCTAAAGGTAATCAATCTTCAGCTTTGTACACGGATAAAAGCAAGTCTAAAGATAACAAAGGAAAGGCAAAGAAAGTGGATGATGAAGCAGGTACATATCAAGCTAACTATGCAGGTAGAGGAAGACATGGCAGAGGTAGAGGAAGAGGAGGTAGACAAGGTAGGGGGAGATCCCAAGACTCCAACTCATGTTCTATTTGTGGATTAACTAATCATACAACTGAAAATTGCTTTAGGAATTCCAGGAATCAAAGAGGCAGAGGATACAATAGAGGAAGTTATGGCTACTCAAGAGGAAGGTTCAACAACTACCATGGCAACTACAACAACTACAATCATTCAAACTATCAAGGAGGCTACAAAGGAAGGAGAGACTACAATAACTACAGAGAAGACTCAAACAAAGAGGATTCATTATTGATCATGAACATGGCTATGCCACAAGGTAAATCTGATGAGCATGTTTTCTACATAGATTCAGGTTGTTCAAATCATGTGGCAGGAAATGTGGCACTCCTATCAGATTTAGAAGATCCAAGGAATAAGCATGAGGTACAAACAGGAGATGATACAAAACATCCTGTGGAGAAAATAGGCAATGTCAAAGCACCTGATGGAAACATCAACCTACTCAGTAAGGTACTCTATGTCCCTACCATTACAAAGAATTTGATAAGTGTTGGGCAAATAGTAGAGAAAGGGTTGCAAGTCAGGTTCACAAAAGCAGGAGCATTTGTTGAAGATCCAAGTCAAGGATTCAGAAGAATTGCAAAAGGTGAAAAGACAGGTAGATTGTTCACATTTGAATTACAGGACACTAGAAACATTGCTCTCTTTAATTATGGTAGTCAGACACTCACAAAATTGGAAGTATGGCACAAAAGGTTAGCACATATTGGTGAAAGGTCATTAAAGCAAATCTGTAGGGACCAAAGTGTACTTGGACTTCCTAATTTGTCAAAACAACATATGATTTATAAGTGTAGTGCATGTCAATTTGGAAAGTCTCATAGGTTACCATTCATGAAGAAAGGTTATATGCATGGAGATCTCTTGGAGTTGGTTCATACAGATGTATGGGGACCTAGCAAGGAAGCTTCAATATCTGGATCATGGTATTATGTTTCCTTTATTGATGATTGCAGCAGATGGACTATCCTATTCTTTATGAAACACAAAGATGAAGTTTTTTCAGGTTTCAAAAGATATTTGGCTCTTGTGGAGAACCAAACAGGTAAATCACTAAAAAGGCTAAGGTCAGATGGAGGGGGAGAATACTTCTCCCATGAGTTTGATTCTTTTCTTCAAGAAAGAGGAATCAAAAGAGAGGTAACTACAAGGTACACTCCTGAGCAAAATGGAGTGGCAGAAAGGAGGAATATGACAATTGTTGAAGCTGCAAGGTCTATGTTAAATGAAAAGCATTTACCTAATTACTTATGGGCTGAGGCTGTATTTACAGCCACTTACTTGATTAACAGGTTGCCTTCAAAATCCCTTGATGGGATGACTCCATATGAGGCTTGGAATGGAAGAAGGCCAAGCTTAGATCATTGTAAAATTTTTGGATGTATTGCTTTTGCTCATGTTCCTTCACAGGTTAGAGGCAAGATGGATCCAAAGGCAGAAAGGTGTGTATTTATTGGATATGACAACAATCAAAAGGGCTGCAGGTTATACAACCCTACCAACAAAGGATTCTTGGTAAGCAGAGATGTAGTTTTTGATGAGAACAATTCATGGTATGAAGATTCATGCAGGAAGGTCAATTTACCATATAATCTTGAAGAAGATTTTCCAAAGCTTGGTAGAGAACAACCGAAGATTGAAGAACAAGACACCTCAGAGGATGATGAAGAATCTCAGATGGAAAAGATCAAAGCATGGAAGTCTAAAGGTAAAGCAAAATTGCAAGAACTTGGACATGAGGCAGAATCATCACATCATGGCCTAAGAAGATCTATGAGGGAAAAGAAAAAACCAGAAAGGTATGGGTTTGACACCTCATTAGTAACTAAACACTCTATCTACATAGCACAGGATATAAACCAAGAGGAGCCATCATCATTTGAAGAGGCCAAAGCAAAATCAGAATGGAAGCATGCAATGAAGGAAGAGATTGAAGCACTTGAGGAAAACAACACTTGGGATTTGGTGCCCAAGACTTCATCCATAAAGGTAATAGGCTCAAGATGGGTCTATAAACTCAAGAAGAATTCTGATGGTTCAATTAACAGGTATAAGGCAAGGCTTGTAGCAAAAGGCTTTGCACAAACTCAGGGAATTGATTATGAGGAGACCTTCTCTCTTGTGGCAAAGATGCCTACTATTAGGGTTTTGCTTAGTATTGCCTCTTCCAAGAATTGGAAGATACTTCAACTAGATGTAAAGAATGCATTCTTGAATGGTTGGATAACAGAAGAGGTATATATGGCACAACCACCTGGTTTTGAGAATCAAGTTTATCCTGATTATGTGTGTAAACTTAACAAAGCATGGTATGGTCTCAAGCAAGCTCCAAGAGCTTGGAATTTCAGGCTTGTTTCATTCTTGCAGGACAAAGGCTTTCAACCAAGCAAGGCAGATCCTTCACTCTTTATTAAAAAGAGTAATTCTGAGGTCATCTACCTATGTGTATATGTAGATGATATTATATTGACAGGAAATGATGCAGATGGTATGAAGAAGATCAAAGATCAGATGAGAGAAGAGTTCAAGATAAGTGATTTGGGTTCACTTACCTACTTCCTAGGTTTGGAAGTTGTCTACAAAGATCATGGTTTGTTTCTCACTCAAAGGAAGTACATTAAGGACATGTTGGCAAAATTCAAGATGCAAGATTGTAAGATTGCAGGTACTCCAATGGAGGTCAATCACAAATTGAGCTCACAAGAAGGTGAACTCATAGAGGACATCACATCATATCAAAGTCTAGTGGGTAGTCTCAATTATGCCACATTGACAAGAGTAGATATATGTTACAGTGTGAGTGTGCTAAGTCAATTTATGAACACACCAAGGAAACCACATATGGATGCTGCCAAAAGGATTCTCAAGTATCTCAAAGGAACCATAAATGAAGGACTTTATTATCCTTATGTATCTGATTTAGGTTTGAAGCTATTTTCTGATGCAGATTGGGCTGGCTGCAAGGAAGATAGAAGGAGCACTTCAGGTTATCTTACCTTTGCAGGTTCAAAGCTTATTTCATGGTCATTCAAGAAGAAACCCACAGTTGCTCTCTCTTCTACGAAGCTGAATATAGAGGTCTTGCCATAGCTACACAAGAAGCTATGTGGATGAAGACATTATTCAAAGATCTTGGATTGGAGTTTGGAACTCCAACTATTTTTTGTGACAATATGAGTTCTATTCATTTGGCTGCTAATCCTATTTTTCATGCAAGGACTAAACATATTGAAGTTCATTATCACTATGTACGAGAAAAGGTTCTAAGCAAAGAGATTCAAATATCATATGTGTCCACTCATCAACAATGTGCAGATATTCTAACCAAAGCATTGGATGGTACAAAGCTTTGCAAATTCAAGGCTATGATTGGTTTGCAGGTAATCTTGGAAGATTGAAGACCTCAAGCATACTTGGCTTGAGGGGGAGCTGTTGGAGCAAGTCTATGACAAGCCTAAGTATTGGCTTGAGTCCCACAAAGTCATAGAAAAAGCCTTAAAATGAAGACTATGTAAAGTTCACTTGTGAACTACCTCTTGTAAATTTTGAAGAGTTTACTTAATGTAAAAGTGAAAGAATCTTAAGTGGTTGAGTCTACTTGATCAAGAATGGAAAGAGGAGCCACAAATTCGTGATTTGTGGTAGGTAGAGAATCAAATCAATCATTGATTGATTCGAGAGTGATTGAGGGAAGTTAGCCTCCCAAACTCAACTATAAATAGATGGCAGTTTTAGTCGTGGTTAGAGAGACCTACGTGAAGACCTCCAAGAGCTGAGCTTTATGCCATATCAAGGTGTGATTAGCAGGCACACATATGTATCAGTAAGTCATTGTATTGTACAAGCAATATACTTTCATTTTCATGATTATTTGTGTTCATCTTTCCATGTTCTTGTGAAGTGTACTACTCACTGCCATTACTCTCAGTTTTCTCAGTCAGCTTGCAGAGATGTTTTCTCTGAGCTTGGTGCATCATTTTCAGTGATTTAACTTGTTAAAGTTAGCTCTATAAGTCTACTATATGCTCACAAATTTTCATGTCATTTGAATGTTGCAATCTTTAGTTATGTTCATTTGAATTCAACAGGGTCTGTTCATCTTCACTTCTCTGTCAGGTACCCGACTTTTTCACCCATCTTGTGAGAGCCATTTCTCAGTGGTTACTTATCCAAACTCAGTGATTTAAAGCTTGTTGGATTCAGCTTACTGTCTAGTATAACCATACGAATTGTCATAATCATTGGATTCCTACATTTGGAGTTATGTTGATTTTTCTGCTCACTCATCTATTTCTATAGTAGCCCGTGAAAATCGGGATGATGTCAGCACTTGTTAAAACTCATTCTCAGTGTGTGGTTTATTATTTTTGATGAGATTACTCTTGAAAGTTAGCTCTTTAAGTTACCTAGACTTCCCCAAGAGGAATTAAGCTAATTGCTGTTGTGCTCAGAGAATTATGTAAAACACTGGACATGTGTATGAACCAAGAATAGCAAGTTTTCTTCTCTGAGCTAACTCCAACTTATCTGTTTTGATCTATTTTTTTGAGAGTGATCTTCCAAGGTACATAGGGTGTCTAATACATCCATTGGCAAGCTAAAAGGGCCCACCATCTACTCCTGGAGTTCATTTGGCTGGTGTAGATCAAGGATTTTGCAACACCTCTTCATCTTCAAACACATACTTATCCATCTCTTCACACATGACACCAATTTTGAACCTACAAATTCTAAGTATCCAGAGGTACTTTTTCTATCATCCTTTGCCCCTACCCAATCTGCATCTGAATAGATTTTGATATCCAAATCTGAAGAGTAATGATAGTAGATATCTTTAGTAAGTGTCACTTTGAGGTAGTTGAGTACTCTCTTTGCAGCAGCCATGTGTGGCCTTCTTGGTGAGTGCATGAATTGACTAAGCACTCCCACATTATATGATATGTTTCGTCTTGTATGAGTAGCATATATCAAGCTACCAACTAAGATTTGATACTCTTTAGGATCATCAAAGAAGATTTTCATAAATGCATGCTTTTCAAAGCGTCACCCTCATGTATCTTCTATTCAAGACGTAATGAGAAATACCTCTAACTACACATACTCTGATAGACTCATCCATCAGAGTATGTGGGGGAGATTGTACCCAATCTTGTGTCTTGTTTCTTATCTCTCTCTATTTTGCGAGTAGTTTTGTGAGATTTTGTTTTTGTACTATCTCTATGTATGTGCATCTGCAAGATTTGATCAACAATGGTATCACAACCTATGCGTGTCTATGACGAGGTGTACTTCTTGGCATCCATTCATGATTTGTGGTCTCCGGTTGCGATTCCACATCCATTCTGGTTTGTCTATTCTCGTCTTGTCCTGTCATAGGTTTTGGTTCTATATAAGGCCATGGACCCTACCCATAATATCTAGGATTTCGATACATCACCCCTACATGGGGTACTAATTGAGCAATAGTTGGAGCTTTTGCGACACAAACTCCAACATGCTGAAAATGAGATAAAAGAATGTGATGTTGCACTCCAACAAATTTAGAGTGATGGCAACAACCTTGTTAGGGTGGTAAAGGCTATTATCACCACTCAAGAAGAAGGCATGCATTCCAAGATTGGTGCAAAAACTTTCCAATTTTCTTGATTCGATGGGTGAAAGGATGGCCAATTTTTTCTTTCATGGATACTCCAATTTGATGACTTTTATTTTGACTAATCATATTCTAAAATTGAGAAAGTGAAATTTGTTACTAATTATTTGGTGGCCAACGCCTATTTATGGTAGAATGTTTTGCGGCATAGCATCAAGCGCCCCACTACATGAATCACATTTTAATAAAAGATCAAGGAGTCCTTACTTCCTCCTCAATTCCACTTACATGCTCATCATTCATGGAGAACTTTTGGATGCAAAGACACAGATATTGTGTCTAGCTACACTGAATGCTTTTGGCAATGACTACCAATTATTTGTTTTCTTGAAATGATTCTTGAAGAGAACTTGCAATGGAACTATGAAGATGGTTTGGAGATGGGAATCCAAGCCAAGCTCACACACTACATCCTACGACCCTCTATGAAGATATTTCTTTTGCACATGATGCTGAGGAGTTTGAATCCATCACTAAGTCCTGTTGCTTACATCGAACATGCCAATGAAAACAACTAATCAAGCCCAATTTTACTTTCAAGAATCCGTTCACTATGTTTTAGTGCCCACCTACTTTTCAGCATCCTCGTCAATCTAATTTATCACTAGTACACAAGACCACCCCATTCCAACCTACCACACCTCTAACCCTTCAAACTACGATGATGGATGCTCAACAAAAATGGCCCCGTATTACTTGTTTTCATTGTGATAAATCTGGTCATACTAAAGCTAGATGATATGAAACCTATCAAATCTCAAGTACACAACATGGAAGTACTTCATGAAGACACTCAACTTGATTGGAACGAAGAAGTATTGGAAAAAGATCTAAGTACCTTGGGTAATGAAATTTCTATTCATTCTTTAGTTTGCATGCAAGGTACTATTAATGGTAAAGCTTTTAATATTTTACATGATGATGGTAGTTCACATGATTTTATTTCTTATAGACTAGTGCAAGATCTCCAATTACACCCACTTCCTTCTATGTATAAAGTTAAGGTTGCATTTCAAGATAACAGATATAATGTTACAAGTGAAGTGCATAACATTCAAATTTGTATAGGTTCATATGTGGATGAACACACATTTTTAATTGCTCCTTTGCGATCCTATGATGCTATACTTGGTATGCCTTTTCGTCATCATTATAATCCATGCATTGATAAGCATACACACATAATTAGTTTTAAGTTTAACAATCAAGATATTTATTTTTCTGCATTGCATGACTTCCAACCATTCCATTAATTACTCATACTCAAGTCAACATGCATTTAAGAAAGGGTACAATTTATGTATTGTTTTTGTCAATAACATAGTTGAATATACACATACACCTCCTAATGCACATAAATCATTTATGGCTTCCTATCAGGATTGCTTTATGGCTGATTTTCCTTCTAAATTAACACCTTCTATGGGGTCTCTTGATCATAGTATTGACTTGATTCCTAGTAGTTCTCCTCCCCATAAAGCACCTTATAGGCATGGACCTTTACATCAAGAAGAAACAGCTAATCAAGTTACTAATCTACTCCATAAAGGACTTATAGGACCTAGTCCTTCTCCCTTTGGAGCACCTATTCTTTTAGTGAAGAAGAAGAACAAGACTTATAGGATGTGCATTGGCTATAGAGCACTCAATAAGATCACAACTAAAAATAGATATCCTATTCCTAAGATAAATGATTTGCTAGATAAACTTCATGGAGGAGGTGCCTTTAGCAAAATTGATCTTAAATCTGGGTATCATCAGATATGAATGACACAAAATGAAATTTATAAGAGTGATTTTGGAACTCAAACCTGTCACTTTGAACTCATGGTAATGCCTTTTGGACTCACGAATGCATATGATACATTTGTTACACTTATGTGTTCCTCGAGTAGCTTTGATGTGAACCTTCTCCATATACATGGGCACTTTTTACTCTAGTGGTGGCTAGAGGTTTTTTCCCCATGTTACCACATACTTGATTCTCTCATATGTGGTGGTACTTTGTACTTAGGGATATTATTCAACTCTTACTTTAGTTCAATTCATCATCAATACAGAGAGCTATTCCAGCCATCGTCTTCTCCATGTGTCTTGCTGCATTTGTGCTCCTTGTGTGTGCTTCTTGTGTGTCTCTTGCACTTCAACACATACCCAATAGTGGTATCAGAGCAAGTTCACCTCCTTCTGAAGTTTCAGTTTTACGTGTCGTGGTGTGCGTGCACTTTTAACAATGCAAATCAACTTCGGAGCATAGAACTGTGAATTTCAGTAGCCAAGAAACATTACCATCAGGTGCGCTGGGCTTTTACCCCCATTCAAAGCCATTCCTGTAGGGAGACTTGCCATCAGAGTGACGGTTTGTGAGCTGAAATTTCAGCACTTATTTCAGCTTTCGTTGAAGTGAAGATTTTCATACACTCTTGTTCCTTAGTGAAACGGTGGGAAGCAATGACTTGTTTGGCATGCTTCAAGCTGAAGATAAGCTTGATGGGACCAAATATCCGATTTGGTTTTACATGATGAAGCATGTTCTTGTTGTAAAACAACTTTGGAACATAGTGGCAGATGTAGATCGAAGACCTGCAGGTCCTTCTACTTCACAATCTACCATCACAGATGGAGCTTCTTCTTCGAGTACAGTGGTTTCTCCTTCTCCACCTACACAGGAGCAGCTTAGATGGGATGGAAAAGATGCTCAAGCTCATGCTTTGATTGCGCTTTTAGTGAAGCATCATATAGTTCCACACATTCAGTCATGTTCTACATCGAGATAGGCATGGGACACTCTTGCTTCTTTGTATGGCGTGTGTAATGAAGCACATGTTGCATACTTGAGGAAGCAACTTGAGGATGTATGTATGGCTGAAAATGAGTCGGTGTATGTGTATGTGACCCACATCAAGGACTTGAAAGAGCAATTGGCAAACATAGATGAGATTATTCCGGATGCATCACTCATTTCTACATTGTTGAAAGGATTACCGGAATCTTTCCAAAGCTTTGCTACTACACTCTGTTTGGTTGCAAAAGGAAATCCTAACATGTATGCATTTGATGAGGTTGTGTCTCTTCTTTTGCAAGAAGATCAATCTAGAGTGAATAGGAATGGTTTGATTGAGGGAACACAAGCACTTGCTATCTCACAAAAGGGGAAAAGCAAGTATGGTTCAACTTTGGGTTCCATAAAAAACCAAAGCCTCAAGCTTCCTCTTCCACTCATTCCTCTAATGATGCTGATTTGCAAAAGAAGAAGAGATGCAAATATTGTCGGAAGGCTGGTCATACTATTGATGAGTGTAGAAAGCTTGCTAAACGTAATGAAAAGAGGAAGGAATCCGGCATGTCTATTGCTAAAAATTCAGCAAATGTAAAGAATAATGAAGCTAACATGGCTCAAGATTTTTGGGCATGTGTTGTTACATGTCATTATGATGATTCTTTGCATTCTAAATGTATGGTTGTGAGTGAGGCGGATTCGGATTGGTTCTTTGATAGTGGTGCTTCATAGCACATAACATCATGCAAAAGATTTTCTGCCTCTTTGAAAGATGCACCCAAAGGAGGACATGTGGTGTGTTGTGCCCGGTATCAAGAAGAACTTAATTTCAGTTCTGTTGATTGCCAAAGCTGGACTTCATGTATAGTTTTTTTATGATACGTGTATGGTTCATGATTTCAGCAATGGCGATGTTATCGTGATGTCTGGTACATTATGTAATGGTTTGTATCACATGGATATATACAAGAGGGCTACCTCAAATGCCTTGATTGCGTATATTTCTTCCATGGTTGAAATGGATCTTTGGCATGCTCGTTTTGGCCACTTGAACTTCAATAGTTTGCTTTACTTGCAAAAGAAGGACATGTTTATTGGTTTGCCTACACGTGTCCATTGAAAAGCATGCATGTGAAGGTTGCATTCTTGGAGAAATGCATCCTGCTTCTTTTCCAAAATATGGTCATACACACACTACAAGAAAATTGCAGTTTGTTCATAGTGATGTATATGGTCTCGTCAACACTTCATCTTTTGGGAAGCATGTATATTTTGTTACCTTCATTGATGATGCTACTCGCCATACATGGGTGTATCCTATGAAAGTAAAGAATGAGGTATTTTCTTGCTTCAAAGCATTTTTAGGTATGGCTGAAAATTTTTCTTCACAAAAGCTTTTGACTCTATGCACGGATCGTGGTGGTGAATACGTCACATGAGTTTAGTGCTTTTGTTTGTGAAAGAGGTATTTCACACCAATGTACGGTGTTATATACACCTCAGCAAAATGGTGTTGTCGAGCGTAAAAATAGAACTCTACTTGAAATGGCATGATGTATGGTTAAAGGAAAGCATCTTCTTGATAAGTTTTGGATGGAAGCAATCATGTGTGCAGATTATGTGTTGAATCACTGCCCTACAAAAGCATTGTGAGTAATCACTCCTTATGAGGCTTGGAATGGTCATAAGCCTATGGTTAGTCATATGCGTGTGTTTGGTTGTTTGGCATATGCTCTTCTGCCATCACAACAACGTCACAAACTTGATGAAAAGGCAAAGAAATGTATATTTGTTGGTTACAGTGCTAAAATTAAGGGATATCATGTTCAAGCAGAAGTGCTGCTTGTAGTGTGTTGCGGTGTTGTGAATTGTTGCAAAAATGGCAAACGGAGATGGAATGAGTCAGCTTATGAGCGATAAACTAGACAAGAACAACTTCCATGCTTGGAAATTCAGAATGACGAATTTCCTGATGGGAAAAGGCTACTGGAACTACATCGAAGGAGAGAATGAAAATGCTCCGCAGTTACCAGAAAGGAATCGGACTACAGAACAGTTAAGAGCATATGAGGAATGGAATCAAGGAGCACGAATGTATTGGCTATCTGTTAGCATACAGGATAGCATGATTGGACACATACAGGATGCCAAGACTCCAAAAGAGGCTTGGAACAATTTGGTCACTTTGTACGAGACCAATACAAAGGCACGGAAATTGCAACTCAAGAACAAGTTGCATACATTGGAGAAAAAGAGCATGTCGGTAAGTGACTACACTCTAAAAATCAAAAGCATATGTGAATCACTTGCATCTATTGGCGTGAATGTAGATGATGATGATAAGGTGGAAGTGTGCCTTCCTGGTTTAGGAGTTGCATATAAGCAGTTTAGAACTTCTATACAGACTAAGGAAAATATTCCGAATTTTGCTTATTTGGTATCTATGCTTATTATTGAAGAAAAGAATCTTGGTGAGGATTCAAACTCCAAGGAAAGCCCAGTTCTGAGCAGGTATTCTACTATGGCAGAGGAAGAGGCAGAGGTAGAGGTTTTGGAAGTGGAAGAGGAAACAATAACCAAGACCAAGGTCAACAACAGAATCATGCAGGAGGAAGAGGATAGTTTCGAGGCAGGGGGAGTCAAAGAGGTGGCAGAAATTTCCAAAGAAATGATTCAGGTAATGATAGTAAAGGATGCTGGAATTGTGGTAAACTTGGACACTTTGAACGTGATTGCAGGTTGAAGAATCAAAATAACAGAAGGCAGCAAAACAACTATGCATCCACAAGTGCAGATGATTTTGAGAAGTTGTTTATGGTTCAACATCACATGAGGAATACAATGTCTGCTAGCGTTTCAAAATTGAATGATAATGTCTGGTATGTTGATTCACGTGCTTCAAATCACATGACCAGTCATGCAGAATGGTTTAGTAGTTTGCAGAAAATGCTAGTTCCTAGATATGTTGAAACAGGTGATGATACATCGCATCCTATTGAGCATACAGGAAACATAGCATTGTCTATGGAGGACGGAAAGGTAAAACATCTCGCTGATGTGCTGCATGTTCCAAATATAACAAAGAATCTAGTTTCTGTTGAACAAATGGTTGACCAGGGATTACAAGTCAGGTTCAATGCTGATGAATTATATGTAGAAGAGTACAAGCAGGATGGACGATTGGTTGCCAAAGGAAACAAAGTGGGTAGGATGTTCACCTTAAATGTGAAGATTCCTAAAATGAATGCAGCCATGTTTGCAAAAGGTGCAGGAGTTATTGTAGATATAGAGATATGGCACAAACGGATTGGACATGCAAACTTGCAAAGGCTGAAACTGATGCAGTCAAAGGAGATTGTCCATGGACTACCAAATTTCAAAGTTGCTGAAATGCAAAAGGTATGTGCAGCATGTCAATTTGGTAAACAGTCAAGAGCATCATTTCCACATGACAAGCATGTTAGTGAGAATGTACTAGAAGTAGTACATACAAATGTTTGGGGTCTAGCAAAGACCACATCTATGGGTGGTTGCAAGTTTTATGTTACTTTCATTAATGACCATACATGCAAAGTATGGGTATATTTCATGAAAGAGAAGAGCGAGGTGTTTACTCACTTCCAGAATATTAAAGTTATGGTGGACAAGCAGACAGGGAAGTACATTAAGACATTAAGATCTGATGGAGGAGGTGAATACATGTCAAATGAGTTCAACAGTTTTCTAAAAATCATGGAATTCGGCGTCTATTTTCATGCAGGTACACACCACAACAGAATGGTGTTGCTGAACGCAAAAATAGACATATTGCAGAAATAGCAAGAGCCTTAATGGCTGAGAAGAATATGCCTCATTGTTATTGGGCAGAAGTTGTGCATACTGCTGTATACATCATGAACAGAACTTCGACTGCTGCTGTACATCAAGTTACATCTGAAGAGAAGTTTACAGGTAAAAAGCCAAACTTATCACATCTGAAAGCTTTTGGCTGTATTGCATATGTACATGTCCCAGATGAATTGAGGATGAAGCTTGATTCAAAAGCAGAAAAGTGTGTCTTCATTGGATACTCCCTTGAGCAAAAGGGATATAAATGTTATAACCCACTCACACGACAGGTAAAGGTGACCAAAGATGTGGTATTTGATGAAATGTCAAGCTTCTATGCAGATGCCAAAGAAGGACTGAGTCTTGAACCAAATGACAAAGAAAATGCTGAAAAATCAAGTGCAAAATCTCAGGTTTTGAGTGGACCGGATGCATCACCAAGCAATAGTTCCAACTCAAATCCATGGAGTGGAAAATTACGTGGGAATTTCAGTCCAGCAAATTCATCAAATACATTCAAGAAAGGTAAAGAAAAGCTTTCTGCTGGTCATAAAACATGTGTAGATTTTGAAGAACTTGATGGAGATTCAAGCGGTTCAGAAAAGAGTCTTGATTAGGAACTTGGATTGTCCTCTGTGAAGACTCCAGGGGTAAGAAGGGCACATGCAGATGATACAAGGAGAAGTGACCGAGGACCAAGAAGATCTAGGAGGATGCGTAATTCAGTGCAATGATTGACATATGATAGTTACATGGCTCGCCATTGTGCCTACATGACAAAGGTAATACAAGATGCTGAACCTTCTTGTTTTGAAGATGCAATTGGTAATGCAGATTGGGAAAAAGCTATGGATGAGGAGATGGCTGCACTTTATGGAAATGATACATGGAAGCTGGTTCCATTGCCGCAAGGAAAGAAACCCATAGGTTGTAAATGGGTTTACAAGGTAAAGCATAATGCTCATGGTAGCATAAGCATGTATAAAGCACGATTGGTAGCTAAAGGATATGCATAGACATATGGCACTGATTATGAGGAAACATTCAGCCCTATAGCTAAAATATCTACTGTTAGGACACTTGTTGCATTAGCTACAGCAAAAGGATGGACTTTGCATCAGATGGATGTGAAGAATGCTTTCCTACATGATGAGTTAGAGGAAGAAGTATATATGGACCAGCCACAAGGATATGAAAATTCAAAGCATCCAGAATACGTTTGCAGGTTGCAAAAGGCTTTGTATGGGCTGAAGCAGGCTCCGCGTGCATGGCATGCAAGGATTGCTGATTACTTAACCAGCATTGGGTTCTCTATGTGTGATGCAGATCACTCACTATATGCAAGGAAGGCTGATGATAGCATCAGTATTGTGGCTATTTATGTTGATGACCGGATTGTAGGTGGTGATAATGAAGAAAGCATCAAAGAGGTAAAGAAACTTCTTATGCAGGAATTCGACATGAAAGATCTTGGTGTGCTGCACTATTTCTTGGGCATTGAGTTTATACATACAGAAACAGGTATATGGATGTTGCAAAGGCAATATGCCTTGAATATGCTGCAAAAGTATGGTATGGCTGATTGTAAGCCAATTTCTATGCCTTTAGATCAGAATTTGAAATTGGATACTACATCAGGTGAAGCATTAGAAAATGCTACTATCTACAGGAAAATTGTGGGAAGTCTTATATATCTTACAATTACAAGACCTGATTTAAGCTACACTGTTGGACTTGAAAGTCAGTTTATGCAGGTTCCCAGGAAGCCACATTTGGATGCTCTGAGGCGCACTCTACGTTATGTGAGTGGTACTTTGGATTATGCATTGTTTTATGAAGCTGGTGTAGATTTGCAGGTTCATGGATACATCGATGCAGATATTGGGCTGGTAGTACTCCAGATAGAAGATCTACTAGTGGCTTTCTTTTCTCACTTGGAGGTGCACCTATTACATGGAGCAGTAAGAAGCAATCCACTGTTGCTTTGTCGAGTACAGAGGCTGAGTATAGAGGTGCTGCAATGGTAGCATGTGAGGCATCATGGCTGGAGATGTTACTTGCAGATTTAGGTGTGGAAGTGCAAAAGCCTATCACTATCTATTGTGATAATCTTAGTAGCATACAGTTAGCACGGAACCCTGTTTTCCATGCTAGAACAAAGCATATCGAGGTACATTATCACTTCATCAGAGAGAAGGTGTTTTGTTTTGGACTCCAAGTTGTCCTCTCCAATCATGAAGTAACAAAGAATCAACAAATCATCTTTATTTTGTCAATCCTAGGAATATCCATAAGACCACAGCCCCTTCAAAATAATAGATTCAAGGAAATAAGAGATTGATGGCTGGATTGCTGAGAGAAATTGAAGATGAAGAGAAAATCTTGAGTTTACCATAACTAAGGCAAATCTCCATCATTTTCCATGTTCTTTATGTCAAAACCATGCCATTTCATTAGCAGAATACAAATATGAACTCAAAATTGAAAAATATCACCTGTATCACAAAGACGAGACAATCGCGATTCTGTACCAACAGACGATTTTCACAATTTTGAAACTTTCTTCAGTCCTTTTCCACTACTTACAGCAATAGGTCTCTCTCTTCATACAACTTACTCAGTATTACACAAATGTAACTCACAAATCTCCATGATTAAGCAAGAGACAAGCTCACACATCAAAGGAAATACACTCAACAGGAGAAAACACGATTTTGCAGAAACTCTTTCTTCTCTATTGATAGCTTGAGCAAATGACTAACCAACCTCTCCAAAATAGAGAAAATTGACTTATATACATTTTCAAGTGTCCCTTTTCACACTTGAAATTAGGTCTTTTTTCTCTAATTTTCTAAAAAATGCTATCTAAGAGTTTCTAAAAATTCTACAAAAATTACATGAGATCCTCAACCACGTAAGGAAGACTCTTCCTTATTTTTACAACCATTGCATAAATATTTTACAAGTTTTTTGACTTTTTACTAATTTTTTACATCAAAAATGCTTTTCCAAGAATACACCTTCCAACATCCTTCCCCTCCTAAGCCTTTCGGCTCCTGACGAAAGATTTTTGTGATCCTCTACTTTGGTCATTTTTCTTCATTTCTTCTTCCTTTGATATACCTGTGACAGTAAATCATGGCTTTTCCTTTCTGTTACATTCAAATTGTTGACCATCTCGAACAAAGCTTTTCTCCATTGTATCGCAGCTTCAGGCTTATCTATGACATCCTTCTTCAAATATTCTGTGTAAGCAGCTTCATAGGCAGTAAGTCTTGCTTTTGTAACAACAGATAAGTTTCCAAAAATTTCTGACTCCCTTTCAAAGAATCCATAATCAAAAGCATCTTCAAATATTTGCAAAAAATGACTGCCCAGAAATATTATTCTACTGTAGTAGGCCATCAAACAATTCCTGTCTGGTGTCTCACTCAAATCAAACAAAAGAGCATCTGTTGGCGAATTAAAACCTATGTAGTTCAAAATTCTGACATCTGTATCAGTGTAGGTCTCTATACAAGCTAGAATCAACCTCATTATTCTGACAAGTAATATACAAGCCGGATCATTAACATCTTTATATGTTGTTAAAACTGACTCAGCAGTATTCACCATGTAACTTTTTGTAGGCCAAGTTCCTGCCTTTGGACCTGCTATTTTTGGAAAGTTCAGCCATTTTGCTGGAATCTGACCTGTTTTTCTTCTTTCCCAAAAAATAGTCCATTCTCTTCTTCTGGCAACTGGGCAATAAGCTGGGTTGATCTTTAAATTCAAAGGTGCCTCTTTCCAGATTTTCCTACATTCCTTATTGGCATCCAACCACTTATTTCTCCATTTAGGATTTGCTCTTTCAAATAACTCCTTCGTGACATTAATATCTTCTTCATACTCAAGGTATTTGTTTGGAGATAGCCCTACTCTAGCCAATTGATAATTCTTTATACTCTCCAAAATCATACAGAAAGGTATTCCCAATCCATCTGCAGCCCAATGATGCTGATCTGGATTAATGCCTTTATTCAGAGCAAAGGTAACTATTTGATCTTCATACTCATCATGCATTTTTCTGATAAATTCCATTCTTGACTCTCTATTGGTCAATAATTTCTGGACAAAATCTTCAGAATACTTTTCCTCTGTTTCTTTGGCTACTGGTTCCTTGTTCTCTTGTTCTCTTGTTTCATATTCCCTGTTATCTGTATCTTCTGCCTGTACTTGATCTTGAATTTCTTCTTGAACTTTTGATTTCTCCAACTGTTTCTGTAATTCTTCTATAGTCATCATTGAACTTTTTTTCTGAGCTGCCCATAACTCCTTTTCCTTCCTCCACTCATTTCTTTCTTTCTCCATCTTTGTTTGCCATTCACTTCTTTCCTTCTCTACCTCCAAATGTAATTGATGATACCCTCTCATTGATGTAGCAGCATGAGTGTTTGCCTGTTTCTCCATTTCTTTGGCCTCTTTTAATTCTATTTGAAGTCTTTGAATTTCTTTATGCAGCTCTTCCTTTTCTTCCTCTGTCAATTGAACAGGTTTACCTCCATCTTGTAGTTGACCTTCTTCTAACAACACTTTATTAATCTCTTCATGTGCTCTAGTCAGAATTTGATAGGATGTTTGTAAAGTTCTGTATCTTCCTCCTATGGCTTTTAGTTCCATTTCCATTTTGGCATTCTGCTCTGATAACCTTACACTCTTTTCTTCCAAATATTGGATCCTGTTCTGCTTCTGAACCTCAGCTTCTTCCAAAGCAATGATTCTATTGATATATTCTTCATTCCTTTCCTTCATCACCCTTAATTGCTCTGTCATCTGCTCTTTTTCCCTCTTGTGTTCTTTGATAATTAAACTTCCTTTCTCAAATTCTGATTCAGCCACCATTCCTGATATAATCATATTTCTGCTAGATGGTCTGAATTGTTCAATGTTGCTCATAATCATTTGACAAGCTGATCTTATATTTTTGGGTATTCTTTCCAACCCCACTTCTATTTCTGTCTGTCTAACTTCAATTTGCTTATCTTCTTTCCCCACATCATCTTCTTCTGCTGCTGTTTCATCTTCTATGTCCTGAATGTCTTGTTCTTCATAACTGTGATCATCATTCTTTGTATCCTGATTGGTATCATCCTCTTCATAAACTAGTGCTTTATCATTTGCACTCTTCTGCTCTGAAAAATCTGAAGCCCTCTTTTTTTCTAATGACTTCTTTTCTTCCAATACTTGTTGCTTCTCTGTAAAGAGCTGGTCTCCCTTAGTTTGTATCTCCTTCTCTTGTGTTAGGGTTTCTTGACTTCTGTTTGAGTCCTTTCCAACAAGAGTTTGTTGAACTTTCCTGAGTTGCTCTTCCTGTTCCTGTTTTTCCTGAATTTCAACTGATTCAATTTCTTTTGTACAAGCAACCTGGTCATTTCTTTTCTCATTTGTGTATTCTTGATCTTGCTCCTCACTGTCCATAAAATCTGCTTCTACCTCTTGTTCTTGATCATTCTTAGATGTAAAGTCCCCACTGCTGTTTATATCCTGCAGCACATCCTTTATACTTTGAACAATTCCTTCCTCTATTACTTGTCCCAAGACCTCTTGAGCATTCTTTTCTGGTTCTAACTTCTTGCTTCCCTTTTCTTCGGATGCATCCTTCTGCTGATTATTTGAACTGCCGAATACCTTCTTTGCTAGTTCCTCTAAACTTGCAGTCAACCTTGCATCCAATTGGAATTGTGTCTGTGAAGGTTTAGTCCATATTGAATTTTCATCAACATTCATTATTCCAGAGCTATCTTCATCTCCCTTCTGGTTTTCCTCTTCTGTCATTCTTACCTTCCCTTTTAACAGCCTTCTTTTTTCTTCAGCACTCATCTGTGGAACTATTTCCTCCTGTGTCTGCTTCTCTTGAAATTTCTTACTTGAATCCTCAGGTGTCTTCACTTTTTCCACAGTCTGTACAACTACATTGGGAGTGTTGGGTATTGACAAGTTTAAACTTTTTAACAGAAAACTCTCAATGTCGCTATCTGAATCAGATGAGAATCGTGAAGATCCTCCCACTTCTTGTTCTGTAGGCTTTGATACTTCCATCACTGAGGTTAGCTTCTGTGTTTCTTTTGTAATTACTTGTTCCATTTCTTTCATCACAGGTTCATCTGCCATTTTTCCTTTCCCTTTCTTTATCATCTTCTTCTTTTGAACAAGTTTCCTTGGCATCTTCTTTTTCACTATCACAGTAGTCCTGGCCTCTGGAGGTCCTACAACTCCTTGAAGTATGCCAGCAATTCTACCTCTTTCTTCACAAATATCTCTTCAGTTTCGGCTGCCATCATTTCTTCATGTAATGCTTCATAGTGCTCCACCTCTTCTTGGATCCAATCTGTAGCTTTGCATGAAAAATCTTCCAACATTTTTTGATATTGTGCCTCATATATAGCTCTTTTGTTGTTACCTTGAGTGAGATAAGTATAAAGCTGTTCTTTACTTGTCTGCGGAGGGTGAGGTTCACTGGAGGATTGTACCTTTTTCTGTGCTGCCACCTGTTCCTCTCTTGTTTCTTCTGCCTGTTCTAATTCTACTTTTCTGGGGTCCAACCTTCTTTTCTTTACTGGAATCACTTCCTCAGATATTACTTTTCTCTTCATTCCTGTTCCCCTCATGCGAGTTTGTCCTTCTGATTCTCTTCCAAGTGCCTTTCTTGGGGGACTTTTGATTCCTGACATCAGATTTCTAAAGTACTGTGCTTCAGGAGCTAACTTTAATTGTTCTTCCATTCCAAGAATATGATAAATGATTCTTGTCAAATACTGGGCTCCATTCATGAATTTCTTCTGCTCCCAGTGTTTTGCTGCCTCCTTCAGCTGTTCATGGATGTATGGTGAGACATCCATCTCCCCAAATGGCTTGGTTCTATCTTTGTTATTGAACATCAATAGAGTTACTGACTTATGAGGCATGGTGTACCTTGGTAATTTTGGAAAACAAAAGAACTGCAAGAACATTCTTATAGCATATTCTTCATTTTCTCTTCCCTTGAAGTCAGTGAACTTTACATATCCCGTGTAAGTCTCCTTATTTTTCTTGACAAAACTTTGGTCCAGTTTGGTGCCCATTGGATAGAACTGTAAGGCGGCTCTGATATGTTCTGCTTTGATAGTTATCCGTACCTCCTGATTGTCCTTGTTCTTCACTTTGCATCTGAAGTAGGCATCATTACCTTTTCCCACTTCCTCCAAACTTCCCATTACTTGTGCTACTCTTTCAAAGTCAATAAAGAAAATAGGTTCTTCCAAGAGCTTGTGCAATCCCACAGCTTTCCATCTCTTGAGGTTGACAGAAGTTTTCTGAAATCTGTAAAATTCCTGGCACAGCATAGTGTATTTATATCCTCCCACTGCTACTGTGAAGATATGCTGTCCTATTACTCCCAGAATTTCTTTAAGTTCTTTTGCTATTTTTTCAGCTTCTGGGATTTCTTGGTCTTCATCTGATTCTAAGTCCACTTGTTCTTCAGCTGCATCACTATCCAAAAACCAGTGTCCTCTGGACAAAGTCACTGAATCAGCTTTGAAGTCATGGATTGTCAACTCCTTTGCATTCACCATCCTGTATTTATATATAACAGAAAAGAAAATACTCCACCCACATGAGTCACAAGATTTCACAAGAAAATACTAGATTATTCTGGAATGTTACTGACATATATAAAAAATAAGAAAGACAAGTTCCAAGCAATTTTTGCTTTTTTCCAAGAGACTCAATTTTAAGTGAGCAACACAGGTGTAGCAAGACATCTAATGTGCTCTCTCCAATTGTCACTTCCTTGCTCAAAAAACAATTATTCCTGAATAGAAAGATGATGCTAGAAAAGATGATTAATGAAGAAACTTGAAAAAGTAGTGGTCAAAAAAAATGATCACAAAAAATTAAACAACAATAAGACAAAACAACTTTTTTTCCATAATAAGTTACTCTTTCCCTCCCTATATCTTGCTTTGTGTTTTTTCAAAACAACACTTTTTACAGAAAATCGCGATTCTGTTCAGAGAATCGTGTTTTCTAATTTTCTGGTTTTTTTTTTTTTTTTTTTTTTTTTTGTCTCCTTTCCTTCCCCTCCTAATTTTCTTCTAAGGGGAAAGAAGGAAATATTTTTTTGTCATTTCCAAAATTCTAAAAATAGGTCCACTGTGGATTATCCCTCTTCCATTGACCCAATTCTGATTTTTTCACCCAGTAATGTTTTACTTCATTTTTCCTTCTGTTATGGAAATATCCATGCTCTGTGGATGAACATTTTGTGACACTTTTTGGCTTCCATATCCATTTTGTTCTAATTTCCTGTTTTGGTGAGCAATAACTGTGCATGACCTGTTTCCATATTCCTCTTGTTCTGATTTGTTGATATTGCAAATTTGGCAATAATAGTCTTCTTTGTTTTGTCTCCTCATCCATCTTTACCTTTTCAGTCTTTTGCTGGTCTTGAGTGTATGAAGCTTGATCACTTTGTATTGTCAAAATGTTCCTGTCCTCCATTGAGAAAGTAAATCCTTCGAGATCTGGGTCATGAACATCCATATGAACTACCTGCTCTTCATTACTCAGAAAGAACATTAAAAACTTTTTGTCCTTGATGGTCAAATTAAGCTTCATTTTTTCAAAATTTAAGATGACTTTACCTTGTTTGAGCCATGGTTGCCCTAAAATCAGCTTTTCAGCCATTAAATGGTCTGGCCACTCTTCACAATCTATCTCCATATATTCATTATTAAATTTCACTTTAATAGAAAGTGAAGATATGCTCTGAATTCTTTTTCCTCCCAGGGTTTTGATCAAAATTCTGCTTTCAGCTCTCTTCAGGTTAAACTTATTGATCAAGGCTGAGCTAATTAGATTCACTTGAGCTCCTGAATCTATCAAAACCCTTATGTTTTCATTCTGATAATTCATCATAATCAAAGGCAAATGATCTTTTTGCTTTAGAGTGTTTTCACATAAGCACACTTGTTTCAATTTTCTAATTCTCTCTTTGGCTTCTAGTTGAGCTTCCTTTCTAATACTTTCTTCTTCTTTTTTCCTGTTTTGGGCCTTTTGCAATCTTCTCCACTCCTCAGTAGTTAATGGGCACTCATACCTCTTCACTCTACATCCACTTATGAAATTTGGCATGATTTCCCCATCAATGTTGGCTAATTGAATAGCTCCACTTTTGCTTATCTGATGTATGATATATGGCCCATGACCTTTTTTCTGAAACTTTTTCTGATGTTCCTTAATTGTGTAAGCTAAGACCAGGTCTCCTTCTTGTAGATCTTTGTCTTTTATGTGAACATCATGATAAGCTTTTTGTCTTTTCTTGTTTGTGTATATACTCATCACTGCTTGGAGTCTCGATGCTCCCAGTTTTTCCAAATCTATGACTCTCTCAGATAATTCATGTCCTGTCCAATTGTATTGGCTACCCACCTTCAATGTTGGAATAAGAAATTCCATGGGTAAAACTGCATTCTGGCCATATACCAAATTAAATGGTGTAGTCCCTAAAGCCGTTTTGTATGCCACTCTATAAGCCCAAAGAACATGATTCAGTTGATAATCCCAGTCATTTCTGTTTGTGTTGACTAATTTGGACAATACATTGCAAAGTACTTTATTAGTACTTTCTGCTAACCCATTGGCTTGTGGGTGATATGGGGCTGACTTATTGTGACTAATCATGAAATAATTAGTCATGTTTTCTATGATCTGATTCAAAAAATGAGTCCCCCTATCACTTACCAATTCAATTGGTAGTCCAAATCTAGTAATAATGTTTTCATACAAAAATCTAGCAGTGGTGTGAGCATCATTTCTTCTAGTAGCTTTGGCCTCAGCCCATTTTGTCAAATAATCTGTAGCTACTAGTATGTATTCTGCATGAGATTGTCTGGCTGGAGGATGTATTGGTCCTATAAAGTCCAATCCCCATTTACTAAAAGCTCTGGCTGAAATTAAAGGAATTAATGGCATGTTATCTCTTTTGTTTGGTTGACTTACCCTTTGACAGACATCACATCTTTTTACATAAGTTCTAGCATCAGGAAATAGGGTTGGCCACCAAAAGCCAGAATATAAGATGAGTTTGGCTGTTCTATCACTTGAGAAATGTCCTCCAGCTACTCCCGAGTGTGCCATTTCCAACATCTCTAAATACCTTTCTTCTGGAACACAAATTCTCAGATATCCATCCATTCCTTTCTTGTATAATTGTTCTCCTATGAGTTGATATTCTTCTGAGATCACTTGTAGATTTCTTGAATCAGCACCAGCTATTACCTGTTTTCCTTTCTCCTTTCTCTTCAACTTCTCAACAATGTTTTCACTCCATTCAGGGTTTTTCTGAAACCAATATAAAGTTATTAATTCTGATTTCTGCCATGTTTGACATTTTTGACAGTTATCAATATATCTCTCCACATCTTGAATCTTATTTGGCCAATGTACTCCCATCCTATTAAGGTTACTTAGAGTGACAATCGTAGAAGCATGAGTACATGGATTCCAGCAATGAGCTTTTCTTACATATTCATGTTGCTCCTCTTCTGGAGTACAATATTCCAGTATACCTGACTGATTGAGGTGATACAAATGTCCAGCTAACAACATGAAATTCCTGCTTTGTAACACCAGATGTGTGTTATTTGCTAATGACCTACAAGGTCCCATGGTTAGCAAAGGAATTAATGACATCGACCATTCAGGAACACTTTCCACCTTGAATAAGTATGTATCTGGCAAATCATCATCTATAGGTGAACTAGGTTCTTTTGACTGGATTCTTGATAAATGATCTGCTCTCAAGTGTGTTTTTCCTTGTCTAACCACCACCTCAAATTCAAATTCCATTAGTAAAAGAAACCATCTTACTATTCTTCCTGTATGACATGGTTTATTTACTAAATAGAGTAGAGCTTGGTGATCCACAAAGAATTTAAACTTGTTGGCCAATAGATAATGTCTGTATTTTTTGACAGCAAAGATCATTCCCAATCCTTCTCTCTCAGTGGTTGTGTAATTTTTTTCTGCAATGTTTAATTGTCTGCTTGCATATGCTACTGGGAAATCTAATTTGCTTCCTTCTATAGGTTGTGCTAACACACATCCCAGAGCATAATTTGAAGCATCGACATGTACATGAAAGATTTTATCCCACTGAGGTGTTTTTAAAATTGGTGCTGTCACCAAACAAGTTTTTAATGTTTTAAATGCTTGGTCACATTCTTCAGTCCACTCAAACTTTGTGATGAGGGCATATAAGGGCTTGGCTATATCAGCAAATTTGTATACAAACTTTCTGTAGTACCCACAATGTCCCATAAAAGTTTGGAGTTCCTTCACATTTGTAGGTCTAGGAAGCTCTATTATGGCTTTTATTTTCTTCTCATCAGTAGAAATTCCATTTTTTGACACTATGTGACCCAACATTCTTCCTTGTCTGACATAGAATACACACTTTTCTGGGTTTAAGCATACTCTATATGTCCTGCACTTCCTGAATATTCTTTCCAAATCTTGTAAATGATCTTGTCTTTTTAAAGAAAAAGTGCATAAATCATCTACACAGATTTCCATCACATTTCTCAGAAATTCTTTGAAAATATGACACATCAACCTTTGAAAAGTTGCTGGGGCATTAGTCAATCCAAAGGGCATAACCCTAAAAGCATAAACCCCCCATTCTGTAGAAAAGGCAGTCTTATGTTGGTCCTCTAAAGCTATAGGTACTTGATTGTATCCTGAGAACCCATCTAGAAAACTATAGACTTCCTTCCCTGCAACTCTCTCAAGAAGATGATCTGTTATTGGCAGTGGATAACTATCCCTTATAGTTGCTGCATTCACTTTTTTCAAGTTGATGCATACCCTAAGTTTTCCGTTCTTTTTTGGCACCACAACTATAGGTGATATCCATTCAGTATACTCTATTTCATAAATGAAATTAGCAGCTAACAGCTTGTCAATTTCTTCCTTTATTTTGGCAGAATATTTATCATTAAATGTATAATGTCTCTGTTTGCTTGGTTTTGCATCAGGTGTCATAGGAATCTTATGCTCACAAATTTTTTGGATCAATTCCTTTCAAATCTTTATAACTGTAAGCAAACACATCCCTATAGTTCTTTGCCAGGTTCCTTAATGCTTCTTCTTCTTGTGATGTCATGTCATCAGCTATTACTATTTGTCTCTCTTCTCCTTCTTCCTGTGTAATTACAATTTTCTTTGTTTGTTCTTCATTATCATATGCTTCCCCTTTCTTCTTTTCTCTTTTTGGTTTCATTTTCAGAAGTAGTCTGTCTTCTACTTCATAAGTTTTAAAGTTTGCTGGTACATCAAAGTATTGATCTCTATTTATCTCTTTCTCTTTCTTTTCTTTCTCCTGGTCTCTTTCTATTTCTTTGTGTTTATGTTCCTTGTATTTGCCTGAGATTTTGTCTTTGATTGCATCCTCAGCTTTTACTGTTTCCAAATATTGTGATTTTCCTTCTTTTAATATCATTTCTTGATTTTGATCCTCTTCTGTTTTTGATACTCCTATCATGTGTATGCCAATGTGGAAAATATCAAATCCCTCCTCATTTTGGAATTCCACTCACACATATTCCTCACTGGCCAAATCCATGGTAGCTAGGATTTGATTCCATCCATAAGGCTCAAACTCTTCATCTTTGAATTGTTGAGGCACATAATTTTCATCTTGTATTTCTCTTTCTTCCACACAATCTTCTCTTCTTAACTTCCTTTTCCTATTTGTGATATTTCTTAATATGTTACACTTCCAAACTGCTGATTCACTCTCTTCCTGATCCTCCCTCTCTGATTCTTCACTTTCTTGTTGATTTTGATGTATTTTATACCATTCTCTAGGAGATATGTCACAATAGTGGCCATTTCTTAAGTTTACTCTTGTTATTCTCCCCTGGTTCTGAAGATACAAACAATCATTACCCCAATCTTGTACAATTTGCATTTGTCTCATGAAGGGTCTTCCTAGGATAATTTCATAAGTTGTGGATTGTGGAAATTCTACTATAGCAAAGGTATGTTCTATTTCTATGCCGCATATGTCCACAATCACTTTCTCCCGAATTCCTAGGGGTTTTTCTATATGTCCATCTGCAAGTTGTAATCTCATTTTAGTGGGTAGTAATTCATTTCTTCCCCATTTCTCCCAGGTTTGTTTAGTCATTATAGCCACTCCTGATCCACTATCCAAAATGGCTTTTGCTGAATGTTTTCCATATTGTAATTTTAAGGTTGAATTCCCTTCTTCTCCTTCACAATATCCTCCTATTTTGTCAATAGGAATATACCATAGTTCCTCTAATTCTTGTGTTGGTGAATGAAGGTTTCCAGATATTGTTTCTGCTTTGTTCATCTTGTTTTGTAGGTGAGGATTTTGTTTCAACAAATTTTCCCATGTTGTATGACATGTAATACTACAATGTTCATCTAAGATCATTTGGAATGTTATTTGTGGATTTCCTTCTTTATCATCTTCCTTGGTTTTTGTTTTTTCATGCTGATCAACTGTTCTCCGAGAGCTGTCTTCTTCCCCTAATCTGAGTTGTGTTTCCTGGATAATTTGTTTGCATTTTAGCATCCTTTCATGCTCTAGATCCGGTATGGGATAAGCCATTACATGATCTGCAGGGCTTAGTCCCTCTTGAATCCTTCCTTTATAGGCTTTGATTAGGGTGTCTAGGCTCTGAGAATTTCCTAATTCAGACAGATTCTGGGTCTTTTGAGGAGAAGTATGTTTTGAATTTGTTTGTTCCTGATTGTCTTCTTCCAGACTTTTGCCCACTTTCCTTTTCTTTTCCCATTTCCCTTTTTGTCTATTTTTCTTCCCTTTTGATGTGGAACCCTCATTTTGTTCTTTAATTGTTCCTTGTTGTTTGGCTTGTGCCCTTGTTATAACATTAAGTTCAATTTGATCATTGTCACTCAATTCCTCTTGTTCCATAATTTTGACTGTTTTTAAAGGTATGTTACTAGGTGTGTTCTGTTGTTTTTGGGGATTTTTTGGACAGTCCTTGATCAAATGTTCTCTACCACAATCCTTACAGTATGCTCCCTCTATTCTGAATGTTGGAGGTTGTGGACAATCTCTAATGAAATGCTCTCCCCCACACCTATAACATGTTATCTTTGGTCCCCCTTTGAATTGAGGTTTTTGATTGGACATGTAGTTGTTGGTAATGTACATGAATGTTGCTGTGTCCATTTCAATTTTTCCATTTCCCAGATCTAGGGCTTTAAGCTCAGGTTCCCGTATTTCATAATCTTCCCATTCTTCCTGATGTCCCTCACTCCATTGATACTCTTCCTTATAAGGTGATCTGAATCTTGAATTTCCTTCGTCAATGGGTGTATATTTGACTGGTACCACATTAGTTGGAATAGGAGGCTGTTGTCCTAATACTGGCCTTGGTTGCTCAGTATAACCTGATTCCCTCTGAGTCATGTAGTCTCTTTCCTTGACAGGTTGTTTGTTATAGAAGCATTCCTCCCTGGTATGGTTTGTCCATTTTCTCTCTAGTGTACAATACTTGAGTGTCTTCCTATCTTGTAAGTGTTATGGTTTCTGATAAGGGCATTGTTGTGCCAGATGATTTTCTCCACAAATATAACATTTCTTGTTTGTGTTTATCCTAGAGTTTATCAGGTTAGTTTTAGTGCTTACCTCTAGGGCTTTAGCAATAGCCTGAGCCAACTCTTCTGCTGGAGGAATTTTGTCTTCAAAAGATCTGGGTTGATCAAATGCTAACAAATCTTGACCTCTGTTGTCCTCCAAATCTATTGCTTCCTTAACACAGGCTGCTAAATCAGGACATCTCCTATAGTACACTAGGGTCCTTAATTGGGCACTTCTCAAACCCTCAATGAATAAGGATACTTGTTTTGCCATGGAAGGTACTTCTTCTCTTGGGCATCTATCAATGTACTGCTTAAACCTTCTGGCTGCTTCTCTAACATTTTCCTCCTTTTGTTGTTTGAAGCTGTGTATCAATGTGGTTGTACTATGTTTGATTCCAGTCTTAGAGAATTCACCAATGAAAGCTTCTAAGAAAGATTCAATGTCTAGGTACATTTCTTTTCTCAAAGGAATGAACCATGATAAGGCTGGCCCTGTTAGGGTTAGACCAAATGCCTCAAATTGTACCTTGTAATCTTCTACTTCCTCTGCTCTAATCAGTTGTCTAAATTCTGCTGCATGAGCATGAGGATCTGAATACCCTTCATATTGGTTCTTCATGCATTTGGCTACTTGGTATGGTCTAAGCATCCTACCCTGAGGTTGCCAATGAGGTCTTCTTCTGAGTGGGAAGTCATTATATCCTTCTGGTTCTTTGTCAAAGGGATTTGGTGAAGCATGTGTCCTTCTCCCATGATGTTGCTCATTATTAATGTAGTTTTCATTTGGTCTAGGTATATCTGGTTGTCCCATGTTATGTTCCGAAGGTCCTTTGTCAGCACATTGCCCTAGATCATTTGAATTTTCTGGGTCTTGAGAGAAGATGTATACACATCCTTGCCTGTCTTCATATCTTCCATCTTTGAATTGGGCTACAGGAGTTATATTCAGGGGAACTTCTAAATTTCTCAGTCTAATGAGGAATTTATGCATTCCATCCTGGTATACATAGGTTCCAAACCTATTTGTATACATGTATTTAAGGATGTTTCTAAAATCCCCAGTTTCTATTGGCTCATTTGTTTCATTTAGGTTTTCCATGTTATTTTCTTGGCCTAAACTTCTTTCTGATCTTTTACTACTTCCTGGCTCTTTTTCCTTCCTTGTTAGGTCTTGTTTAGGAAGTGAATTTATTTTATTTCCAGACCTTAGTATCATTCAACTATTTTTGACAAATTTCTAATACTCAAAAAAGTGTTTGTCACAGTTTCCTAACCAATATATTGGTTTTTTCACAATTTTCTGTCCAAAATTATGTGTGTTTTAATTTTCTTCCTATGTTTTGTGCTTTTCACAACTTCTTAATGAGTTTAGGGTTTTTTTCACGATTTTCTACTGCCAGTAGTGTTTTTTCACGATTTTCAGATGAAAATCGTGTTTTTTCACGATTTTATGATGTAATTAGACTTTTCCACGATTTTCTGATGGATTTGGGGTTTTTCACAATTTTCTGATGAGAATCGTGTTTTTTCACGATTTTGTGCCTACTTGTGAGTTTTTCACGATTTTCTGTTGAAAATCGTGTTTTTCACGATTTTCTACCTACTTGTGAGTTTTTCACAATTTTCTGTTGAAAATCGTGTTTTTCACGATTTTGCGTGAAAATCGTGTTTTTCACGATTTTGTGTGAAAATCGTGTTTTTTACGATTTTGTGTCAAAATCGTGTTTTTTCGTGTTTTTTGCGATTTTGTGTCAAAATCGTGTTTTTTGCGATTTTGTGTCAAAATCGTGTTTTTTGCGATTTTGTGTCAAAATCGTGTTTTTTGCGATTTTGTGTCAAAATCGTGTTTTTTGCGATTTTGTGTCAAAAATCGTGTTTTTTG
This sequence comes from Ceratopteris richardii, assembly GCA_020310875.1. Lineage (NCBI taxonomy): Eukaryota > Viridiplantae > Streptophyta > Polypodiopsida > Polypodiales > Pteridaceae > Ceratopteris > Ceratopteris richardii. Next base: position 10,671,529 of record CM035414.1, on the reverse strand, counting down.
CGATTTTGTGTCAAAATCGTGTTTTTTGCGATTTTGTGTCAAAATCGTGTTTTTTTTCGATTTTGTGTCAAAATCGTGTTTTTTGCGATTTTGTGTCAAAATCGTGTTTTTTGCGATCGTGTTTTTTGCGATTTTGTGTCAAAATCGTGTTTTTTGCGATTTTGTGTCAAAATCGTATTTTTTGCGATTTTGTGTCAAAATCGTGTTTTTTGCGATTTTGTGTCAAAATCGTGTTTTTTGCGATTTTGTGTCAAAATCGTGTTTTTTTGCGATTTTGTGTCAAAATCGTGTTTTTTGCGATTTTGTGTCAAAATCGTGTTTTTTGCGATTTTGTTCACAAAATCGTGTTTTCCACGATTTTGTTCCCAGACAATCGTGATTGCTCACAGATTGTAAAAAACACGATTTTCTTATGAAAATCGCGTTCTGGGAATCGCGATGTTGATGGCACTTTTCACAGAATCGCGATTTTGAGTTAAAGCTCAGAATCGCGATTTTGTCCAAAATTTGGCAGATTTTCAACTTATTGCTTTTTTCAATATTTTTTAACCTATAGAATCGCCTTATCAAAATTTTGACATGCAATAAAAGAAATTTCTTGAAAAACACTTTTTTCTTACTGAAAACCAACAAAAACAGGAAATCGTGATTTCGTGATTTTACTATTTTCCTATTTTTTTGTGTTTTTTAATCACTTTAATGCAAAAAATATGTACTCAAAATGCTGCTAGACTTTTTACCTTGCTTGCCAAGTTGAAAATATCTCCAAAGCTTGCTTGTAGCAGAAAATCGCGATTTTATTCGACTCTGCACACTCTCTCTCTCCCTCACTCCCACTCAAATGAATTTTTCTTTGAATTTCAGGTTTTTATAGTGTTCAGAAAATCGCGATTTTGTGTGATTTCTACTTTTCCTCACTCTTTCACTTGTTCAACTTCACTTACTCAATCTTAATGACTCCCTCTACACTTTCTTATGTCAAGTACCCAAATTTACCACATATTCCAAAAAACTTTCTTTACAGAAAATCGCAATTTTGTGTAAAGAATCGTGTTTTTTCTGAAGATCTTTTCTTATGCAAATTTTGAGTATTCTATGTCCTTGCCTTCTCTCAATACCCTTCACAACTTCAATACATGTGAGTCACCTGAAAAAAAATTTTTCAAAATAACACTTTTTACAGAAAATCGCGATTCTGTTCAGAGCATCGTGTTTTCTAATTTTCTGGTTTTTTTTTTTTTTTTTTTTTTTAATAATAATTTTTTAATTTTTTTAAACTTTCTTTCTCTTTGTTTTGCTTCAATTCCTTCTTTTCTTTGTAATTAACTCTACTCCTGAATTTTTGCACCAAAGTCACAATCTTCCTCAGAGAATCGCGACTTTGTGCAGAAAATCGTGTTTTTTAATTTTCTGGTTTTTTGATCATTTTTTGTTTTCTTTTCCAGTTTTCCACAATCACTCCCAACCACAACACCTCACTTCAACTTCTTATCAAGAAAAGAAATTTGTTTGATTGTTTTTTATGAGTTTTGTGAATTTGTTTGGTATTTTTGCCCTAAAAATAAAGGTGAACACTTTACTTAGGGTTTCTGGTTTTGGAAATCAACTGATCCCTTGGTTCTTGATTGGTTATGAGTTTCTATGTCCTTAGCTATCACTAAAGTACCAAAGAAAGGTTCTCCAATGAAAAAGTGTTATGAAAGGCAATCAAATTTTGTAAAGATAAACTCAATCATATGATTTTTTTTCAAAATGCAGCACAACTTAAGATTTAATGCTCAGACTTGGTCAACAACTGAATCCCTCATTCTTACATCTAGCTACTTTAACTGTCCTTTCCTTAATATCACCATGTTATCTTCCCAAAATCACCCATGGTGTCTAGTACTTGGTCAAAAAGAAATCTAGAAATGCAAGAATAGATTCAAGTTACCTCCATCTTCAGCTTCTTGGCTCAAATCCTCCACACACCTGCACTTTTACTTCACCAAAATGATGAGCAACTATCAATTTACAAAGATTTCAGCACTTCCACTTCTACAAGACATCCATTGCTTTCTTCTTCCCTAAAGACAAACAATGATATCTACCTATTCATGTGTACTTTTCCTAATTGATGAGCTTTACCTTGTTCACCATCATCAACTGAAGATCCAGCAAAGGTCCAACTTCAAAGAAGTTCTTGGAATATTCCCCGGCAACGGCGCCAAAAAATGTTTTGTTTTGGACTCCAAGTTGTCCTCTCCAATCATGAAGTAACAAAGAATCAACAAATCATCTTTATTTTGTCAATCCTAGGAATATCCATAAGACCACAGCCCCTTCAAAATAATAGATTCAAGGAAATAAGAGATTGATGGCTGGATTGCTGAGAGAAATTGAAGATGAAGAGAAAATCTTGAGTTTACCATAACTAAGGCAAATCTCCATCATTTTCCATGTTCTTTATGTCAAAACCATGCCATTTCATTAGCAGAATACAAATATGAACTCAAAATTGAAAAATATCACCTGTATCACAAAGACGAGACAATCGTGATTCTGTACCAACAGACGATTTTCACAATTTTGAAACTTTCTTCAGTCCTTTTCCACTACTTACAGCAATAGGTCTCTCTCTTCATACAACTTACTCAGTATTACACAAATGTAACTCACAAATCTCCATGATTAAGCAAGAGACAAGCTCACATATCAAAGGAAATACACTCAACAGGAGAAAACACGATTTTGCAGAAACTCTTTCTTTTCTATTGATAGCTTGAGCAAATGACTAACCAACCTCTCCAAAATAGAGAAAATTGACTTATATACATTTTCAAGTGTCCCTTTTCACACTTGAAATTAGGTCTTTTTTCTCTAATTTTCTAAAAAATGCTATCTAAGAGTTTCTAAAAATTCTACAAAAATTACATGAGATCCTCAACCACGTAAGGAAGACTCTTCCTTATTTTTACAACCATTGCATAAATATTTTACAAGTTTTTTGACTTTTTACTAATTTCTTACATCAAAAATGCTTTTCCAAGAATACACCTTCCAACAGAAGGTATTAGCAGGTGATATTGATCTTGTTTATGTGAGAACAGATGAGCAGGTTGCTGATATTTTCACCAAAGCACTTGGTGCTGAGAAGTTGAAGAAGTTTCGGAAGATGCTTGGATTACAGGATATGGCGTTGAGCTTGAGGGGGAGTGTTGAGATATCAAGCTCAACATGTGATGATCCAGGATGACACGTACCAGTTTTTCGTTTCTCTGACATGTATAGTGGTCATGTCGGTATATGTCAGGGATACTTCATTGAGCTTTATTAGATTTATCTACCGAGAGTGATGGCACATTTGTTTCTTGCCAACTCACTCATTTGCGGACATTAGATTTTTCCTTATGTACTGGTCTTTATATATTGCACTTGTTGTATTCTTGTTTTTAGGTCATTCTTGTACATTCCTTTTATGTAATAGAAGAAGAAGAAGATCATTCTTCCCTGTCTCAATTTGTGTGTGTGCTTCTCCTTGAGAGTGAGAGTGTGTGTGTGAGCTCTCTTCCTTATCTCCTTCCTCGTGACAAGGGGCATATAAACTACTATTTCTATGGGTAAGTAACTTTTCTTTTGGCTGAATATGGAAAAAGGATATTGCACACTACGTTTCCCATTGCATTATGTGTCAACATGTAAAACCACATCATGGTAAAGCAATTGGATTATTAATGCCACTTCCCATACCTAGTGGACCATAGGAGAAAATAACTATGGATTTTATTATTGGTCTTCCTACAACTTCATCTCATAATGATATGATTTGTAGAATTATTGATAGGTTTAGTAGAAAAGCAAAAAAAGACTCTTTCTACACCTCAAGCTGCAAAGGTATTTATTAAATGTATTTTTTTCGCATCATAGTTTTCCAAAAGTTACTTTATCAGATGGAGATGTTCCTCTCTATCATGCATGGCTGTTTATCACAATAGATGGATGTCTGTCATGTGTGACTATCTATCATGATAGACAAATGTCTGTCATGAGTGGATATCTATCGTGTGTTGTGGGGTCCTATCTATCATGATAGATGGGTGTCTGCCATGATAGATGGGTGTCTGCCATGATAGATGATGTCTGTCGTGATAGATGGTGTCTATCATGGCCTTTGTCTGTCATGTTAGATGGGTTTCTATCATGATAGATGGTGTTTGTTGTGATAGATGGTGTCTATCGTCTGTCATGGGGTCCCATCTATCATGATAGATGGGTCTCTATCGTGATAGATGGGTGTCTCTCATGATAGATAGTGTCTATCATGATAGATGATGTCTATCGTTTTTCATCTATCCTCTGTCATCTATCATCTATAGCAAATTTTGGTCTATCATGATAGACGATGTCTATCACAATAGATGGGTGTCTATCACAATCGCCCAATAATTGTCATGATAGATGGTATCTATAGTCTATCATCTATCATAGGTTTTGGTTTGTCATGATAGATGATGTCTATCATCTGCCATGGGGCCTTGTTTGTCATGTTAGATGGGTTTCTGTCACGATAGATGATGTTTGTCACGATAGAAGATTTCTATTGTCTATTGTGTCCTCTCTCCATTGTGATAGAGGGGTGTCTGTCATGATAGATGGTGTCTATCATCTGTCATGGGGTCTTGTCTATCAGGATAGACAGGTGTCCATCATGATAGATGGTGTGTGTCACGATAGACTGTGTCTATCATTTATCATCTGTCATCTGTCATCTATTATAGAAATTGATATGTCATGATAGAAGGTGTCTATCATGATAGATGGGTGTCTCTCATGATAGAAGGATTTCTATTGCGATAGATAGTGTCTATTGTTTGTCATCTTTCATCTATCGTGTGTTTCGGTCTGTCATGAGAGAGAGTGTCTGTCGTGGTAGACGAGTGTCAATTGTGATAGATGGGTGTATATCACGATAAAGGGGTGTCTATTGTGGTTTTGGTTTATCACAATAGACCAAAGAAATGAAAATTTTTATGATGTTTCTAGTGCTTTAGAATGCTCTAGTGGTGCGGTTTATAGTGCCATGCATCAAAATAGGAAATACAAACTTTCTCTGTGTGTTGCGATAGACTGAGGTCATCATCTCAGGACATATGCAAATGTCTATCATACCTGCACAAGCTATTGGAGATTATGGGATAGCTGAAACTTGCAAGAAATACTCATAAACACATGAAAATAGAACACACAATAGATCTCTCTCACTCTCTCTCACAAATGAAGTGAGGGGAATGAGGTGGGGAAGGGGATATGACCAAAAAGCTGAAAATTTAGCAAAGATGGAGATGGAGGTGGGAGATGATGAGGATGATAATGGTGATGATGATGAAGAAGATAAGAAAAAAATAATGAAAAGTAACGAAATTACTTATGAATCCAACATCACAAATCTACATCTTACCATCATACGCTCATCCTCGAAGCTCTCTCCCTAACAACGACTCCAAATTTGGTGTCACTCTAGCACAATGACAAGTACCAATGTGAGGAGGTTCACCTCATAAATGTCAATCCATGGAGACATGAGAATTGGTATGATGACGATGAGCAAGTGATGGCACAAGTGTGTGAGTGAGAAGCACACCAGCATGCAGAGACATACACATCCACACAAGGCAAGAACAAAGAGAGGAACAATGGAGTGCTTTTAGTTATCAAAGATCTCTTTTACAAAAAAAATCTAATCTCTAACAAGCTAACCTCAAAAGTAAGCTGTCCAGATCTTTTTATAGTTTTTGCCTAACTTTGGCCCTTTTTAGACCTAGCGTATAGCCTAGTTAAAAATTAGGTTCTAGGGCTTATTTGAGGGCTCAAACAAAGTCTAAAAATTATGAAAGTCGATATGTAGGTACTTTTAATACTCATCAAGCTTGAGAAATCCTTGGCTTGTACAAAATGGAATTGGAACTACCAAAAACAATATTTACAATGTTGGTGTATGATGAAAATCACTTTTTATTGAAAACCATTCATGAAAAAAAATGATTAGGCCTATTCTTTGTCGGATCAGCATATTTCTTCCATCTCCTTGCTCCTTTTAACTCCATTCTTTGGCCATCTTTGTTAGTATATGATCAATGTGTACCCCTCATGATTGTATGCACATTTTTTAAGGCCCCCATTATGAAGAGAAGCCAAATGTGCATTACCCAATTGAAGGGAATCCAAACTTGCATGTTGGATGAAGGTCATATTGGACCATGTAAGGTATTTTAAGGAAAGGGAGTTACCAGGGTCCCTACTTATGGGGTTCGGAGAAACGACGGGCAGCCCTAGTTGGGGGGTCCTAAGGGGTTGGCGGGCCCCTTGATGGTGGTCCAAAGGCAACCCCCTCAGAGCGACGATAAAGGGAATATTCAATGGAATATTCCCTCTCAATGTCAAAAATCATTTATATTTGTTAGGTCGATTTAACCGACCTAAGCCATGTGTGCCAACTACGTGGGCTATGGCCGCCCATGCTCTACCGCCAATGTATTGCCGTTTGTGGAAGGCTGCCCACTATCCTATATATACATGACTTTTGCACTATCGGAGATATCAAATCAAGCCAACATACCTCTACCTTGTATCTCCCTATCTAGAGTTGTCTAGATCACCATTTAAGCTCTACTTTGAGAGCATATAGGTGGACAATGCCATCATGCTTGTACTTGCTATTAGTAGAAAATTGTTGAGATTCTCCTATATCTGTTATCTTCTCTCCTACTCCTCTGTTTTATATTGGTTAACTATTATCTTACATGGTATCAGAGCCATAAGGTTCGAATAGCTTGAGAAGTATCACTATTTTGGCCTACTAGCAGACTAGAATATCAATAGACCTTTAGAGTGATTACATGATGGCTTCATCCTCAAACATTGGTCTTGGTGCACCAGTTGTTAATGATGCACCTATTCAAATTTGTCCACTTGCATTCACTGAAGGGAAGCTGGATGGACCCAACTATACACTCTGAAAGTTCCAAAATTTTGCAATTTTGGACTCCTATGAATTACTTGATACTATCATGGGACCGATGGGATTGGATCCAAAGCCCATACCAGTTGAAGATCCAAAAAATTCAAGATTGATGATTCATCCAGATCGTGATCTTCTACGAGCTTGGAAGACGTGGAATGCTGATGCATTATGTGCAATTATCTCTTGTGTAAGCGATTTTGTGCTTACTTTAGTTCAACATACTACTAAAGCACATGAGGTTTGGGGCATATTGGCTCCTCAATATTAGAGCAAGAACCACACTATGATACAACATTTAGAAAATCTGTTGGCAAATGAAAAGTATTCTGATTCTGAAAAGGCTGAAGATTTTATCAAAAAGATAAAACATCTTCAAGATCAATTGGCTGCGGTTGGTGTTGTTATAACACCAAAAGAGTTGGCTCAAAGATGTGTGCATATTCTGCCAGCAAAGTATGATGGATTAGTAATAGCCCTTAACACTTAGGTAAGATGAACTCCCCTTACATTTGAAGAGTTTTGTGCTATGCTTTTAGAAGAGGAGATGAGGTTGAAGAATCGACAAAGTACAAGTGATGCTGCATTCTCAGCCAATGCAAAAGGAAAAGGCTCTTTTGATGGATCAAAGAAGAAGTCAAAGAAGAAAAAATTCACAGGAAGTTGCTTCTATTGTGAAAAGAAAGGTCATGCCATCAAGTATTGTAGAAAGAAGCAAGCTAATGAACAAAATGGGACTGTAAAATCATCTTGGAAGAACAAAGAGTCTGCAAACAACACATAGCTAGAACTATGGGTAGCTATTAAAGAGGTATGCTCATCTGCTCAAGCTCCTGTTGATGAACCATGGATTTTAGATAGAGGAACTTCTCAACAATTGACTAGTAAAAAGGATTGGTATAGTTGTTGATATTTTTAGGTAGTCATGTGTGTGAACACACTAGGACCGCCGGGGCACTTTTTTCCCTCTTTAGGAGGTTTTTTTCCCCCAGCTTGTATATACGCCTATTGCCCTAATGGGCTACTTATCTTTGTACATTCTTTACTAATACATTCAGTATTGTGTGTTTGGGCTCCAAGCTTCTTCTTCTTCCTTGTGTTGTTCGCATGCTTCCGCAGACATCTATCTCCAACAATTGGTATCAGAGTAGGTCGCCACTTCATCTAGGGCGCGTCGACACTCCTCCCGTTTGCAGTCTCAGATTCGCACGAAATTTGGTGAGCATACTCAGGGTGTTTCAGAGATCAAAACTGCTTTGCTTTGTGGTGCCGAAATCGCGATCTGAGCTCGTTTCGGCCTCCGAACGCACTATCGCAGTGCTTGTGTAAGCTATTTCGTCTTTTTGTGCCAAAGGTATATACCAGTTTCTGTTCACCAGTATAAGCGTCTCGAGGTCTGCTAGAGGTCTAGCAGAATTTGTCTCAGAAGTTCTGTTCAACTTTTTGAGATATAGTCAATTTTCTGCATCAAGGTATTTTAGTCACCGGCCATGGCTGAAAGTAGTGATGTATTCCATATGTTGGCTGTTGAGGATAAGTTGGATGGTACCAACTACCCGTTATGGGCTTATATGATGCGATATGTATTGGTTGCAAAAGGATTGTGGAACATTGTGCAGGGTGTTGAAAGACGTCTTGTTACACCTCTGACTACAGGTACTGCAAATACAGGTGCTGGAGCTGATGAAGATGGTGTCGAAGATGATATTCCACAGATTCCTGTTCATGTTGTTGTTTCTGCTTCACCTACTGCAGAGCAGATTTGCTGGGATGGTAGAGATGCCCAGGCACATGCATTGATAGCTTTGTCTGTCAAACGTGCCATTATTCCTCATATTCGCTCTTGCAGAACAGCTAAGGATGCAGGATACACTTACCACATTGTACCAAGCTAGGAATGAGGCTCGTGTTGCTTATCTCCGAAAATAGTTGGAGAGTGAGCACATGAATGAAGGTGATTATATGGACAATTTCCTAACGAAGATCAAAGACTTGAATGAACAGCTGATTTCTATTGATGAGGTTATACCAGATAGCTCACTTGTGCAGACCGTTCTGATTTTTCTTCCTGATTCATATCAGAGTTTTGCTTCTACTCTTCGGTTGATGATGAAAGGCAATCCAAATGCCTTATGATTTGAGGAGTTAGTCTCTGTTATGTTGTAGGAAGATCAGTCCAGGCAAAACAGGTCCATTATGCAAGTTGCAGATCAAGCTTTCCTGGCTAGTCAGAAGGGCAAAGGAAAATGGAGCTCTTCAACTAGTAAGCAGAAATCTGCTAATTCTGCATATTCGAAGAAGGAAGATAAAGATGAGAAGAAATCAGAAAAGCAGAAATTGTTTTGTATGTACTATACAGGGAATAATCATATCATAAAGAACTGTCCAAGACTGGCTGCAAAAGAGGCAAAGAAGAAAGAGGCTGGAATGGTTGTTGCAAAAGCCTCTACACCAAAAATGGAGTCTGCTAATCTTGTGCAGGAAGAAGAATGGGCGTTCACTACTGTTTGCAGTTTTGACCCATCTTCTCATGAGTACTGCATGTCTGCAGTAGACTCAGATGTTTGGTACTTTGAGAGTGGGGCGACCAAACATATTACCCCGCAGCATAGTTTCTTCTCTTCACTCGAGCCTGCCTCTACAGGGAATATTGATACATGTGCCAACAACTCCTCTTATCCTGTTATGGGAGTTGGTAAGATCATTTTGACTACTGCTAATGGTAGTTCTTTCACTTTGTCAGATGCTTTATTTGTGCCAAGAATCAAGAAGAATCTGTTATCAATTTTTGCATTAGCCAAGATTGGCTTGGTTATGAAATTTGTTGATGACAGATGTACAGTTCATGATCTGTCAAATGGCGATGTTATTATTGCTTCTGGCATTTTATGTCGTGGGCTGTATAAGCTCATAGACTATGAAAGATCTCAAAATGATTTGGCATGTGCAGTAAATGATTCTCAAGCTATGCCACATGCAAAGCTTTGGCATGCACGCTTTGGTCATCTGAATTTTGCTAGTTTGCTATGCCTGCAGAAATTTGAAATGGTGTCCTCTTTGCCCAAACTTGAGGCACCTAAAAAACATGTTTGTGAAGGCTCTATTTTGGGCAAAATGCAGCATTCTTCATTTCCAAAAGATGGTTCAGTTCGGGCTACACAGAAATTGCAGCTTGTACATAGTGATGTCTGTGGTCCTATGCAGACACCCTCTTTTGGAAATTACCTTTACTTCGTGACTTTCATTGATGATTTTTCCAGGCATGCATGCGTATATCCACTCAAAGCAAAGTCCGAAGTGTTCATGTGCTTTAAACAGTTTTTGGTTTTGATTGAAAATCTGTCAGCATGTAAAATGGGCACCCTCCGTTCTGATCGAGGGGGGGGACTATATGTCTTCTTATTTTAATGCATTTCTGGCTGAACGTGGGATTAAACACCAGTGTACAGTGCCGTATACACCTCAACCAAATGGAGTTGCTGAACGAAAAAATAGGTCACTCATGGAGATGGCCAGGTGCATGGTCAAAAGTCAGGCTTTACCACATAGTTTCTGGCTTGAGGCTATCATGTGTGCAGCATATGTACTGAACAGGTGTCCCACTAAAGCATTGCAGTCTATCACTCCATATGAGGCTTGGCCTGACCGCAAGCCATCTGTTGCTCATCTACGTGTTTTTGGTTGTTTGGCATATGCACTAGTGCCTGACCAACATCATAGAAAATTGGATGATAAGGCAGTAGAATGTATTTTTGTTGGGTACAGTTCTGAAAGTGAAGGCTATCGTCTATATCATCCACATACTAAATGCATTCTGGTTAGCGGTGATGTTGTCTTTGTGGAAGATGTTATTCAGCCATTGCTTTCATGTACTAAGGAGACATCTGTTAGCTCCAAAGACATGTATGATACTTTGATGCCTCTTTTTACAGGTGGACAGTCTAGTGCTGGTCCTAATGAGGCAACTTCTCAACCTTTGTAGGTTTCATATGATGATGCAGATCATTCCATTTCTGATGTAGATTTACATGATGCACTTGTTGATGAGAGAGCTGATATTGAGCAGGCAAAAACTATGCCAAAATGGCTGGTGCAGACTTTGCGTGACAACAAATTAGATGCACCTTTGTCATATCGTACTCGTTCAGGCTCTCATAGTGCCTCCTTTGCATCAGATTGGTATGCTATGGCTTTGTCTAGTCTCTGTGATGAGAATGAGCCTGTTTCTTTTGATGAAGCACAGAATTCAAAAAATTGGATGGCTGCTATGCAATCTGAATATGATGCTATATTGAAGAATGGTACATGGTCTTTATGTGACTTGCCTCTTGGCAAGAAGGCCATTGGTACTAAGTGGGTATACAAGCTGAAGCGTAAACCTGATGGTACAGTTGACAGGTATAAGGCTAGGCTTGTTGCAAAGGGTTATGCGCAGGAAAGAGGCATTGATTTTGATGAGATCTTTGCAGCTACATCCCGTATGACTACAGTTCGGAGTATTTGTGCATTTGCAGCCCATCATGGTTGGAATGTACATCAGTTGGACATTGAAACAGCATTTCTGAATGGTGACTTGCATGAAGAAGTGTATGTTTTTCAGTCGTGTGGCTTTGTGCAGAAAGGGCATGAAAACCAGGTGTGCAAGTTAAAGAACGCATTATATGGTTTAAAGCAAGCACCACGTGCTTGGTATGAGAAGATACATGCCTATCTGGTTGCACATGGTCTTGAGAACAGTCCAACTGAAAGCACCTTATATGTTAAGCGTGCTAATGATGTGCTTCTGATCATTGTTGTCTATGTTGATGACATGTTGCTCACTGGTCCTATTGAGAAGCATATTGCTGATTTCAAGGCTGATTTGCATGCCTCATTTGAGATGTTTGATTTGGGGCATTTGCATCACTATTTGGGCATTCAGATTATGCAAATTGATGGTGGAATGGCTTTGTGTCAAACAAAATATATTGACACATTATTGTAGCGTTTTGGCCTTGAAAACTGTAAGCCTATTGCCACTCCTATGGAGACAGGTTTACGATTGAGTCTTCATGATGCTGGAGATGCATTTGATGTTGTTCTCTATCAGCAGGCTGTTGGATGCTTGATTTACTTATGCATTACTCGGCTAGATATTCAGTTTGATGTCTCACAGATGAGAAGGTTTATGCATTGCCCAGGAGTCACGCATTGGAAGGCGGTTAAGCACATCTTTCGTTACTTGAGTCTTACTCGGATACTTGGGTTGTTTTATCCCAAGGGGGGATCACTACCGCCAGATTTGCATGCTTTTTCTGACTAAGATTGGGCTAGGTGCTATGACACTCGTGTGTCCACCCGTGGTTCTTGCTTCATGCTTGGTAGCTCATGTATATCTTGGTTGAGCAAGAAGGAGCCTGCTGTGGCCACTTCCAGCTCTGAGGCTGAGTATAGGATAGCTTTCACAGCGACTGTTGAGTGTGTGTGGCTCAGACGCCTTATGGCTGATTTGGGTGTTGGCCAGTCTTCTGCCACCACCATCTTCACTGACAGTCAAAGTGCATTGGCAGTTGCGAGGAACCCTGTGTTCCATGCTCGCACTAAGCACATTGAGGTGCATTATCACTATGTCAGGGAGAGGTTCTCTGCTGGGGAGATCAGCTTGGCATATGTGCCCACGCAGGAGAACATTGCAGACCTTTTCACGAAGGCTCTGCCTAGGGAGAAGTTTGAAGCTTTCCGCAAAGCTTTGGGCTTACTTCCTTTTGTGGAGTGATTTCCACATAGCTTGGAACTTCCTTATACATGAGTGCCAACTCCTTGTTCATCGCATCACTCCCAGGGGGGATTTGTTGATATATTTAGGTAGTGATGTGTGTGAACACACTAGGACCGCCGGGGCACTTTTTTCCCTCTTTAGGAGGTTTTTTCCCCTGGCTTGTATATACGCCTATTGCCCTAATGGGCTACTTATCTTTGTACATTCTCTAGTAATACATTCGGTATTGTGTGTTTGGGCTCCAAGCTTCTTCTTCTTCCTTGTGTTGTTCACGTGCTTGCGCAGACGTCTATCTCCAACAATAGTTCCCTAGTGCCTCTATGGGAATCCATCAATGTAGTGGTGGGAAATGACTCCAAGTGTTGAGTAGAAGGAACTGGATCCATCTATTTTATCACTTTTCCAGGTGTTGAGGAAAATTTATCCAATGTTCTCTATGTACCTACACTTAAAAGAAATTTGTTGTCAGTTTCTGCAATAACAGATCGTGAACTCGAAGTTCACTTCAATAAGAGTGGTGCAAAAATCATGGATTCATCAGGTAATGTAGTAGGTAACGACATAAGACATGATAACTTGTATGAGTTAAGTGTCTTAACTACTATAGAAGATAAAGATGTAAGCAAGTTATGGCACCAATGATTTGGGCATCTCGAATTTGCAGTTTTGAAGGAGATGCAAAGAACAGGGATGGTTGCTCATTTGGCTGCATTTTCAGAGTTGTAGGAAACTTGTGAAGCTTGCATGATGGGCAAGAGACAACGAAAGGCATTTCCACGAGAGACCAAGAATGGTGATATTCTTCATGTTCCTCTTCGTGTTATGGTTTGTGCTACACCTACTACAAAGCAAATTCATTGGGATGGTAGAGATGTTTAGACACATGGATTGATATCCTTTTCTTTCAAACATGCCATTATTCCCCACATTTCCTCTTACACAATAGCTAAGGATGCTTTGGATACAGTTACTACTTTATACCAGGCAAGGAATGAGGCTCCTATTGCTTACCTCCAAAAATAGTTGGAGAGTGAGCACATGAATGAAGGAGACTCCATGGATAGTTTTTTGAAAAAGATCAAAGATTTGAAGGAATAGTTGATTTCTGCTGATGGTCTTGCTTGACATTTCACTTGTGCAAATTGTTTTGAATGGTCTTCACGATTCATATAAGAGTTTTGATCCTACTCTTCATTTGATGATGAAAGGCAATCCAAATGCCTTAACATTTGAGGAGGTAATCTATGTTCTATTACAAGAAGATCAATCTAGGTAGAACATGTCCATTATGCATGTTGTAGATCAAGCTTTCCTAGCTGGTCAGAAGGGCAAAGGTAAATGGAGCTCTTTTACTAGAAAGCAGAAATCTACTAATTCTGCATAATGAAAGAAGGAAGACATAGATAAGAAGAAAAAAGAAAAGTAGAAATTATTTTGCAAATACTCTAAAGGAAATGATAATGTCAGCAAGATTTGCCCAAAACTGGCTATTAAAGAGTGGCAAGGAAGAAAAAGGCTTGAATGGTTGTTGCAGAGGCCTCTACATCCAAAACAAAGTCTGCTAATCTTGTGTAGAATGAAGAATGGGCGTTTACTACTGTTTGTAGTTTTGACCCATCTTCACATGAATAGTGTATGTCTATAGTAGACTCAGATGTTTGCCCAGTATTTTGATAGTGGGGCAACCAAACATATTACCCCGTAGCACAATTTCTTCACTTCACTTGAGCTTGCCCCTATAGGAAATACTCTCACATGTGCCAAAACATCCTCTTATCCTATTATGGGAGTTGGTAAGATCATTCTGATGACTAGTGATGGTAGTTCAAATGGCGATGTCATTATTGCTTTTGGCATCTTATGTCGTGGGTTGTATAAGCTCATAGACTATGAAAAACCTGTGAATGATTCATCATGTGCAGTACATGATGCCTCTAGTCTTTGTGATGAGAATGAGCACGTTTTGTATGATGTAGCACAAAACTCTAAAAATTGGATGGCTGCTATGCAATCAGAATATGATGCTATCATGAAAAATGGTAACTAGTCTTTATGTGACTTGCATCCTAGCAAGAAGTGTTGAGATATCAAGCTCAACATGTGATGATTGAGGATGACACGTATCAGTTTTTTATTTCTCTGACTTGTAGAATATTCAAGGCATATTGCCTTTGTGACATCCATATACATGTTTTTGTATGAATAAACTCAATGTCCAAGAAATAGCGTAGCACACCAAGATATTTCATGTCAAATTCCTACATAAGAGGTTGCTTTACCTCTTTGATGCTTTCTTCATTATCACCACCTATAATGAGGTCATCAACATAAATAGCCACAATCGTGATGCCATCATCAGCCTTCCTTGCATATAGTGAATGATCTGCATCACACATAGAAAACCCAATGTAGGTTAAGTAATCAGCAATCCTTGCATGCCATGCATGAGGAGCTTGCATCAGCCCATACAAAGCCTTTGGCAACCTACAAGCATATTCTGGATGCCTTGGATCTTCATATCCTTATGGCTAGTCCATATATACTTCTTCTTGTAACTCACCATGTAAGAAAGCATTCTTCACATCCATATGAGGCAAAGTCCATCCTTTTGCTATAGCTAATGCAACAAGTGTTCTAATAGTAGACATTTTAGCTACAGGGCTGAATGTTTCCTCATAATCAATGCCATATGTCTATGCATATCCTTTAGCTACCAATCATGCTTTATATGTGCTTATGCTACCATCAACATTATGCTTTACCTTGTAAACCCATTTGCAGCCTATGGGTTTCTTCCCTTGTGGCAATGGAACCAGCTTACATGTGTCATTCCCATAAAGTGCAGCCATCTCCTCATTCATAGCTTTTTCCCAATCAACATTTCCAAATGCATCTTCAAAACAAGAAGGTTAAGCACCTTGTATTACCTTGGTCATGTATGCACATGACGAGCCATATAATTGTCATACGTCAATCGTCGCATCCTCCCAGTTCTTCTTGGTCCTGGGTCACTTCTCGTTGTATCATCTGCATGTGCCCTTCTTACTCTTGGAGTCTTCACAGAGGGAAATCCAAGTTCCTCATCAAGACTCTTTTATAAACCGCTTGAATCTCCATCAACGTCT
The DNA here is from genome assembly GCA_020310875.1 of Ceratopteris richardii. Classification (NCBI taxonomy): domain Eukaryota; kingdom Viridiplantae; phylum Streptophyta; class Polypodiopsida; order Polypodiales; family Pteridaceae; genus Ceratopteris; species Ceratopteris richardii. Next base: position 10,655,649 of record CM035414.1, on the reverse strand, counting down.
TCAAAACCTGCACATGATTTACTACTAGCAGAAAGCTTTTCTTTACCTTTCTTGGATGTATTTGATGAATTTGTTGGAATGAAATTTCCACGCAATCTTCCACTCCATGGATTTGATTCGGAACTATTGCTTGGTGATGCATCTGGTCCACTCAAAACTTGAGATTCTGCACTTGATTTTTAAAAATTTTCTTTGTCATTTAATTCAAGATTCATTCCTTCTTTGGCATCTGCATAGAAGCTTGACATTTCATCAAATACCACATATCTGCTCACCTTCACCTGTCATGTGAGTGGGTTATAACATTTGTACCCCTTTTTCTCAAGGGAGGATCCAATGTAGACACATTTTTTTGCTTTTGGATCAAGCTTCATCCTCAAATCATCTAGAACATGTACATATGCAATAAAACCAAAAACTTTCATATGTGATAAGTTTGGCTTTTTACCTATAAACTTCATTTCAGGTGCAACTTTATGTACCCTAGCAGTTGGAGTTTTGTTCATGATGTACACAGCCATATGCATAGCTTCTACCTAATAACAATGAGGCATATTTTCTTTCGCCATCAGGGCTCTTGCTATTTTTGAAATATGTCTATTTTTGCATTCAACAACACTATTCTATTGTGGTGTGTACTTGCATGAAAATTGATGTCAAATTCCATGACTTTTAAGAAAATTGTTTGAACTCATTTGACATGTATTCACCTGCTCCATGAGATCTTAATGTCTGAATATATTTCCCTGTCAGCTTTTCCACCATAGCTTTAAAATTCCGAAAGTGAGTGAATACCTCACTCTTCTCTTTCATGAAATATACCCACACTTTCTATGTATGGTCATCAATGAAACTAACATAAAACCTGCAACCGCCCATAGATGTGGTCTTTGCAGGACCCCAAACATTTGTATGTATTATTTCTAGCACATTCTCACTAACATGCTGGTCATGTGGAAATGATGATCTTCGTTGTTTACCAAATTGACATGTTGGACATACCTTTTGCATCTCTAAAACCTTGAAATTTGGTAGTCCATGAAGGATCTCCTTTGACTACATCAGTTTCACCTTTGCACATTTGCATGTCCAATTCGTTTGTGCCAAATCTCTATATCAGCAACAACCCCTGCACCTTTTGCAAACATGGCTGCATTCATTTCAAGAATTTTCACATTTAAGGTGAACATCCTATCCACTTTGTTTCCTTTGGCGATCAATCATCCACCATGTTTGTATTCTTCTACATATAACCCACCAGCATTGAACTTGACTTGGAATCCGTGGTCAACCATTTGTCCAATAGAAACTAGATTCTTTGTTATGTTTGGAACATGTTGCACATCAGCAAGATGTTTTACCTTCCCGTCCTCTATAGACAATGCTATGTTTCCTGTATGCTCCATAGGATGTGATGTATCATCACCTGTTTTAACATATCCAAGAACTAACAATTTCTACAAACTACTAAACCATTCTACATGATTGGTCATGTGATTTGAAGCACTTGAATCAACATACTAGACATTATCATTTGATTTTGAAACACCAGTAGACATTATAGTCATTATGTGATGTTGAACCATGAACAACTTCTCAGAATGATCTACACTTATGGATGCATAGTTATTCTGCTACCATCTGTTATTTTGATTCTTTTACCTGCAATCACGTTCAATGTGTCGAGGTTTACCACAATTCCAACATCCTTTAGTATCATTACCTGAATCATTTCTTTGGAAATTTCTATGGCCTCTTTGGCTTCCCCTGCCTCAAAACTGTCCTCTTCCTCCTACATGATTTTGTTGTTGACTTTGGTCTTGGTTACTATTTCCTCTTCCACTTTCAAAACCTCTACCTCTGTCTCTTCCTCTGCTAGAGTAGAATACCAGCTCAGAACTAGATTTTTGTTGGCAGTTTGAATCCTCACCAAGATTCTTTTCCTCAATAATTAGCATAGATACCAGATCAGCAAAATTTGGAATATTTTCCTTGGTCTATATAGAAGTTCTGAACTGCTTATATGCAGCTCCTAAACCACGAAGACAAACTTCCACCTTATCATCATCATATATATTCACGAGAATAGATGCAAGTGACTCACATATGCTTTTGATTTTCAAGGTGTAGTCACTTATGGACATGCTCTTCTTCTCCAATGTATGCATCTCATTCTTGAGTTGCAATTTCCGTGCCTTTTTATTGGTCTCATACAATGTGACCAAACTATTCCAAGCCTCTTTTGGAGTCTTGGTATCCTGTATGTGTCCAATCATGCTATCTTGTATGCTAACAGATAGCCAGTACATTACCTTTCATGCTCCTTGATTCCATTCCTCATATGCTCTTAACTGATTTGCAGTCCGATTCCTTTCTGGTAACTGTGGAGCATTTTCATTCTCTCCTTTGATGTACTTCCACTAGCCTTTTCCCATTAGGAAATTCGTCATAATCTCCAAGCATGGAAATTGTTCTTGTCCAGCTTATTGCTCATAACTTGACTCTTTCCATCTACCTTTTCCATTTCTATAGCAATTCTCAACACTGCAAAACACTACAAGCAGCACTTCTGCTTGAACACTGTTGCACTATGATGTGACAGTTCGATCTCAGAAAAACACAGTTTTCGTGTATCATCAGTACACTGAATCACTTGAAATTCTGGATATGGAATATATGAGTGCTTTCAAACACAATGGAAGTTACAGTTTTCAAAACTCACCTGGTTTTTCTAGGGGCCCCACCTTGTAGGCTCAAAATACAGGTCGAGATGGCTCCAAAACTTCCATCTGACAATTTTCGTAGCAAACGGAGGTCATTCGTGAATCCCATTTTCTCCACACCTTGCTGCGTACTCTTCATCGTCGCCTTCTCCACGAGCTCTCTATAGCCACGCTGGCCCTAGTACCATGTCACGAGGAAGGAGATAAGGAAGAGAGTGCACACACACTCTCACTCTCAAGGAGAAGCACACACATAGATTAATGCAAGGAAGAATGATCTTCTTCTTCTTCTTCTATTACATAAAGAAAGGAATGTACAAGAATGACCTAAGTATGGCTGATTGTAAGCCAATCTCTATGCCATTAGATCAAAATTTGAAGTTAGATACTACATCAGGTGAAGCACTAGAGAATGCTACTATGTATAGGAAAATTGTGGGAAGCTTGATATATCTCACAATTACTTCCTTATCTTCGCTACACTGTTGGACTTGAAAGTCAGTTTATGCAGGTTCCCAGGAAGCCACATTTGGATGCTTTGAGGCGCACTCTATGTTATGTGAGTGATACTTTGGATTATGCATTGTTTTATGAGGCTGATGTAGATTTGCAGGTTTATGGATGCACTAATGTAGATTGGGCTGGTAGCATTCCAGATAGAAGATCTACTAGTGGTTTTCTATTCACACTTGGGAGTCCAGTTGCTTTGTTGAGTACAGAGGGTGAGTATAGAGGTGCTGTAATGGCATCATGTGAGGCATCATGGCTAGAAATGCTACTTGCAGATTTAGGTGTAGTAGTGCGGAAGCTTGTCACTATTTATTGTGATAATCTTAGCAGCATACAGTTATCACGGAATCCTGTTTTCCATGCTAGAACAAAGCATATCGAGTTACATTATCACTTCATCAGAGAGAAGTTATTAGCAGGTGATATTGATCTTTTTTATGTGAGAACAGATGAGTAGGTTGCTGATATTTTCACTAAAGCACTTGGAGAAGAGAAGCTGAAGAAGTTTTGGAAGATGCTTGGATTAGAGGACATGACATTGAGCTTGAGGGGGGGGGTGTCGAGATATCAAGCTCAACATGTGATGATCAAGGATGACACGTATCAGTTTTTCGTTTCTCTGACATGTATAGTGGTCACTCCGGTATATCTCAGGGATACTTCATGGCGCTTTATTAGATTTATCTATCGAGAGTGATGGCACATTTCGTACTTGCCAACTCACTCATTCGCAGACATTAGAATTTTCCTTATGTACTGATCTTTATATATTTCACTTGCTATACTCTTGTTTTGTAGGTCATTCTTGTACATTCCTTTCTTTATGTAAAAGAAGAAGAAGAAGATCATTCTTCCTTGCCTTAATTTGTGTGTGTGCTTCTCCTTAAGAGTGAGTGTGTGTGTGTGTGAGCACTCTTCCTTATCTCCTTCCTTGTGACAAGAAGGCCATTAGCACTAAGTGGGTATACAAGCTGAAGTGTAAACCTGATGGAATAGTTGACAGGTATAAGGCTAGGCTTGTTGCAAAGGATTATGTGCAGGAAAGATGCATTGATTTTGATGAGACCTTTGCACCTACATGCCAAATGACTACTGTTCATAGCATTTGTGCACTTGTAGCTCATCATGGTTGGAATGTACATATGTTTGATATTAAAACTACTTTTTTGAATGGTAACTTGCATGAACAAGTGTATGTTTTTCAGCCTTGTGCCTTTGTGCAAAAAGGGCATGAAAACCAAGTGTGTAGGTTGAAAAAGGCATTATATGCTTTGAAACAAGCACCACGTGCTTGGTATGAAGAAATACATGCCTACCTGATTGCACATGGTTTTGAGAACATTCCAAATGAGAGCACCTTATATGTTAAGCATACTAAATGATGTGCTTCTAATAATTGTTGTCTATGTTAATGACATGCTGCTTAGTGGTCCTATTTAGAAGGATATTGCTGATTTTAAGGCTTATTTGCATGCCTCATTTGAGATGACAGATTTGGGGCACTTGCATCATTATTTGGGTATTCAATTTATGCAAGTTGATGGTGGAACAACTCTCTGTCAAATGAAATATATCCACACATTATTGCAGTGTTTTGGCCTTGAAAACTGTAAACCTATTGCCACTCTTATGGGGATAGGTTTACGATTGAGTCTTGATGGTGCTAGAGATGCATTTGATAGTGTTCTCTATCGGCAGACTGTTGGATGCTCGATTTACGTATGCATTACTCAACAAGATATTCAGTTTATTTTCTCATAGATGAGCAGGTTTATGCATTGCCCAGGTGTCAAGCATTGGTAAGCAGTTAAGTGCATCTTTCGCTACTTGAGTGGTACCACGCTACTTGGATTGTTTTATCCCAAGGGGGAATCACTACCGCTAGATTTACATGCTTTTTCTAACTCTAATTGGGCTTGTTGTTATTACACTTGTGTGTCCACCAATGGTTTTTGCTTCATGCTTCACAGCTCATGCATATCTTGGTTGAGCAAGAAGCAGCCTGTTGTGGCCACTTCCGGTTGTGAGGGTGAGTATAGGGCAACCTTCACATCAACAGTTGAGTGTGTGTGGCTCACACACCTTATGGCTGATTTGGGTGTTGGTCAGTCTTTTGCCACCACCATCTTCACTGACAGTCGGAGCGCATTGCCAGTTGTGAGGAACCGTGTGTTCTATGTTCCAACTAAGCACATTGAGGTGCACTATCAGTATCTTAGGGAGAGGTTCTCTGCTGGAGAGATCATAAGGCACATGTGCCCACACAGGAGAACATTGTAGACCTTTTCACAAAGCCTCTGCCTATAGAGAAGTTTGAAGCTTTTTGCAAAGCATTGAGCTTAATTCCTTTTATGGATTGATTCCACATAGCTTGGCATTTCCTTATACATGAGTGCCAAGTCCTTGTTCATAGCATCACTCTAGGGGGGATTTGTTGATGTATTTAGGTAGTGATAAGTGTGAACAAACTAGGACCACCGGGGCACTTTTTTCCCTATTTAGGAGGTTTTTTCCCCCGACTTGTATATATGCCTATAGCCCTAATGGGTCACTTATCTTTGTACATTCTATTGGTAATACATTCAGTATTGTGTGTTGTGCTCCAAGCTTCTTCTTCTTCTTCCTTGTGTGGTTTGCGCACTTTCGTAGACCTTGAACTCCAACAGATTTTTTTTCATTACTTCTCTTAAAGTCCATTGACAAGAAATGTTGCATTGATCATTCACCCTCACTTCCTTTTTCAATGGTATCTCTTTAGTTATTTTTGTGTCCATGAAGTTTTGTTCCTCCTCTTTAGTGTCTGAGTAGGGCAGTTGATCATTTTTTTTGTACGATTCCACTTTGTTCTCCAATACTTACTTCTACAAGTTTTATATGTTTGTAGGTTGGTCTCTCAAGGATCTTCTTTTAAAATATTTTTGTCTTCTCTATAATTTCCTTGCACAGCTACGTTCTCTCTACTTCTAGTTCTGGTATTGGATATATTTTTTCTTGATTAATTGATGTTGGTCCTTCCTCTATTCTTTCCCTATATGCTCTAATAAATGTGTCTAACTATTTTGATGATTCCTTTATAGGCTTGCACTCACCCTTTTTTTTAGGCATATCTACTTCTCATTTCTCATGCTAACTCCACTCTAAGAGAAGGTGGTTGAGGTCAATCTCTGACAAAGTGACCTCCTCCACACCTATAACAATTCACCTTATGTATATTCTTGAACTGAGGTTTTGGTTTTGACATATAGTTGTTGGTTATGTACATGAAATCCAAATCTTGAAGATCAAGTTCTTTATTGTATACATAATCCCAATTTTTATCCTCATAATGATCATCTGAATGGCTAGTATAACTATTGGAGTACTCTCTGTTGGTATGAAGGACCTTTCCGAATTCTCTAAAGTTGTGTACTTTAGTGGAACAACATTGGTTTGTATAGGTGGTTATTTCCTGAATACAAGTTTAGGTTGATCCGAAAAATCTATTTCTCTCAGTTGTACTATTTCTCTCATTGGTTGTTTTTTATAGAAACATTCATCCTTGTGTGATTTGTCCATTTCTTTTCTAGAGTGCAATATTTGAGTGTTCTTTTATCCTATAGATGTGATGGTTTTTTATAATTACATATGTGAGTAGGATGATTTTTTCTACACACATAACATTTCCTAGCTTGTCTTGTTATGAGGTTGCTATATTTGACTTGATTATAGATCCAAAAGCTTTTGCTATGGATTGAGCTAATTCTTTTCTAGCTGGTATTTTACTTTCCCCATTGACGTTTTGATCATATATTAGAAGATCGGTTCCTCTCTTATCTTCTGAATCAATTCCTGATTTGATGGGAGAGTCTAAGTTTGGACATCTTCTAGGATAAACCATTGTACTCAGCTGCATGTTCATAAGGATCTGTAGATCCTTCATATTGATTTTCATAAACTTTGCTACTTGAGATGGTCTCAATCTTCTCCCAAGGTTTTTCCATTCATTTGGTCTCCTGATTGGCAACTCGTGCATTAATTCTCCTTCTCTCAAAAAGGGATATTGAGGTGTAGTTTGATACCATCTCTCTTTTTGTGGCTCCACAAGTTGTATTATCTTTGTTGTTCTAGGCTCTTATCCAAGTTCCTTTCTTTGAACACTGAACTAGGTCATTAGTTTCATCAGGGTTGCTTGTAAATGTATAAACACATCCTTTTCTATCCTCATATCCACCGTTCTTAAAGTGATCCACAAGCATCAAGCTTACAGAAGTTTCTAAGTTCTTGAATCTAATGAGTTCTTTATGCATTCGATCTTGATACACATAGGCTCCAAACCTATTTGTGTGTAGGTACTTGAGGATATTCCTATAATCTTCTTGGTTAGATGTTCTTACTTCTTGGTTAGATGTTCTTACTTCTTGGTTAGATGTTCTTACTTCTTGATTATGTTCTTTCATGTTTATTTATGAGAAGTTTGTGTTTTGACCCTCCCAACTTTCCACTTCCTGTGCTAGCTATTTTCTCTATATAGGATTATGTTTAGTGAGAAGTGTTGATCTTAATCTCATCAATGTAGATCTTTTTCCAAGTAAATCCTAATTTTTTCCTTCCTTCTTGAGATTTAGGGTTTCACTTTTCCTTCCTCTTTCTATGGAATTTCCCTCTCAAAAATACCTCACAATGGAGAACAATTGAATATGCACAATTTCTAACTAAGAAACTTGAAAATTTGATTTCCATTGAAAAATTATGATTCTGTCCATAAAATCATGATTCTCACTCAAACTTGACATTGTCAAATTTTCAGTTTCCTTCATGTGTTTTATCAATCTTTTGATTTTTTAGATTTTATTATTTTTAGATTATTCAAAATTTCCAAGAAATTTTGAAAATCATGTTTTTTTTTCTTGTTTTAGGAAAATCACAATTTTGCATCAAAAATCATGGTTTTTTAACATCACGATTCTCTACTTAGAATCCGATTTTCCCCACCCCAAAATTAGGATTTTATTTCAAAACATGATTCCCAATTGAGAATCCTATTTTTTCCAAAAATCACGATTTTGTGTAGAAAATCATGTTTCCCTTTGAGAAGAAAATGATGATTTCCTAATGTGTAGAATTGTGTTTTCTTGACACATTTGTGTTTTCACACAATCGTGTTTCATGATTGTGAAGTCCAAACCATGAAATTCTAGTACTCCACAATCACAATTGTGATTGTTGACAATTATGATTTTTTGCTATTGCCAATAGAAAATCATGTTTTTGCAAAGAATTGTGTTTTTTCTATTTCCATAGAATCACATTCATGTGTCTACTTAATGTGAATATTCTTTTGTGTTTTTTGGATATTTCTCGTGCCTCAAAGATGCAACTTTCTATTAAATCTCCATGCAATGAAAGAAATCAAGCATATGCCAACTTTTTCTTATTGAAATGGCAATTTCAAAAAATTCTGTACACTTTATTTTTCTACTAGTTTTTCAAGCAAAGTTTTACAAAACAGTCGAATGTGAGCTCCAAAGAAGTTTATGTTTATTTGGGTAGCAAGGATCACAATTGTGAGTTACTCTCTCTCTCACTTACTCTCTCTTTCTCTCTCTCTCTCTCACACACACACACAATGAGGATTTTTTTCCTCTAACTCTTATTTTTTGGGTGTGTATAGAATGCAAGAGACACACAAGAACACATAAGGAGCACAAATGCAACAAGACACACGAAGAAGATGGATGGCCAGAATAACTCTCTCTTTTGAGGATGATCAGAACTCAAGTAAGAGTTGAATAATATACCCAAGTACTAAGTATGACCACACAATGGTGAATCATTTATGTGGTAACATTTGGAAAAAACATCTAGCTAGCACTAGAGTAAAAAGTCTCATGTATGGGGAAAATGTTCAAATCAAAGCTATTCAAGGAACACGTGTAACAAACCCCCTAGATCAAATGATGTGAACACATATACAGAGTAACAAATCAGCCCCAACTAGGCAACAAGCTTAAAGCTTTGAGAAAATCTTTAAACTTTTCCCGTGGAAGAGCTTTGGTGTTTATGTCTGTCACATTATCTTGTGTAGGCACAAATATGAGATCAATATCTCCTACATGAAGGCACTCTCTCTGTTGAAGACAGGGAAATCTGGAAGATAAATGATTAATTTGAATTATGAAAGATTGTTAAAATTAGATATTATCTAGTTGGATGTATTTTTGTTTGGTGAATCGGATTTTAATAGACGGTTATATTGAAGTTCGGGGGCATGTCATAAGAGAAGAAGACGTTATATCGAGCGCACGCAGAATTGAAGAGGTGTTCGAGGAAATGGAGGAACAGGTCTGCAAAAGCAAGAGCGCAACATGTGAGTAGGAGTAGCGAGAACGCTTGTCCTATGAAGAATGTACTCTGACCATATTTTTGTATTGGCAACCTTAAACTCTCAGTAATCAAAAAACTTCTGGCAGAACTTTCATAAACGTATTCTTTACAAATGTTTGAAGTTAGAGTGAGAAAAAAATCTTCTGCGTAGACATGTATAGAATTATAGAGTGTGATTCTGTACATCGTGTAATGTGTATTCGATGAAGTTAAGTATTCTGACTCAGTAAAAGTGAGGAGGTAAATGAAAGTCTGATTGAGAGTAGAATCTCTGTTGATGAAGACTAGTGTGAGAAGTGTGATAAATCTGGATATTACTCGTGTTGTGTTGAACTTCTGAACCCTCAACACAATTGGCGATCCTACTGTACTGCTGAAGAAGCAAGAAATGCATGAAGGAAAGAAGGAAATGATTCGGTAAAGTATATTTTACAAGAGCACAGGCAAGAGCAACGAACGTGGAGTCATCCTCAGAATTTTACGAGTGGTACGAAGCTGAGGAGGAAGAAGATCTGGAAACAAAAGAGGAACAGGGGGAAACAGGTGCAGCAAAGGTAAGGTTGGTGGGCGGTATACTTGGAGCGCTATTCCTAACAGAAGCAACTGTAGGAGTAAGAAGACGACTCTAGTTTGATCCACTTGCAGGGGCGATCGGTCAAAGAACTAGGCATACACCTCAACAACAACCAAATGGCTCAACCACCTCCCAATCCAAAAGTCAAAGCAGCTCATTTCAGAGGAAGCTCTAAAGAAGATGCTGATTGTCATGTGGCTCAATTCGAGATAAAATGGACAGCTAATGGATACCCAGCTATCTATGGGGATGACATTAAGCTCCAGCAATTTGCTACCACATTGGAAGGACGAGCTATGATCTGGTTCAGTCAATATGGTATTGCTCATTTTGCTACATATGACGATTTAAAAATAGCATTTTTGCAATGATTTAGAAAAGAAAAGTCTCCTTTCGATGTGTTACGGAAGTTGAGAGCCATCAGAAAAAAACCATGTTAGTGGAAGATTATGCTCAAAAGTTCAGGACTTTAATAGAATGATTGCAAGGTAATGAAAGACCTACTGATGAGATGTTGGCAGGATGTTTTTTGAAAGGATTATGAAGCACAATTAGACATGTAGTTGCAAGTGTGGACATTGCAAATGGCTTTGATGTATTAGTATTAGCAGTGGCACGTGTGGAAAGAAGGTTTGGACGAGCAAAAAAGAGGCAGTCTGATTCTGGTTCAGAGACTGAATCTGATTCAGAAACGGGGTGAGGCAAGAGTTCCAATGATTCCGACTCTGATGACCACGACGAAGAAATAGTGGGGAGAAAGCATCGCAAGCATAACGTCAAGCAAAGTGAAGAGGAGGCATGGATTAATAAGTTAAAGAGACATGGATATTCCATAGTAGCTCCAAAGGAAAAGAGATTTTGTGATATCTATGACAAAGAGGGACATACAACAAATCAGTGTTGGTACAACCCCAAGCATAGAGGGCAAAGTTCCCGGCAAGATAATAGGAATATCAATGAAGTAGCAGCCAATCAAGCTATTCCCATCCAAGGGCGGGGTAATTTTTAGAGGTAGCAACAAGTAAGACCTCCATGGAGAGATCAAGGCAATCAGCAGGGGAATAACCTACAAGGGAATCGGCAGGGTCGACCACCACGGGTGATGCCTTGTGGATATTGTTCAGCTCCCGATCATTTGATAGGGCCGAATTGTCCCTTGTAGGTAAAGCATAGGGAAGAAAGAGGTATACCCATTATCAGGTATAATCAGAATAATCAACAGGGACAACATCAACAACAGGGGCAGCAGGCGGCTCAGGCAAATGCCATGCTTATTGAATGGCCAGATGAAGACGATAGAGGGACTGATGCACCAGGTACATCTGAGAGATTACACGTTAAGAAGGATAACCAATGGTAGTGTGATTGTAAACAATGTGGGAAAGGCAAAGAAGTCAAAGTGTTGGCACTTACAAGATCAAAAAATAAAGGACCTATTAATTGGCAAGAACAAAGGCACATCAAAGACAAAGTCTTGAACCAAGTTTAGGACGAGCACCATAAATAGGTAAGGTGTGGAAATCAGACTGAGCAACAACAAGAAGTGGATTTGATACCTTCACTAGTAGAGGGGAACAGGGGTCAGAGTAAGCAAGATCGAGAAAAAGATTGGTTTGACGTAATCATTAGCTCACCGTTACAGTTGTCTTTGGATCAACTGTTATCTTTGCTACCAGCATTCCGAGAGAAGTTGTTGAAGAGGTTACTTGGGCAGCGTGCGGAGCCAGAAAGTAGGTTCATACCTTCAACTTCGGCCAATAGTATTGATCCAACAGATGTTGACTTTGTAGTATCAGTAGTTCGGGTACAGTACAACCAAAGGTGATTTGATGAAGTGTTGCTTGATGGAGGATCAGGGGTAAATATATTACCTGAGCATATTTTTATAGAAATGGGAAAAGGGGCATTGGCTCCAGCACCTTTTCACGTCAAAATGGCGGATCAAACTCGAGTTCAGTCGATTGGCATTCTGAAGCAGCAACAGATAATCATTTCAGGAATGTTATTTATGGTAAATTTTGTTGTCATTAGGATGTCTGAGTCAACATATCCATATGAAATGTTGTTAGGGCGACCTTGGTTTAGAATGGCTAAAGTCAAGCAAGATTAGGGTCTGAATGTGGTAATGATCACAAAGGGTAAAAAGCAAGTGACAATCCCTATGCGAGGAAGAAGAAATATGTCAGTAAAAGAGAAACCACTCATGGCTCAGACGATTAACTTAGCGGACGAGATAGAAGATGATGAAGAGGAAAAGTTTTTGCAAGAAAATCCAACGGTGGTACCAGTATTAGAAGTTGATGTGGAAGGAGTATTAAGTAAGGATAATCTGATTGTGTAGAACGTAGAAGCTCCAGTTCCAGGTGCACAGGTTGAAGGTGCACAAATAGAAAAGATGTTCGAGAAAAGTATGGAAATTCCAGTACAGCAACAGGTGGAACAACAAGAGAAAGAAATAATAACTCTGACAAAATGGATATACGATCAGAAGCATGCACGTTCTATGTGGGTGAAGGAGGAGGAGCTTCAATAGGTTAATTTAGGAACAGAAGTTGAACCCAAGATGGTGCAGATTGGTAAAACATTGGAAGGAAAGTTTAAGGAGGATTTCATTTGCTTACTAAAAGAGGATGTTTTTGCTTGGGATTACACTCAAGTGAAAGGTATAGACCCTGATTTGCATCAACATCGGATTAATTTGAAGATGGATGCAGTACCCGTAGCACAGCAAAGATATAGAATGAATCCTAACTTTGCTAAACAGGTGAAGGGAGAAATTGATAAACTACTGGTAGTCGGATTTATCAAACCTGTGAATCAGATGACTTGGCTATCTCCTATTATAGTGGTCTCGAAAAAGAATGGGAAGCTCAGAATTTGTGTCGATTATAGAAAGTTAAATGCGGCAACGGTTACAGATCTGTTTCCTATGCCATTTTGTGATGCAGTGTTGGATGCAGCAGCAGCGCATGAAATGTATAGTTTCTTGGATGGATTTTTAGGGTATAATCAGATCATTGTTGCTGAGGAGGATCAACATAAAACAACATTTATTACTGAATTTGGTGCTTATGTGTTTACAGTCATGAGTTTTGGATTGAGGAATGGACCGCCATCGTTCAATTATGTGGCGCATAAAGTGTTTGAAAATTATCTATAGGATTTTATGCAAGTGTTTGTAGATGATTTTTCGGTCTTTGGTAAGATGATTCAGCATTTGCTACACTTGAAATCATGTTTTGACAGATGTCGGCAGTTTAGGATGGTGTTGAATCCATTTAAGAGTGTTATTGCCGTCAGAAGTGGTATTTTATTGGGCCATGTTATCTCGCAAGAAGGGATGGCTATTGATATTAAGAAGATTGAAGTTATTAGCACAGCTAAAGCGCCGACCAACATGAAAGAAGTAATGCGGTTCGTGGGTCAGATTAAGTGGCATTCCAGATACTTATGGTATTTAGCAAATATTTCTCTACCGCTTACGCATTTGACCAAAAAGGATGTTCCATTTGTGTGGGCAGATGCTTAGGAGAAATCATTTCAATTGTTAAAAAAGATGGTGTCGGTAGCACCAATTTTGCAACCACCCGATTGGTCATTGCCATTTCACATATTTGTTGATGCATCGGATGTGGCTGTAGGAGCAGTTTTGATGCAGCAAAAAGAGAAAGGCTGGTTTAGACCCATCTATTATGCTACTAGAGTATTGTGTGCAGCTTAAAGGAATTACCCGATAATGGAAAGGGAAGCTTTGGCAATGGTATATGCTCTTAACAAGTTTCAACATTATTTGTTGGGAAATAAAGTGGTTTTTCATGTGGATCATCAGGCTTTGGTCTATTTAATCAAGAAGCCCTTATTGACAGGACAATTAGCCAGGTGGATGCTTTTATTACAGGAATTTGATTTTGTGATTATCATATACTCCAAGAAAAGAGCATGCAATGGCAGATTACTTTAGTAGATTAGAGTTAGGAGAAGCACCTACAGGTGTATTTGATGAATTTCCGGATGCTGAGTTGTTTAATGCACAAGTGGTGGAAGCAGATTCTTGGTATGGCCAATTATTAGTTTTCTTAATTGATGGTTCATTACAACACTACTTTATACCTGATCAGAGGAAGAAGTTTGCACTTAAAAGTAGGCCATATTTGGTTATAGCTGGGGCATTATACAAAAAAGGTGTGGATGAGGTCATAAGGAGGTGTGTACCCAAATTTGAACAACCAGCTATGTTACAAGAAGCCCATTCAGGTTTAGCAGGAGGTCATTTGTCAGGCAATATTACAGGGAAGAAAGTCTTACAAGCGGGGTTATGGTGGCCGACTGTTTTAAAGGATGCGCATGAGTATGCTAAAGGATGTGTGATTTGTCAAAAGTTGGGCCAACCTAATAATTCAGATCGAATGTGTGATTTGTGGGACCCATTAAACCTACTACTCAGCGGGGAATTAGATATATACTTGTAGCAACAGACTATTGTACGAAATGGGTGGAAGCAGTGGCATTGAAGGATAATAAGGCAACAAGTGTGGCGAAGTTTCTTTATCATAATATTATGACTAGGTTTGGTTGTCCGATTGAGTTGGTAAGTGATAGAGGTACTCATTTCCTTAATGAGGTGATTTCAGAGTTAACAAGAATTCATTTAATCATGCATAAAAAGACTACAGCATATCATCCTCAAGCAAACGGTCAAGCGGAAAGTACGAATAAAACCTTAATGCATATTCTTAAAAAACTAGTGCATGATAATCAGAAAAATTGGGATTTGTTTCTCGACTCAGCTTTGTGGTCATTCAGAACAGCATTTAAAGTTACAACGGGAATGACACCATTCCGGTTGGTATATGGTTTGGAGGCAGTAGCACCTATGGAATTTGTAGTTCCAAGTTTGCGAATCACGGCAGAAAAGATGTCTCCTCAGCTATCAGTGAAACACAGGAGTAAATATTTTCTTCAAATGGGGGAGGATCGTTTGGTAAGTGCATATATTACTGAGGTAATTCAAAGGCAGAGACAGGCTTGGGTGAATCAAAATGTGAAGTTTAAGTTATTTAAAGAAGGAGATTGGGGGATGGTGTATAATTCTAAGCTTAGACCTCATCCAGGAAAGCTTACATTGAGATATAAAGGCCCATATCAGATTGTGCAGGATTTAGGACAAGGAACTTTTCGAGTGGAAGATGTGTTTGGCACAAGGATGGACAAACCAATCAATGGATTTAGGCTGAAATTATTTCACGAAAAGCGGCCACATTTGGATTGGTTGTCTTCTAATGTTGTGCAACTGGTCCATGATCTTGAAAATCAAATCAACAATGTTTGTGATCATCATAGTAAAAGATCTTATTTCTCTACATTTTCATCAGTGGTGAAGTGTTTTCTGGATTCTTGTTGGTCCAAAATTACATTAAGTACTTTCTTACGATTACAATGGGTTCCATGTCTAAAGTTGCACTACAACATTTTGCTAAGGGTTATTCCATAGCCAAAAATTGGGAGTGAGGTGTTACTGGATCGGAGTGCACATGCAAAGGGGCATTCCGAGTCAGCAAGTAATGAAGTTCTGAAGACAGGTATAACAAGGATTGCAAGTGGTCAGAGGTATGAGCAACAGATGTATCAGGGGGAGCATGAACGGAAAGATAGTGCTCAACCAGCTATTATCTTGCAAAGTAAGGTTCGAAAGTTCGTGCACTAGAAAAATCAGTGTTGAGGAATTTAAGTATCAGTTTGGTATTATGGAAGTGCGCATTAGTTTTAATGAGTATTCAGGCACGTGTCAAGGATCTTTTAAATGTGCTATGGTAATGCGGGGAAACATGTTACTAATGATTTTTAAAATGATCCATACTAGAATATTATGGCATTGCATGAAGTGGTACGTGAGTAAGTATGTCAAGCATTTCTATTAGTGGCGGGTCGAACATTCGCACTTGCGGAACTTGTATTCTCAGTACTACTTGTTGGGGGATTCTTGGACAAGAAGGGATTTGAGTGTTTGTAGGAGAAAAGGGAAAGGAAAGAAGAGAAAATACACAGTGGAAGCCTCCGCTGATTGATTATAATAAGACAATTACAATGGGGATGCACAATACACTGAAATACTTCTGTGCAAAATCCCACAGAGTGCTCAAGTACAAAATACCAAATACCCAAAGTCTTGTGAAGTCTTATTGCTGCCGGACTCCTCTGCACCAAACCTCCACCTTCTCCAAGCCTACACGTGTGCACACCTTGCACCAAGCTTCCAATAAGGGGAAGGGCTGGACACCTTCTGTCAGCACGCGCACACTTCAGGAAGACCTTGGGATCCTTGGGGGATAAGCTTACCACTCCTCTGCACACTTGCTTGGTCACTCTTCAACCACACCTTGCACTTCACTTCTCTGCGTCGCACACTATGTGTCTCTTTCACTTCTCTCTCTTGCTCCACTTAGACTATGCTCCTCTTGCCTACACTTAGGATTATGCAAGAATGGTCCTTGCCTTGATTTTAGTGTGTCGATTCACGTACGCTCCTAACTGCAAGAGTATCTTGGTGCTCACTTTGATGTCCCAAGATTGTCTTCACAAGTGGCAGCCAACGACTCCCTATTTTGTCCTGTAGTGACTTTAGACTAAAACCAAATATTTTCACTTCTGCATACGCTGCCGCTTCACATACCTTCACATTTTCCTTTTAAGTCTTCACTTTTGCACATAAGAGGGGGTTCACCTGAACCTTCCAAAACACTTTAAAAAACACTTTGAACCTTAGGGAAATTAGAGAAAATACCTCTACAACCTGCAACCCACTTTCTCCAATTTACCCTTTGTGGACAATTAATTGTGCACTACCTGTGCACTTTGACACCTGCACTTTAGCACTTTGACTTTGCACCAATTGACTTTGACCTTGACCTTGTTGAATTTTACCAATTGACTTTGATCTTTTGACTTTGACTGTAGTTGACTTTGGCCAATATGACTTTTATGGGCTCAATAGTTGTCCATCACCTAATGTGCTCTCCGTCTCGAAGAGATATAGCCAAAACTCTGAGCAGAGAGGACACCATGATTCTGGAGCTGCATAATCTTGAAAAATGGACCTGAGCAGTAACCAATTCCACCAGAACAAGCACCAGAGGAGAACCAAGAGTGGGATTTTTTATGGAAAAGCAAAAGGGGGGCAATGGGAGGGTAGAAAGGAGGTGGAGGGGAGGGCTGAGGGGCGAAGATGGAAGGGTTTGGGAGGGTTAAGGATGTGGCTGGGAAGATTGGTAAAGGGAGTGATGGGGTCATGATTATGGGGTCTAGAGAGGGTTAAAAATGATCAAAAAGAAGAGCTACAGAGGGGGCATATGAAAAAATGTGCAACTTATGTGTAAATGAAGTGAGAATAGACAATGTGGACCATGTGTATAATTAAAATCCAGCGATAAATGTGCTCAAAACTTGAGGGTTATGACCAAAACTCAGAGAAAAGTTGGAATTTGGAAAAATAAAGCCAAAAACTAAGTCTAGAGGTGCCAAAAAACATGTAAATGACTCCAATTTTGAAAAAAACGGCCAACCAAGGCGCAATCCAGAGCCAAAAGCTTTGAGCATGGAAAAAAAATAAATAAATAAAAATTAAATATATATATATATATATATATATATATATATATATATATATATATATATATATATATATATATATATATATATATATATATATATATATATATATATATATATATATATATATATATATATATATATATATATATATATATATAAAGTATATAAAAAAATAAAAAATAATTTTTTTTGAACACATGCGATGGTGAAAATAATAAATAATTAAAAAAAATAAAATAAGAAAATAAAAAATAAAGAAAAGTAAAAAGAATAAAATAAAGAAAATAGAAAATAGAAAGAAATAAATAATAAAAATAAAAATAAAAATAAAAAAACTAGGGGGGCGGGGGGGTCTTTTTTTTTTTACCCTGAACTCGAAAATTCCAAGGGGCCCTTTTTTTTTGGAAAAAAATCCAAAAATAGAGAAAATTAGAGAAATAAATAAAAAAAATGCCAAAACATTACGAAAAAAATCTCATAAAATTTTCTACAGAGCTAGGCCCAATATCCTTCCTCAAACCACAGAGAGCTTCCTTAAATTCCTCAAATTTGGCAAGAAAATGACACTTGAAAAAGGAGAAAAATGCTAGAAAATTTCTAAAAATGCTTGAAAAAATTTCGAAAAAATTCCTAAAAATTCCAAAAATTGTACCTTTACAAAGTTTATGAAATGGCTGCTAAATTTGCTAAAAATTCAAGAAACAAGCATGAAATGGATAAAGAAAACTACTTAAAACTTAAGCAAAAATGACGGGAAAAGACTATGTATAACCTGGATAAATTTTGCAGGTTCCAAGTGATCCATAAATCTTCACTTTTGTTGATGATAGGCCTTGAGCCTTTTATTGTTGACTAAGAGAAACTCCTCCATAATCTCCAATTGTACTACACTTCATTGGTTTTGTCTTCTGATTGGGCACACTGGTCATTTAATAGGGGTACCCTAAATCCGTCATTAGAATGTTATGTCCTCCAACAACTTTATGACTTAATCTGCAAAATTTTAGTTTCACTATTCCATCTTCTTCATCCAATCAAACACTCTGTTTCCAAAGACTTGCAGGTACTCCTTCCACATTCTTGTAAAGCCCTGCACTTGCTATAATTAAAATTGACATAACAGATGATATCCATACCAGTATCCATAAAAAAAGTGGCCATTGGCATATGCTTTGAAGTATCTTCAGCACTGTTGCACTTAAGGGCTCTTCTTTTCTCCTCTCTTCTATGGCCTTTGACTGAGACTGTCTCGCTCGAGTCAGTAACCTGAATGATATCCTCTGATTCTTCAAATGCTTCCTCTCTACTTGAGTTTGGAAAAATTCCATAGCAGGAAGATGGGTCTTCTGCATGGAGCCAAGCCAACATGTTTTCATCTTCATATAAATCTGCTCCTTCAAATAGGTCTGCTTCTGGGTTGTCCACCACTTCTTCTTCCATACAAATACCAATTGTCTGCATCATGCTAGTATTTCTCTGATTGCCTGGTCCATCTTCTAAAATTATCTGATGCAACTCTTTTCCCTCTTGTTTTACCCACATTGTGTCCTTGCCCCAATCATGCAGCACATTGTCATGCCTTAGCCAAGGTCTCCCAATTAACAGGGGGAAGCTTCCTTCTACCTGTGGCAGCCTTAAAACAACAAAGTCCAAGTTAAAGATGGTACCTTGTATCTTGACTGGAACTCCAGGGACCACTCCCATAGGCCTTACTATGCTTTGGTCTGCCATTGTTACAGTGAAGTTGGCAGGTCTTGAAGGGTATAGTCCAATCTTTTTCATGGTATATTCAGGCATCAAGTTAATGTCAGAACCCCCGTCTACAATAACTACTTGAAACTCATGACCTTTAATAGAGACTGTTAGCCAAGGGCTCTTGTAATCTATGAGGGGTGCTTCCCCTACACTTTTATCTTTATGCATAACAGCAGCCTTTGCCACTAAACTTGTTGTGGACATTTCATCAATTATCTGCAAGAGTTCTGACCTGAACTTCCCATCCATCTTTATTAAATCAAAAATACTAACCTCCTTTTTCATGGACTTGAGTAGTCTGGAGGCTTCTGATTCCTTAAGAGCCTGGGTTCCATTTGACTTATCAAACTCCTCATGAGCCCTGTTGAATGCATTTCCAATAGCATCACTGGTACCTATGAAATTTTCTTTTTGCCTTGTGGCTGCACATGTGGTGGCTTTGTTCTCAGACACACCTTGGTCTTTGTTTAATCCATTAATCACTGATTCTTGACCTATGTCCACTGGAGCCCTCCCCTTGCTTCTTGTTTGCACTGTAAAAGATTCAAGTTCTTCCAACTGCACCACCCTGGTAGATGGTGATGGCACCCTAGTTTGATCTACCCTTTCTTCTTTGCACACAGAAATCATTTGAATGTGGGGCCCTGATGAAGATGCCTGGTTCTTAGGACAACAATTAGTATAGTGGTCCCTAGCAACTCCTGTCGCAGTTGAGCCAATTCCTCTGCTTGGGCCTCCTCCTCCTTTGAGTTCCTACAACTCCTGTCGCAGTTGAGCCAATTCCTCTGCTTGGGCCTCCTCCTCCTTTTGGAGCTTTAGTGCTTCAATCTCCCTTCTCAGCTGAGTTATAGCATTCTCCTCCTCTCTGTGGGGCTTATTTATTTTTAAGCCCTCCAACTCCTTCCTTAGCTGGATTATTGGATCCTCCATTTCCATGGAATATGGTAGTTTAGAAGACGATGCTCCATACTGTTGCCTTATCTGCTCCAATCTTGTAGTTGTGTTGATGAACTCCTCTATGGAGGTTGTTAGTAACACTAATTCCTTTATTTTGCATTGGGTAGCCATTGGTAGGGGCTTAGCTAACCATTTCTTAACAAAAAAATCATGTGGTGAATTTGGCAATTTAGCCATTAGTGCTTTAGCCCTAGTCACAAACTCTGGGAACTTTTCTCCTGGACCCAATCTCAAATTTTCTAGTTCTTCTATGATGATCTCTGCAGTATTCCCATGCTGGAATTGATTTTTAAATGCATCTTTCATCAAATCCCAAGTTGTAAAATGGTTCTCAGCAAATTGGCTGAACCATTTATCTGCTAATCCTTCTAATGTGGTAGGGAAGAGTATCAAAAAGGCATCCTCCCTACCCATTAAGCCTCTAGTTTTGCATAGTGCCAAAAACCTCCTAATATGCTCGTCACGATCCTCTTGAGCTAGGCCTTTGAAAGAAGGAAATTTTATATTCAATCTTGATAGTAAGGTTTCCAAGTCTACCTGACCAGCCATGCTCCTTACTGATGAGGTTGATGAAAGTGGACTAGAGGATCTTCTAACAACCTTCCTTCTTGTTTGCTTGCAGGTGACCCTCAATGTTTGGGACCGGGTTGCGGTCATGAGCTCCTCATAGTCCACTTAATATAAGACACTTGATAAGAATACTTACCTTTTGGTTGATGAAGTAGCACTGTCGTACTGTCGACACTTGATCTCTTCTATACTTTGCACTTGGTTTCTCCTAAGCTCAAATCTCCTTGGAGTCCCACCGGGCGTGCCAAATTTTGTTGGGGGATTCTTGGACAAGAAGGGATTTTAGTGTTTGTAGGAGAAAAGGGAAAGGAAAGAAGAGAAAATACACAATGGAAGCCTCTGCTCATTGATTATAATAAGACAATTACAATGGGGATGCACAATACACTGAAATACTTCCGTGCAAAATCCCACAGAGTGCTCAAGTACAAAATACCAAATACCCAAAGTCTTGTGAAGTCTTATTGCTGCCGGACTCCTCTGCACCAAACCTCCACCTTCTCCAAGCCTACACTTGTGCACACCTTGCACCAAACTTCCAATAAGGGGAAGGGCTGGACACCTTCTATCGGCACACGCACACTTCAGGAAGACCTTGGGATCCTTGGGGGATAAGCTTACCACTCCTCTGCACACTTCCTTGGTCACTCTTCAACCACACCTTGCACTTCACTTCTCTGTGTCGCACACTATGTGTCTCTTTCACTTCTCTCTCTTGCTCCACTTAGACTATGCTCCTCTTGCTTACACTTAGGATTATGCAAGAATGGTCCTTGCCTTGATTTTAGTGTGTCGATTCACGTACGCTCCTAACTGCAAGAGTATCTTGGTGCTCACTTTGATGTCCCAAGATTGTCTTCACAAGTGGCAGCCAACGACTCCCTGTTTTGTCCTGTAGTGACTTTAGACTAAAACCAAAAATTTAATTGGGGGGCCATATTTTCACTTCTGTGTATGCTGCCGCTTCACATACCTTCACATTTTCCATTTAAGTCATCACTTTTGCACATAAGAGGGGGTTCACCTGAACCTTCCAAAACACTTTAAAAAACACTTTGAACCTTAGGGAAATTAGAAAAAAATACCTCTGCAACCTGCAACCCACTTTCTCCAATTTACACTTTGTGGACAATTAATTATGCACTACCTGTGCACTTTGACACCTGCACTTTAGCGCTTTGACTTTACGCGTGTTGACTTTGACCTTGACCTTGTTGACTTTTACTAGTTGACTTTGACTAGTTGACTTTGACCTTTTGACTTTGACTGTAGTTGACTTTGACCAATATGACTTTTATGGGCTCAACACTACTTTATGGCCCTCAAATTGTCTTTTCCGATGTCTACGGTGTTGGTGTCTAAACCAGAAGTCATGTGGGGATGTATGAGAAAGAGGCAAGCTATAGTGCACAAGGAAGAAACCACAACTGAGGAAAGTAATAGCTTGCTATAGGATGATGAGGAGGAGATATCGACGCCATCAGCGACTACTAAGTTTGTGCAAACTCTTATGGAACCATTTAGAGACTTTAAGGTGGAAGTTGATACACAGTCCACCACGAATGAGAATTGGCTCCGAAGGATTGGTTTATTTCAGTTTGCTACTTTGCCATGGGCAAGATGGAGATGCAGCTATTACGCAAAGAGTCAGCTGGAGATTATCAGGAAAACAAAAGGTCAGTTGGCACTTCAGGTAAAATTTTCACCGGATCTAGTTGCAGAAATATTTAAGTTGCCTATTTACAACGATGTCATCATTCCGAAGTGTTTGGAGGAGGACTTGAAGAAAGATTTTGGACCTAGGAAGGGGGACGACAGTATTACATGATGAAGAATGCTGGTTATGTTCGACAAGAGTAGTTAAAATGGTATTTGGAAAGGTTGTGTTTCATCATCAAATATGATTACATGTCCAAAGAAAATTTTGCACCTTTGGCTTATGCAGAGGCAGGTGGACAGGTCAGTTGGGCTCATTGGTTGCATGATCACATGCATAGTGAGATATTTGTAGGGGATAGATGTAAAACGCAATCGAATAGTAGGTTGTCAGCATATTTGGCGGCATTGTTTGAGTTTGTGCAGCTGGTAGATAGTCAGAAATTGTCTTGGCCTAAGGGGATAGCTATTCATAGTGACGAGTTGATGGGTAAAGATCAGGAACAGCTACCAGTGAAAGAGGTCATGGACAGACCTTCAAAGGCATGTAAGGATCTTCTCAGAGTAGGTTATACTGTACAAGAATTGGAACCGGTTATGCAGATAATTCAACCTGATGTACGAAAAGCAGTGATAGAGGAGGATAATCTGCTGCAAGTGGCGGATGAGGATGAGCACCCGAAAGTACTAGGAACTGTTTTTAAGTTGTCTAAAAAGAGAAGGTTGGAAGAACAGCTGCAAGCAGTAAGGGATAAGTTACCAGAGGAGGTTATGCACCAATCAATTAAGAATACAGATTATGATGTACTAGGAATGAAGAAGAGGTTGCAGGAAATTTCCAATTTTTTAGTCTGGCAAGAGGAGAGATTGACTAGGTACGAGCAAACAAAAGTAATTGTTAATATGGAGGATTATCAGTCTTTACAGAGGCATGCTGAAACACTTCAAGAAGAGTTGGATAAGAAGGTAAAAATATTAGAGAAATTTCAACAGAGCAAGATGCAACAAGTAATAGAGCTGTCCAGTATAAAGCGGTCTATGCAAGAATTTGAAGAATGGCAGAAGTCTATGCAAGAACAAATTCAAAAAAAGATGATGGATTTTTTAGCACTTAATGCTACTCTGTAGAATGAATAAGTGATTCTTCACTCTAGGATGCAGGTCTTACAGGTGCTAGAGAAGCAGATGTTAAAAAACGAAGATGTGGAGTTGGATGATGTATTGATGAGAGGGTCAGATATCGAATTATTAAAGGAGAAGCTGCATAAGTATGTTTAGGACATTTGGACTGTGTTTCAAAGTCGTTGGCAAAGTATGTTTAGGATTCAGAATGAGCAGGTGCAGGCATGCTTTGTGTCAAAGTATGAAAAAGATTTAGTCCATATTATTGAAAAACAAGAGAAGCAAATTGAAGAACAGGCACAGATAATTAAAGAGTTACAGGAACAGTTGTTACAGAAGAAGCTAGAAGAAAAGGTGGATATGATAATTGAAAAGCAGCAATTTATTATTGATAGAGATTTTCAAGGAAAGTAGGATTGTTCTGAGGAGGATTTTAATATGTTGCAGAGTCGAAAGGTTGAAGCAGAAGAAGTGGCTATTTTCTAAACAGTCGAAGGAAATTATTTTATTTGATCAAGGGATTGCCAATTCGAGTCTAATTTTTGACAAAATTACCCACCGGGTTGTGGCAGGTGTTGAAGACAAGGAAATCTGGAAGATAAATGATTAATTTGAATTATGAAAGATTGTTAAAATTAGATATTATCTAGTTGGATGTATTTTTGTTTGGTGAATCGGATTTTAATAGCCGGTTATATTGAAGTTCGGGGGCATGTCATAAGAGAAGAAGATGTTATATCGAGCGCACACAGAATTGAAGAGGTGTTTGAGGAAATGGAGGAGCAGGTCTGCAAAAGCAAGAGCGCAGCATGTGAGTAGGAGTAGCGAGAATGCTTGTCCTATGAAGAATGTACTCTGACCATATTTTTGTATTGGCAACGTTAAACTCTCAGTAATTGAAAAACTTCTAGCAGAACTTTCATAAACATTTTCTTTACAAATGTTTGAAGCTAGAATGAGAAAAAAAATCTTCTACGCAGACATGTATAGAATTATAGAGTGTGATTCTGTACATCGTGTAATGTGTATTCGATGAAGTTAAGTATTCTGACTCAGTAAAAGTGAGGAGGTAAATGAAAGTCTGATTGAGATTAGAATCTCTGTTGATGAAGACCAATGTGAGAAGTGTGATAAATCTGGATATTATTTGTGTTGTGTTGAACTTCTGAACCCTCCACTTTCACATAGAGATAATGCATCTCAAAATGTTTGGTATGTGCATGAAACAATGGGTTTCGTGCAACAACCAATGCACTGTAACTATCAATGAGAATATGTGAAGCAACATCAATCTCCATGCGAGGATCCATCAATAGGCATCTCAGCCATATGCTCCACTATAGCTATGAAAATTGCTCTCTACTTAGCTTCATAACTTGATGTCACCACTATAGGGTGCTTCCTGCTCAACCAAGATATGCATGAGTCACCAAGGAAAAAGCAATTACCATTAGTGGACACATGAGTATTATAATAGCCAACCCAATCACTATTTGTAAAGAGCATGCAAGCATGCCATAAAAGAGACCTAAGATCAAAGTGCCTTTGAGATATCTAAATACACATTTCACCACTTTCCAATGCTTAATGCCAAGGCTATGCATAAATTGACTAAACTAGAAAAATGCATACTATATGTTTGGCCTTGTGTAGCATGCATATATAAGAGATCCCACAACTTGCTGATAAAGAGAAGTGTCAAATGCATCAGTGGAATCCTCAACTAACAACCTAAATCCTATCTCAACTAGTGTAGAAATCAGCTTGCAATCCTCAAAGTCAAAATGTTGAAGTCGTTTTTCAACATAATTTGCTTGATGCATAACAATTCCCCTTCAATAAATACAAAATAGATGCCAATATAGTAGCTCAAAAGACCATGATAAGTGACATCAAAAGTATGCTACAAATCAGCCATAATGATGTCAAGTTTTGCATCACATGACCCAATCGAGAGTATGTCATCAACATAAAGAACAAGCACAATATGATCAGCCCATCTTTGCATACATAGAGTGTGCTTTCAATTGGAATACATGTGAAGCCAAGAAAAATCAAGTGCTTATAGATTTTCTCATACCATGCACGTGGAGCTTGCTTGAGACCATACAAGGCTTTATGCAAGTGATAAACTATATGCTCTTGCTCTTTCATTGAAAATTTAGAAGGTTTCCTCACATAAAATGATATTTAACAAAGCTATTTTTATGTCCAACTAATGTAGTTTCCAACCTCCGTAGATAGCAAATGCAACTAGGATACGAATGTTAATCATGAATGAATCAGGTGCAAATGTTTCCTCATATTGAATGCCATATTGTTGCGCATATCCTTTGTCGATCAATTTAGCTTTGTAACGATCAATGCTACCATCTCACTTTCTCTTAATCTTGTAAACCCACTTTGTACCAATGGCATCCACATAACCCCCAAGTACCATTTTTACTTACGAAATCCATTTTTGATTGCATAACACTCATGCAATGTGGATCCTCACATCCATCTTCAAAGGTAAGTGGATCTTCATTACATGTTTTTGCAATAAGAGAATAATCCATAACAATACTTGATGCATGGTGAGAGCTAGATCTTGTTCTACCAAGTAAACATTCACTCAAATTGCTATCCTGGAAAGTTTGTTTCAACCACTTTGGCATACTTTGTGCACTCTTGATAGACATGTGTTAATTATGTATTACATTATCAACATGTATATCATGTGTGCTTTGAATTTCATGCTCATTTTTAGCCATATTTTATTGCAAACGTTCAATCATATATGGCTAGAAATTTCTAGCAATGCCAACCATTTTTGGCTGAACAATTTCAGCCACTTTTGTCTGGGAATTCTCTACATTTTTAGCTCTCCTTTGTGGGAACTTTTTTTTCCCTTTAAGCCTCAGTTGGTTGGTCTACATGGGCATAGCAAGCACACCACTTTGGAACAAAGGCATGAGTGTATCAAACACACCTTGTGAGCTAATTGTTACCTGTTTTTTGCATTCAAGTAGAGGGGAAACTAAATTTTCAGCAAGTAGAACATCTCGACTCACAATAATTGTGTTTGTAAATGGACGGTATAAATGATATCCATTAATTTAAACACTATAACCAACAAATATACATTTCTTTTTCTTGTCATCAAGTTTGTGATGTTGTTGTGATGGCACAAGAGCATATGCCAAACAACCAAAGATGCACATATGACTAATGATAGGTTTATGCCTATTCCAAGCCTCATAAGGGGTGATAACTCTCAATTCTTTTGTAGGATAGTGATTCAACACATAGTTTGCACACATGACTACTTCCATCCAAAACGTTTCAAGAAGGTGCTTTCCTTAACAATACATTGTGCCATTTCAAAGAGTGTTCTATTTTTATGCTCAAAAACACCTTTTTGGTGAGGTGTATATGAAATCATACATTGGTGTGAAATTCCTCTTTCACAAAGAAAAGCATTAAACTCATGTGAAATGTATTCATTGCCATGATCTGTGCATAGAGTCAATAGCTTGTTCGAAGAAACATTTTCCACCATAGCTAAAAACTCTTTGAAGAAAGAAAATATCTCATTCTTTGCTTTCATAGGATACACCCATGTATGGCAAGTAGCATCATCAATGAAGGTAAAAAATATACATGATTCACAAAAGATGGATTCTTTATGAAAACCACATACATCACTATGAACCACGTGCACTTTTCTTGTAGTGTGTGTATGAATATCTTTTGGAAAAGAAACATGATGCATTTTTCCAAGAATGCAACCTTCACATGCATGCTTTTAAATAGACCCGTGTTGGCAAACCAATAACCATGTCCTTCTTTTGCAACTAAAGCAACCATTCAAGTTCAAGTGACCAAAACGAATATGCCAAAGCTCCATTTTAGCCATGAAAGAAGTATGAGCAACCAAGGCATTTGAGGTAACCTTCTTGTATGTATCCAAGCGATACAAATGATTGCATAATGTACAATCATCACGATAATATCACCATTGCTGAAATCATGAACCATACAAGTATCATAAAAAAAGTGTACATGAAGTGTAGATTTAGCAATTAGCAACATTGAAATTAAGTTCTTCTTGAAAGTAGATACATACAATGCATATCTCAAGAGAATCACACCTCCATTTGAAACCATAATCTCAATTTCTTCCACTCCAATGATAGGATAAGAGACATTGTTTCCGCACACCACGCCCTCCTTTGTGTGCATCTTTCAAAGGTGAAAAAAAACTTTTGCATGAAGTTATGTGCTATGAAGCACCACTAACAAAGAACTAATCTGAATCAGCCTCACTAACAACCATACATTTATTATGCAATGATGCATCATAATGACATGTAACAACACATGCCCAAAAACCTTGATCCATGTTGGCTCCATCATTCTTTGCATTGAAGAATTGTCAACAATAGACATGCCAGATTCCTTATTCTTTTCATTGGACTTCGAAGGCTTTCTACAATTATCAATAGTATGAGCAACCTTTCAACAATATTTGCACCTCTTCTTCTTTTGGAAATGAGCATCATTAGAGGAATGAGTGGAAGAGGAATGTTCAGGCTTTGGTTTTGATGAACCCAAACTGAACCATACTTGCTTTTCTGTTTTTGTGAGATAGAAACTACTTGTGTTCCCTCAATCAATCCACTGCTGTTCTAACCAGAATGTTATTCTTGCAAAACAAGAGACATAACCTCATCAAATGCATACGTAATAGGATTCTATTTTTCAAAAAAATGGAGTTAAGTGACAAAGCTATGAAAAGATTTTGGTAATCCTTTCAACAATGTAGACATGAGTGATGTATCCATAATAATGTCATCTATGTTTGCCAATTTCTCTCTCAATTCCTTGATCCCTATCACATACACATCCATAGACTCATTTTTAGCCATACATACATCCTTAAATTGCTTTCTCAAGTATGCAACACATGCTTCATTATGTGAAGAGAGATGGTGGATGCAATCCAAAGATGAGTAGGTACTGCTACAACCAGCTTCACACCAGCCAACTGAGACTTCAGAGTTGATTAGTAGACCCTTTGAGCTTTCTAAATCCACCAAAATATCAGCCAAGTACTTTGGAACATGTATCCCAAAAGTTTAAGTCAAGACAGACTAGTTGCGAAATGACTAGCTCCCAAAACTTGCTATTTTTGGACATACACCTGCTAGAAAAAATGAACAGTGCTCTGAACTTGGTAGGAATTAGATAAATTCCTTTTGGGCATAGCAAATAGACATAGCAAGCTTCCCAATCCAAGTTAAAGCACTTCAAATGATGGACTGGCACTGAGAAAAAGATTCATCAAATTGTGGAACATGCCCACTATTCTCGGAGCTCTGCAGATATAGACCAGTGAGCAGTAAAATGCAGCTATCTCACAATTTGTAAATTCAATGACCTTGAAAATGTATATGCAGAATGTAGACAGTAAGAGCTATCCAACGCATGTTAAAAAACTGAAAAAGGTTGCGTAGAACTCGAGATATGACCTTCTGAAGTTACTGCTCTGAGTGAGTATAACAGAGAACAAAACAGAGAAGTAGATAATGACAAATGTATAGATTCACATGTGATTACAACCACATTGGCAATGAATCTTTGCACAATGGGAGTATAATGATAGAGCTATGGAGTAAGCTCTTCAATCTCTACAAAATGACATGAAGTGGTCACGTACAAGGCTTGCTAATCACCTCTTCCTTCTTGCTCTTTTTATAGCTATTCTTGGAGGGAGTTTTGAATTCGTATTCAAATGGCTCCACCTAAAAGTGATCCCCAAAGTTAGGAGAGATTCCCTCAGCTCAAAAATTCGTGGTTTTAGGTAGTTAGAGCCACGACTTTGCTTTTACATCATGGATGAGGTAAGCCATCCTTTTCCTTTTTCTTTTTCAAATTACAAGAGATAAAAAAGAACTCTTTTACAAGAGGTGTTCACATGACTACACATGTGACTTACAAATGAGGATAATATCAAGCATATCAAGCATGTAGGCTTGGGTAAAATGCACCAATAGCTCCCCCTCAAGCCTAACATGCTTGGCCTCCAAATAAGTCTTCAATTGTCCTTGATTTCTTGCAAGCCAATCATCAACTTGAATCTACTTAACTTTGTACCATCAAGAGCTTTAGTCAACATGTCTGCACATTGCATATCTGTAGAGACATAGGATAGTTGAATATCCTTGCTCATTAGCTTCTCCCTTACATAATGGTAGTGGACTTCAATATGCTTGGTTCTAGCATGGTATACCGGATTAGCCGCTAGATGTAGTGAGCTTGTGTTGTCACCAAAAATGTGAGGTGTTGAAGAATGAAGTCCAAGATCTGTGTACAAAGACTTTAACCACATGATTTCTTGAGTTGCATTAGCCAAACCTCTATATTCAGCTTCGGTAGAAGATAATGCCACGGTTGGTTGCTTCTTCGATGACCAAGAAATGATTTTTGAACCTGCAAACGATATATACCCAGATGTGCTTCTTCTATCATCTCTAGATCCGGCCCAATCTGCATCTGAGTAGACCTTTAGCTCAATATCTGAAGTATATGAATAGAACAAACCTTCATTCATGGTCCCCTTTAGGTACTTGAGGACTCTCTTGGCCGCTTCCATATGTGGTCTTCTCGGCTTATGCATAAATTGACTCAATATGCACCCTTGTGAGTGTTGCATAGTTCAAACTTCCAACCAAGCTTTGATAGCTTGTGATGTCTTCAATTATTAATCATCCATCTTAAGTTTGTAGACTTAAGAAAGCATTGTATGGATTGAAACAATCTCTTAGAGCTTGGAATTCAGGTTGGTTACATATCTTCAAGATCAAGGGTTCAAAGCTAGCAGATCAGATCCTTCTCTATTCATCAAAAGGGATCACAATGAGGTTATCTATCTATGTGTATATGTAGATGATATTATTGTGATAGGTGATGATCTAAATGGCATTCAAAGGATCAAGAGACACATGCAAGAGGAGTTCAAAATCAGTGACCTAGGTGATCTCACATATTTCCTAGGTATGCAGGTGATATACATAGATGAATGAATGTATTTGACTCAAAGAAGATACATTCAAGATCTTCTTCTCAAGTTCAAAATGGAGAACACTAAACCTGCAGGTACACCTTTGGAGATGAATCATAAACTAAGTGTTTATGAAGGTGAGAAAATTGAAGACATTAAAGAGTATCAAAGCTTAGTAGGTAGCTTGATATATGCTACTCATACAAGGGCAGACATCTCATATAGTGTGGGGGTGCTTAGTCAGTTCATGCACTCACCGAGAAGACCACACATGGATGCAGCTAAGAGAGTACTTAAGTATCTCAAAGGTACAATCAACGAAGGTATATTCTATCCTTACTCTTCATATTTGGATATCAAAATCTATTCAGATGTGGATTGGGCAGGAGCTAACGATGATAGAAGAAGTACTTCTGGTTACTTAGCATTTGCAGGTTCAAAGCTAGTGTCATGGAGTTCCAAGAAGCAACCAACAGTTGCTTTATCTTCAATTGAAGCAGAGTACAGAGGCTTGACCATAGCAACTCAAGAAGCAATATAAGTGCAAAGAAACACACTATGTACTTTGGAGCATCAAGGAGAATGAGTCGATACAAAACAGATAGGTTCGCGGGTTGACTAGCTCAAAAAACTTACTATCTATGGAAGAGACAATGAACTTCAAATGCCCATAGAGACCAATGTGATTACAATTAGAAAAAATACTTTTATGGGAGTGATACACATAGGGTTGAGTGTATGGAATGCACAAAATTATAAGAAATAAGCAAAATATGCTATAGGAATGAATGCGACATTCACCGGTGGTACTTCCTATTTTTTAGGAATACGTAGAGATTGACCCCGAGGCAGAAAAACTCAGATTTCCCCACATCTGCTGAACCAAATGCTTTGAAAATTTACAGGCATAAACTAGACACTAATACCTTTCCAATGAGTCATCTTGCGCTCAATTTGGAGCTCTGAGGAGAGACCAGCAGCCTCTGCACGATTAATGTTGGTGAAGAAGATGATGCAGAAAATTGAAGGAGCAAGACAATGATGGTCACAAGTGTATGTATATTGCTTCCATATAATGTACAAGTGATTTCAAGTCTTTATATAGACTCTAGGAGTGTTCCACGACTTTTACAAGTTGAGTTTGAATTCAAATGAAGGTGGGAATGGTTGTTGGAGGGAATCGATTCACTTTCCTACAATCTAGGAAAAGTGAAGATCTTGATTGATCTACTTTTAGGTGATTGATTGCTTGATTGAATGCAACTTCAACCACCACAAATTCATGGGATTTGGGCTCTATATTTGTACCTTTACATGTGTAAAGCTCAAGGCTTTTACAACGGTAAATGAGCCATAAAAAATCTCTCAAAAAAAAACAATAAATGAGCATAAGAAAAAAGAACTCTCCAACGGATATTCTTTCGATGCGATAGCCTTTGATGTAGATCAAATCCACCTCAAGCATAGTGTAAGCTTGATGTTCGAGCAGCTCCCCCTCAAGCTAAAGTATGCTTGAGTCTTCATTCTCTGATAGGTTGAATACCTGCCATAGCTTTGAATCTACAAAGCTTTATTCCATCAAGTGCCTTCGTCATCATATCTGCTACTTGCTTTTCAGTTGGAACAAAAGAAATGTCAATTTCCTTTGCCATGAGCTTCTCCCTGATGAAGTGGTAATGGACTTCTATGTGCTTGGTTCGCGCATGAAAAATAGGATTTGCCGCTAGAACATGCCTATAAGGTCTATTTGAGTCTCCATAAGCTCAAGGGCTGGTCTTGTGCCGGTTGGCTTGACCAAACTTCATCGCTTCGAAACGCACTTTTCTACCTTCGACAAGCTTCTCCAAGTTTTCTTTCAAAAGAGACAAAAGGGTTATATTCATTTTATCACAAAATATTCAAGATTCAATGGTAAGACACATACAAGATCTAGACACAAGTAGAGATGTTTGGCTTGCATGGGATAGGTTGTATGCTACAGGTACAAGAGCAAGGAAGATTCAACTCAAAAATGAGTTTAATAACATAAAGAAAGATACAAGGACATCAGTCAATGATTACTTATTGAATGTAAAGAGATTACAGATCAACTAAGATCAATTCAAGCTCATGTGGAGGATGATGACTAGGTTTCATATATTCTCAATGGACTCAAGGATGATGAAATATGGAAACCATTCATTACTTTAGTTTATGTTAGAGGAGAATTACCCGACTTTGATCAGCTTGTTTCTCTCATGATCATAGAGGAGAAGAATCTAAATGGCTCCTACTTCAAATAAAAAAGGATCTCAAGGACAAGCTCTTTATGTAGGATCATCAAGAGGTGGAAACAGAGGTAGAAGAGGTTCAAATAGAGGTCGAGGAAGAAGGAGCGATGATCAAGGGACTTCAAGTGGATCCTTCAACATAAGAGAAGAGAAAGATCAAGCGCTAGAGGTACGAGAGGCTACTACAACTACAATCAGAGACAAAGGAGTGAAGATAACAAAAATTTCTACATATGTGGAAGGTATGGACATTATGCCAAAGATTGCTATCAAAATGAGAATAATCAAGGTGGTAATCAAAGCGAGGCTATTCAAGAAGAGGTAAACAACAAGGAAATTATGTAGTAGAAGGTAAAAGTGATGACTTTGATTCTCTTCTTATGATGAATGTAGAAACTAAGATGAATTGCAATAGTGATGTATGGTATGTAGATAGTGGTTGCTCTAACCATATGTCACATGATGCTTCATGGTTTTTAAATATGCATAATCCTTCATGTAAAAGTCATGTTCAAACAGGAGATGATAAAACACATAACATTATGCAGGTTGGAGATGTTGTTATGCAGGATAAGAGCAAGACAAATTGCTTGAAGGATGTACTTTATGTGCCAACGATTACTAAGAATTTGATGCCAGTTGGTCAAATGGTAGAAAAAGGTTTGCAAATAAGATTTAATCATGAAGGTTGCTTCATTGAGGATCCAAAGCAAAGGAGGTTATTTGCTAGAGGTCAAAAACAAGGTAGATTGTTCACATTCAAGGGAAACCCAAATCATACAAACTATTTCTCTTATGGTATGCATCAAATAGTAGAGCTTGATCTATGGCACAAAAGGATTGGCCACATGAATGTACATGTTAAAGGACCTATCAAATAAGAGGATTGTTGAAGGATTACCTGATCTTACTAAGCAACATATGGTGCATCTTTGTGAAGCATGTCAAATGGGTAAGTAGAGTAGATAGCCTTTCAAGCATTCAAGCTATGTACGTAGTGGATTGCTAGATCTTATATACACGGACGTATGGGGTCTTACTAAAGAGGCATCCTTGGTTGGTAATTAGTACTATGTATCATTCATTGATGATCACACTAGAATGACATTTGTGTATTTCATTAAAGAGAAAAGTGAAGTCTTTGATTGTTTCAAAAAATTCAAATCATTTGTTGAAAAGCAAATAGAAAGATATGTTAAGAAGTTAAGATCTGATGGAGGGGGAGAGCATTTCTCTCCAGCTTTTACTGATTTTTTGTATGATCAAGGTATCAAAAGAGAAGTTACATGCAAGTATACTCCACAAAAAAATGGAGTTGTAGAAAGAAGAAACAAAATCATAGCAAAAGCATCTAGAAGCATGCTAAATGATATGTGTTTGCCTAATTCTTTTTGGGCTGAAGTTGTAAGCACAACTGCGTACATTATGAATAGAGTACCTACAACTAGAGTTCATCAATTGACACCATATGAGGTATGGCATGGAAGGAAACCAAGTGCAAGTCATTTGAAAGTATTTGGTTGTGTATGTTATGGGCATGTACCTAATGAAGTGAGAGCAAAACCTGATGTGAAAGAGATGTAAACTTTGATGAATCACTTTCATGGTATGTAGATAAGAAAAGTTTGCAGGTCATAAATGGAGATGAAGAAGATACAGGTGAAGGAGATGATTGCTTACCTCAGCCCACAAGAAGTTTAAGTGATGAGAAAAGTGGTTTGGATGAAGAAAGAGAGCTACCTTTCAATGGAAGATTAAGGCAAGAGTCACCTCCAAGTGTTAAAAGTAAAGGTAAACTCAAACTTATTAAAGTTAATGATGAAGGAGAAGAAATTGGTAGTGTATATGAGTATGGAGAATCATCAAAGGTTCCTAATAAAAAAGGAAGAGCACCTACATTGGAGGTAAGAAGAACTTCAAGAGTGTGTAAGCAACCTCAAAGATATACTTATGAATCTTTTATGAATACTCATTATGCTTTTATGACGAAGGTTGAGCCGGAAAATGAACCTACATGTTATGATGAGGTGAAAGGAGCTGAAAAGTGGGAGAAAGCAATGAGAGAAGAAATGCAAGCACTACAAGATAACAAGACTTGGAATTTAGTTCCAAAGATGCCAAAACAAAAGGTAATTGGTTGCAAGTGGGTTTTTAAGATTAAAAGAAATAGTGATGATAGTGTGTCAAGATATAAGGCTATAGTTGTAGCAAAAAGATATGCTCAAACTCAAGGATTGAACTATGAAGAAACATTTAGTCGAGTAGCAAACATGGCAACAATGAGAAATTTTTTGTCTTTAGCTACAACTAAAAGATGGAATATATATCAACTAGACATAAAGAATGCCTTTCTTAATGGTGAGTTAAGTGAAGAAGTGTATATGTCACAACGAGATGGTTATTGTTGGTGCAAACAAGCCTTAACACTTGGCTTTGATTTGTACCTTGAAGACCTAACATAAAGCTTGGACTATTGTACCCTTGAAAAGATAAAGTTTGAACCCATGAAGGATACATTTGAACCTTAGAAACAGATGCTTAATTGATTGTTACTTTTTACCCAATGTAAAAGTCAATATGACTTAATCAATTATGTAATCACACCTACTAGACTAGAGTCGTGGAAAAAGTAGATGATCTAGTTGAGAGAATATCTCCCTAAGTCTAGTGGAGAGAATCAAGGGAGCTTTAATTTGAATTCAAATTCAAATTCATTCAAAAAACTCCTATAAAAGTCAATGTAAAAGTCGCGGGTCTAGTTACACTCTTCCCGAGGCTAATCCAAGCAAATTAGTGAGTGTTTGAGAGCTACTATTGAGCCTACACCTCTGAGTACCATTGGGCATTACTTTACATGCCAATGGGAATGTACATTTGATAGATTCAATACATATACACATAGTCATTATCTCTGTGTTTTTCTCTGAGTGACTACCTCCAAGTCTGTCAACTTCAACAGGGCATATCTCAAGATCTACTGAACCAAATTTGATGATCCAGGGCTCATTGGAACCAGCTTAAAGCATTCTACAACACTACAAAATTTCAAGTCATTCTATTCAGCCAATTGGGAGAAAGCGCTGTCAAAGTGATCACTGGTATATTTCTGTGTTGTTCCTACAAAGTCGGGGGTGTCTCTGATTTTGCTAAAGATCATGCTCAGTGCATAGTTAGTCATTTGGAGTGATTTAACTTGCTAATGATAGCTGGTTAAGTTAATTTAATACTTCCAGAAGGAATTAAGCCAATTGCAAGTGTGCTGGTCACACTGAGCTTAGGACTGAGCAGGTATCAATACAGGAATAGAAAGTTTTTTGGAGTTGTGAAGGTTCAAAATCATCTGTTTTGATTTGGTCATTACTCAATCATTTTGTAAAGCACATATATAGTTTCTTGGTGTCATTTGGAAGCTCAAGGAGTCTCCTAATCATATCTGAAAGAAAAAGAGGGCAGGTGTGAAGCAGGTCTAGCAACACCAGCTTGATCTTCTGATTGTACCCAGCCATCACATCCAACAGTGGTATCAGAGCAAACAAGGTAATCATGGGTGATGGTTTCCCTTCCTTTATTGACAAATTGGATAGGAATAACTACCAGGCATGGTCATTAAGAATGAAGACCTATCTACAAGGGAGAAGCTTGTATGGATACATATCAGGAGATGAGGAGTTGCCCTCATTCAAAACCAGAGGCCTACCTACAAAGGATGAGCATGAGAGACTTAATCAATGGTGTGCTAAAGATGCTTTGGCAAGGTCATATCTTCTAAACTCTATCTCTGATTTCCTTCTACCTCATGTTAGGAACTGTAAGACTTCCCAAGAGACTTGGGAAACCTTGTCAACATACTTCTCATCAAGCATAAGAGCCAGAAAGAATCAACTATGGATTGAGTTTACAACTCTCAGGAAGCAATCAAAACAATGTGTCTCAGATTTTGTCACCAAAGTCAAAGACATTGCAGATCAACTTGCAAGTGTTGGAGAAGAAATTGAAGAAGAGCAAATAGTCAGACAAGTGATCAATGGACTCAAAGCAGATGACAAGTGGGAGAGCTTTACCACTGCAATGGACTTGTACATGGACATCCAAGCACCTTATCTAACCACTCTGATTGGACAACTCTTTACACATGAAGCAAAGATCACAAAGAATGGAGAGCAATCAAAAGGTAACAATCCCTCTGCCCTATATACAGATAAGAAGTCTAAAGACAAGGGTAAAAGAAAGAAAGTTGATGAAGAAGGATCCACCTCCCAAGCAAACTATGCAGGGAGAGGTAGATCATCTAGAGGTAGGGGCAGAGGAGGTAAGTCAGGTAGGGGGAGACCCTATAGTCAATCTCCATGCAATATTTGTGGCTTGTCTAACCATACTACAGATGAATGCTACAAGAACTACAAGAATCAAAGAGGAAGAGGTCACCAAAGAGGAGGATACTCTCAAGGTAGAGGCAGATTCAATCAATCTCAAGGCTACCATGGTTACAACAATAATTACAACAATAACTACAACAATAGCTACAATCACAATGGCAATTATCAAGGAGGATACAGAAACAGAAAGGATTACAACAATTATGCAGAGGATCAAGATGATTCCTTGTTGATTATGAACATGACATCTAAATCAGGTATCAATGATGATCATTTATTCTATATTGACTCAGGTTGTTCTAATCATGTAGCTGGGAATGTTGCCTTACTCTCTGATTTGGAAGAACCTAAAGGCAAGCACCAAGTGCAGACAGATGATGACACTAAACACTCAGTGGTTAAAGTAGGTAATGTCAAAACAAGTGATGGTAATCAGAATTTGCTAAGCAGAGTATTGTATGTTCCAACAATCACCAAGAATCTGATGAGTGTAGGTCAGATTGTTGAAAAAGGTCTACAGGTCAGGTTCACTCAACATGGTGCTTATGTGGAGGATCCAAGACATGGATTCAGAAGGATAGCCAAGGGAGAGAAATCAGGTAGACTATTTACCTTTGAACTTGAAGATACTAAGAACATTGCCTTGTACAACTATAAGGACCAAACCTTATCAGAATTGGAGATGTGGCACAAGAGATTGGGTCACATTGGAGAAAGGACAATAAAGCAAATGAGTAGAGATCAATGTGTGCTTGGGATACCTAATGTATCCAAGCAACACATGATATACAAACGTGGGGCTTGTCAGTTTGGTAAGTCACACAGATTGCCATATACCAAAAAGGGTTTTATGCATGAAGACTACTTGGAATTGGTGCATACAGATGTGTGGGGACCAAGCAAGGAGCCATCCATATCTGGGTCAAGGTACTATGTATCTTTTATAGATGATTATAGCAGATGGACTGTCTTGTACTTCATGAAACATAAAGATGAAGTATTTAATTGTTTCAAAAAGTATCTTGCATTAGTAGAGAATCAAACAGGTAGACATTTGAAGAGATTAAGGTCTGATGGTGGTGGAGAATACTTCTCCAATGATTTTGAAGAATTCTTGCAGGAAAGAGGCATCAAGAGGGAGATTACCACAAGGTACTCACCTGAACAAAATGGGGTAGCTGAAAGAAGGAATAGACTCATTGTGGAGACAGCTAGGTCTATGCTTAATGAGAAGAAACTACCAAATTATCTTTGGGCAGAGAGTGTATCTACTGCCACATACTTAATCAACAGGTTGCCATCAAAGACACTTGATGGAATGACACCCTATGAGGCTTGGCATGGTAAGAGACCATCTCTAGATCATTGCAAGATCTTTGGGTGTGTTGCATATGTGCATATTCCCTCACAGGTAAGGGGAAAGCTAGACCCTAAGGCTGAAAAGTGTATCTTTATTGGTTATGATTTGAATCAGAAAGGATACAGGTTCTATAACCCCTCAAACAAAGGCTTCAAGGTAAGCAGAGATGTAATCTTTGATGAAAATGATTCATGGTATGATAATGAGTGCAGGAAAGTTAGCCTACCTTATGATATAGAAGAAGACTTTCCAAAGCTTGTCAGGCAAGAACCAACTCAGAATGAAGACACAAGCTCAGATGATGAAGACACCATCAACATTGAAGAATTCAAAGCTTGGAAATCCAAAGGGAAGATGAAGATGAAGCAACTTGAAGACAATCCAGAATCCTCAACTCAGGCTATGAGGAGATCTTCAAGGGAAAAGAAGAAACCTATTAGGTATGGGTATGATACTTCACTTGTAACCAAGCACTGTATATCTTGCAAAGGATATCTTAAGTGAAGAACCAGGTACATTTGAGGAAGCTATTACTAAACCAGAATGGGAGGAAGCAATGGATGAAGAAATGGAGGCTCTCAAGGAGAGTGATACTTGGGACTTGGTACCCAAGAAGGACTCCATGAAGGTGATAGGATCCAGATGGATCTACAAACTCAAAAAGAACTCAGATGGTACAATAAGCAGGTACAAAGCTAGGTTGGTAGCCAAGGGTTTTGCACAAACCCAAGGCATTGATTATGAGGAGACATTTTCTCCTGTGGCAAAGATGCCAACTATCAGAATTATGGTGAGTGTAGCTGCATCCAAGAATTGGAACATGTACCAATTGGATGTAAAGAATGCATTCTTGAATGGATGGATATCTGAAGAGGTCTACATGTCACAACCACCTGGCTATGAGGATCCCAATAAGGTAAATCATGTTTGCAAATTGAAGAAGGCTCTGTATGGATTGAAGCAGGCACCTAGAGCATGGAATTACAGGTTGACAACCTATCTCTTGGATCAAGGATTTGTGATGAGTAAAGCAGATACTTCATTGTTTATAAAGAAGAACAATTCAGAGGTAATATACTTGTGTGTCTATGTTGATGACATCATTATTACAGGAAATGATGTTCAAGGAATTAGACACATCAAAAGTCAAATGATGAAGGAATTCAAGATCAATGATCTTGGGTTATTGAAATACTTCCTAGAGCTTGAATTGGTCTACACAAACTCAGGTATATTCATTACTCAGAAGAAGTACATTCAGGACATGGTCAAGAAGTTTAATTTGCAGGAAGCTAAAATCTCAAACATTCCTATGGAGGTCAATCACAAACTCAGTGCACATGAAGGAGAAGAACTCAAGGATATTACAGGTTACCAAAGTTTGGTAGGTAGTCTTAATTATGCTACCTTAACTAGGATTGATATATCATATGGTGTTAGTGTACTTAGTCAATTTATGCATAAGCCAAGAGTACCACATTTGGAGGCAGCCAAGAAGATAGTAAAGTACCTAAAGGGAACACAAAATCATGGTTTGTATTATCCATATTCATCAGACATTGACATCAAGGTATACTCAGATGCAGATTGGGCAGGTTGTAAGGATGACAAGAGAAGTACATCTGGTTACATATGCTTTGCAGGTGATAAACCAATTTCTTGGTCATCCAAGAAACAACCCACAGTAGCCCTATCATCTACTGAGGCAGAGTACAGAGGGCTAGCCAATGCTACTCAAGAAGCAATATGGTTGAAGCTACTCTATTCAGAATTGGGCCTATACACAAGGTCTCCTATCATATTTGGTGATAATACAAGTTCACTTCATCTAGCTGCTAATCCTGTGTATCATGCTAGGACAAAGCACATAGAGGTTCATTACCACTATGTGAGGGAGAAATTACTTAGCAAGGAAATCCAATTATCATATGTGTCCACTAATATTCAATGTGCAGATTTGCTTACAAAAGCCTTGGATGGGAGCAAGCTATGCAGGTTTAAATCCATGATTGGATTACAGGATATCATTGAAGACTAAAGATGAAGACTCAAGCAAGTGTTTGGCTTGAGGGGGAGCTGTTGGTGCAAACAAGCCTTAACACTTGGCTTTGATTTGTACCTTGAAGACCTAACATAAAGCTTGGACTATTGTACCCTTGAAAAGATAAAGTTTGAACCCATGAAGGATACATTTGAACCTTAGAAACAGATGCTTAATTGATTGTTACTTTTTACCCAATGTAAAAGTCAATATGACTTAATCAATTATGTAATCACACCTACTAGACTAGAGTCGTGGAAAAAGTAGATGATCTAGTTGAGAGAATATCTCCCTAAGTCTAGTGGAGAGAATCAAGGGAGCTTTAATTTGAATTCAAATTCAAATTCATTCAAAAAACTCCTATAAAAGTCAATGTAAAAGTCGCGGGTCTAGTTACACTCTTCCCGAGGCTAATCCAAGCAAATTAGTGAGTGTGTGAGAGCTACTATTGAGCCTACACCTCTGAGTACCATTGGGCATTACTTTACATGCCAATGGGAATGTACATTTGATAGATTCAATACATATACACATAGTCATTATCTCTGTGTTTTTCTCTGAGTGACTACCTCCAAGTCTGTCAACTTCAACAGGGCATATCTCAAGATCTACTGAACCAAATTTGATGATCCAGGGCTCATTGGAACCAGCTTAAAGCATTCTACAACACTACAAAATTTCAAGTCATTCTATTCAGCCAATTGGGAGAAAGCGCTGTCAAAGTGATCACTGGTATATTTCTGTGTTGTTCCTAAAAAGTCGGGGGTGTCTCTGATTTTGCTAAAGATCATGCTCAGTGCATAGTTAGTCATTTGGAGTGATTTAACTTGCTAATGATAGCTGGTTAAGTTAATTTAATACTTCCAGAAGGAATTAAGCCAATTGCAAGTGTGCTGGTCACACTGAGCTTAGGACTGAGCAGGTATCAATACAGGAATAGAAAGTTTTTTGGAGTTGTGAAGGTTCAAAATCATCTGTTTTGATTTGGTCATTACTCAATCATTTTGTAAAGCACATATATAGTTTCTTGGTGTCATTTGGAAGCTCAAGGAGTCTCCTAATCATATCTGAAAGAAAAAGAGGGCAGGTGTGAAGCAGGTCTAGCAACACCAGCTTGATCTTCTGATTGTACCCAGCCATCACATCCAACAGTTATGTGGATGCAAAATGTCCTAATCATGTATGCGGGTTAAAGAAGGCATTGTATGGTCTTAAACAAGCACCAAGTGCATGGAATGCAAGGTTATTAAAGTATCTTATGCTACAAGGACGCACAACGAGTCATGCTGATCCGTCACTTTATGTAAAACATGTAGATGACATGTGTGTCTATGTATGCATTTATGTGGATGAATTGTTGATAACAGGGAATGATGCAAAAGAAATTGAAGGGATAAAAGGTAATTTGGGAAAGGAATTTAAAATTTCAGATCTTGGTTTGCTTAGATACTTTCTTGGGATTGAGATTGTATATGGCGATGAAGGTATGTGGTTGATACAGAGAAAGTATATATGTGATATGCTAAAAAGGTTTGGTATGCAGGAATGTAAATTTGTTTCTACTCCAATGTAATGTAATGTAAACTTGAGTGCAAAGGAAGGTGATGAGTTGCATGATATAAATGCATATAGATCCATGGTAGGATCTTTGATTTATGCAAAAACTAGACCTAATATATGCAATGCAGTGGGAGTATTGTCACAGTTTATGCATGAAGGTATTTGAAAGAGTGCTTAGGTATTTGAAAGGTACCATGAACCAACGATTATTTTATATTCATAATGCTGATCTAACTCTTAACGTTTTTAGTGATGCAGATTGGGTTGGATGCAAAGATGATAGAAGTTCCACAAGTGGATATGTGGTAATAGCAGGAAACAAGACATTAACATGGAGTTCAAAGAAACAGCCTATATTTGCTTTATCTTCTATAGAGGTCAAGTATAGAGGTTTAGCATTGGCTACTATTGAGGTTATGTGGTTTAAAAAGTTGTTTCATGACTTGAATGTATAGATTGATGTACCATTGACATATGGGGATAACTTGAGCAACATTCATATGACCTCAAATCCTATTTTTCATGCTAGAACAAAGCATATAGAGGTACAATATCATTATGTTCGAGAGAATGACATAAACAATGAAGTGCAAGTTTCTTTTGTGGAAACAAAGGATCAAGTTGTAGATATCTTCACCAAATCCTTGGATGGACCACAGCTTCAAAGATTCGACTATATTCTTGGCATGAAAGAAATACCTTTATGAAACTTGAGGGGGAGAATGTTGCAAACATTTGTTTTATGTACGGTAAAAGTTTCAAATTATGTAAATACCTTT
This sequence comes from Ceratopteris richardii, assembly GCA_020310875.1. NCBI lineage: Eukaryota > Viridiplantae > Streptophyta > Polypodiopsida > Polypodiales > Pteridaceae > Ceratopteris > Ceratopteris richardii. The sequence goes on along the minus strand of CM035414.1, from coordinate 10,612,380 downwards.
GGGAAGTCTTCAAATACTTCAAGAAGGCTCATATTATTCATAACAGTTAGCCAAAATACCATGTGAGTTGTAAACATGGTGAGTCAAATCAATGAGTCACAAGGGAGATGCAATGGTGTCCTAGTGGAAGGTTGATGTGGCTAGTTCTCAAAGTCCATCAATACTTAGCTTATTTGAGCACTTGAGTCATGTAATACCTCCACCCAAGTTTCTACCATGAATTTTATTATTAAGAAGGTTTTAGATTAGTTCCCCATGTTGTAAAAAGAGGGGAGAAGTCGTGATCTTATGGGCAGTCCAAGAGAGTCATATGTGTATCTCTATACTGCTATATTTTTCTATGTAGAGATTACAAAGCTTTTAGCTCCCTCAATATATATCCAAATCACATGTTTGATATCAGATTTGAAAGCCCTTAGTGTCTACTTTCATACTCGTAATTTTCATAATCATTAGATTTGTGAGCTAAGAACAGTACTCTCTGCAAGTAGTGTGTGTTCTTGGGTTCACCTCTGCTGAAGGTCTCCAATATATGTGGTTAAAATAGTTTTAAAAAATTCTAAATGCATAGAGAACAATAAGCTCTACAAGCATGACTAGTTTCTTGCAAAGAAGTTTGTGAGAAGGTCAATGTGTTCCTAGGGGGTTCCACCCATTTCTAGCTATACTTTGGAGGTCAATAAACTCCAACACAAGATTGGTTATACGATCACTCAGTGGACTTGAATCTGATAGAACACTCTCTTGAGATTCGGATAGCACGCCAACAACGAGTAATGCCGCTTGAGTTTCCTAACCACACCCAATCAGAGGTAAGTAACCACAACCCATACATAATAAATGTGAAGGAGGACTGGAAGATTTTTGGATTGATCCCTCCTCCAACAACTATCCTTGGCCAAATGAGCACTATCAATGGTCAAATGGGCACTATCAATTGTCAAATGGGCATAAAAGGCGAACAGATGGATCTCAAAATAGTAGAGTAAAGAAATCCTACAACAAGTGTTGGCAATGGGAGGTTTGAAGCTTCTTTTGTAAATGCCTTCAATGAATTATTCTAGGGAGTTGGCATGGTTGAGGACTTGCACTTCTTAAAGAGAAAGCCCTTGCCAGAGTTTGACCCCCGTGACATCTGTTTGATGTCCAAGCTAGGAGAATATATGTATGTCCCAACCAACACTCAGTCCTCCTATCACCATCATGACACACGAGTAGTTGATGATTCACCAACTCAAGGTGAAACCTTTATCATCCACTCTCCTCCGCGACCTTCAACCTCCATACCCACGACCACAGTGGAAATCACCTCTACCTCCAAAAGAACCCTCTAATCACTTGTACATTTAACCTCCCCTATGCATCCTAGCACATCCTCTTTCAATCAACCCATCTTGAGTGCCATAGCAGAAGCCCTAGTGCATCCCATTTCCACTCCTTCCACTAAACCCTCTACCCCCATTCCCATGATGATAGTTCTCCCAATTCCGCCCAATCCTTTCCTCACCCCTCCCATTTCTTCCATTCCCTTTCCCCAACAGCGCTTCTTCCCATTCCAAAACCCCATTACTTTTCACCCATGACACCCCCCATTCCGAGATCATTACCACCCTCTTCTTGTCTACATCAATCAGTCTTTCAACCTCACAATATAACATATTTGTCTATGTTCAAAAACATTGTGTTTATACCTACACTCCCACCCATGGTCACTCCACTTTTCAACATTACTTCACTTGATCACACATCTAGTGATATGGACATCTCACCATCCGCTGCACCGACACTCACATCTACCACCATGCTACACACTCTCACATCCACACACTTTTCCACGATCACCACAACATCCAAAATCCCACACCCAATTCCCTTCCCCCCTATATCAACCACTACACAACAATCATGTTTTAGCACACCATCATTATTTGCATCATCCATCGTAGATAATGTATTTCAAAAAAAGTTTTCATGCATGCATGAAGTTTGTGAGGATATTCACATCATTAGGACATAATTACCAGGCATTGCAGTAGACAACGACCCAATTGGAGGCCAACCTGAATTCACTAACAATTGAGGAATGCTTCTCTCAATGCACAACATCAGGAGGTTCGTGATGCATATCACTCCATGGAGTTCGAGTTCGAGCAAGAAACAAAAGAAGCTATCATTGTGAAGAACATTTATGAGTCCAAATTGTCAAAAATTCCACTTTAACACGCAATATGGGACTCTTTAGATGTACTCTTGTAGCGGCTAAAGAGGAAAATCAAGGCCTCCAAGAACAAAATAGAGAGAATCTAGAAGCCTCCCTGGACAAACTTGATGAACCATTAAGTCCAAGTCGATTCAAAGTTGTTCCATTAGAAACTATGCATCTGTTGTTAGAAGACCATGCATGCTTACTGGAAGATTAAGATAAACTAATAGAGGAATGTTAGGTACTAAAAAGTGACAATGCAACTCTACAACTCTAGGCACCTTTTCAACCACCCATAATTCAAGAAGTTATGCCACCAAAAATACTAGAGGAATTGACTACATTATGGGAACATGTGATGCAGCTCTAAATTCAAATACCAAATACATCAAAGATACCTAGGCTAGATTCCCCACCCAAAATACCAGCTCATGAAGAAACAATCACCATCTCTATGAAGGCTACTTTCAAAGAGGAATATGAACCCCAGCTTGCCCCTCGTGGACGTGTGACCAAAGAGAGCGAAGACACATTTGAACTCCCCACACCGGCATGAATGAAACCTATAGAGGAGCTCAACAAAACTCATTTAGTGAGGGTTGAAGCTCAATTACATGCTATGGTAGTAATCGAGGAAAAGATACTTCAATCTCCATATTTTGCACAAATAGTGCCACAAAGGTACATCTCTATCAATGAACTTCAATACAAGCCATACTTTCTCTATATGGCTGAGTATAATTTGGCGATCAAGAAGGCCACCGAAAAGAAACCTACACATGCCACACAATTTGAACCTGTTGATCTACCTCCAACCGTGCACCAAGGAAAAATTTTCCAACCTAACTAATGCAAGGAATTACTACAAGAGTATCCCAAAATGATGTACATGGGGACCAAGGCTCCCCTCCACCTCAAGTACAACCCTTGTTATGGTCAAGTACCCCACTACCGCCCCTAGATTTTGTTTTCCATCAAAGTACAAAACAATGAGCAATTCCAAGACTGGCTAAACTATTCATATTTCACACCACCATGTGGTCCCCCTTAGTTGTGTTGGTGCATGCCAATCATCAATTGAAGGTTTATGAAGAAATGAAGTCAAGAAATTAAGAAGAGAACAAATTCAGAAGTTTGAAGGAAGGACATACTCAGAAATTCAAAGCTATGTACACATATGTACATTAGTTTAGGTGACACACATTTTTTATTAGTTATAACTTTGCATAGGAATATTCATATGTGATGATGTTCTGAGAGTCGACAAAACTGGCGTAGATTTCATGTTCAGAGAAATGAACATTGCTCAGTGCATGGTGTAAAGTTTTACACAAGTGAGGGCTCAAAATCTAAGTTGAAAGGTAAGCCATCTATGGCTAAAAGATCTTAATCAAACGGGTTCGACGTTGGGAGAACTATAGCTAAGAAGTTACAGGTGTCAAAGTCGCTACTACAGAGAAGGTGTTTTACACATAGGTAAATTGTTTGTATGATTTCTCAGAGTATACTGAATCATTTGCAGAGATTTAAGTTGGAGAAGATGCACAACCTTAAGGCGAAGCATTGTGAAAGTTTTATTAAAAACTTTACAGGATTGATTAGTCAATGAGTGATTAATTTGCAGCAGACTTTTCAGAGAAGTGATTTCTTCACAGTAAATCAATTTCTTGGTAATGTGATAGTGGATTTCCAAAATTATGTGGAGTCTAAAGTTATTCTTGGTCTAGAGCTGATCTAATACCAAGGATAGCTTGTTCTTTTGGAGATTAACACTCTCCATCAGTGGTATCAGAGCAGGTTGGGTCAAAATTAAGGAAAGGAAGACTCCGACTGTTGCAGATATACAAATTCTACATCTTGAAGGTTCAGAAGGATAAAGTGTTGAAGAAAGATTGAAGGGAGACACGCAAACATTATCAAAAGGATCAGAAGAAGCAACACTCGAAGTTAAGGTACATTTATTTCTTGTAAAGTCTAAAGCTTTGAGACTACAGGTGAAGCAAGGATGGGAGATAGTCTCCAAATTGAAAAATTGGATATAGAGAACTATCCAGCTTGGTCTATGAGAATGGAAGCTCATCTGATGAGCAAAGATTTGATAGCATATATTACAGGTGAAGAAGAGAAGCCTCAGTTCAGAGATCCTAGTGTTCCAACTAGGGAAGAATTGTCAGATCTAAAGAATTGGATGAAGAAGGATGCTCAAGCAAGGAGCATAATCTACATGGCAGTCAATGACTATTTGCTTCCTCACATTAGAGGACTTGAAAGTGCAAGTGACATTTGGAATGCTTTGGAAGAGCATTTCCAAAACACAACCAAATCAAGGAAGGCTTCACTATGGGCAGAATTTACTACTTTCAAGAAGAAGGCCTCACAATCAATCTCTGATTATGTGACAAAGATGAAGGACATTGCAGATTCTTTAGGTGCAGTGGATGAAGATATTGAAGAAGATAAATTGGTAAGACAAATTCTCACAGGGCTAAGAGGAGATGAGAAGTGGAAGCCCTTTATTTTGTCTACAGAACTTTCATTAGATCACTTTACTCCTGATTTGAATCAATTGTTAGGTCATATGCTAACTTTTGAGAATGATGTCAAAGGAGATGTTGATAAGAGTGCAGGTCATGCAATGTACTCTAAAGACAAGAAGAAAGCTAACAAAGGAAAGCAACAATCAGGTGAAGAAGAAGGTACTTCAAACCAAGCAAATTTCATAAGAGGAAAAGGAAATGGCAGAAGTAGAGGAAGAGGCAAAAACAACAAAGATAATGCAAGAGCTTGTTGGATATGTGGTAAGACCAATCATCTATCTCATGATTGTTGGCACAATAATCAGAACAATGGTAATTATCAGAACTTTAATCAAAGAGCAAGAGGTGGTAGATTTCAGAGAGGAAACTTCAGAGGTAGAGGTGGTAGGAATTCTTTTGGAAGAGGTGGAGGAAGAAGCTTCCAAAATCAATCCTACAATAACACCTATTACAACTATATATCAGATCAGAAGGAGGATTCGACTCTCATTATGAATGCAACATATGAAACCTCACATGAGGACATGAGAGTGTTCTATATTGATTCAGGATGTAGTAATCATTTAAGTGGGAATATTGCTTTGATGACTGATCTAGATCATAATGCAATTAACCATACAGTTCAGACAGGTGATAATACAAAGCATAAGGTAAAGTCAATTGGTTCAGTCAAGGCTAAAGATGGGAGCACTCTTCTGAGTAAGGTTCTTTATGTTCCCACAATTCCAAAGAATTTGATCAGTGTAGGTCAAATTGTGGAAAAAGGATATGAGGTAAGGTTCACCAATGATGGAGTCTATGTTGAAGACCCTAGTCAAGGGTATAAACAGGTTGTTACAGGAAAGAAGGAAGGGAGGCTCTTCACATTGAAGGTACAAGGAAATGTTGGACATGCTATGTTCACATATGGAGAGCAGAAGGTATCTGAATTGGATCTTTGGCATAAAAGACTTGGACACTTCAATGAAAGAGGTATCAAAGACATGATTAACAATGATTCAGTGCTTGGGTTGCCTAACATTGCAGGTCAACATATGACATACAGATGTGAGGCATGTCAATTAGGTAAGGCTCATAAGCATTCCTATTCCAAGCATGGGTTTATGTATTCAGAAAGACTTGAATTGGTGCATACAGATGTGTGGGATCCTTCAAAGGACTTTAGTATAAATGGTTCAAGGTATTATGTCATATATGTTGATGATGCTACCAGATGGATCACAATTTATGTGATTAAAGAAAAGTCAGAAGTGTTTAATACATTTAAACACTATCATGCATATGCAGAAAGGATTACAGGTCAAAAATTGAAGAGACTAAGGTCAGATGGAGGGGGAGAGTATTTTTCAAATGAATTCAATGATTACTTGTGGAATGGAGGTATAAAGAGAGAAGTTACTTGCAGGTACTCTCCTCAACAAAATGGTGAAGTAGAAAGGAGAAATAGGACTCTTGTTGAATTTGCAAGGTCCATGATGAAGGAGAAGAATTGCCCAAATTATTTGTGGGCAGAGGATGTTAATACAGCTACATATTTGATTAATAGATTGCCTTGTAAAGCTTTGCAAGGTATGACACCATATGAAGCTTGGTGGGGTAAGAGACCTACCTTGGATCATTGCAGAATATTTGGATGCTTGGCATATGCATATGTGCCATCTCAATTGAGGCATAAGTTGGAGCCTAAGGCAGAAAAGTATGTATTCATTGGTTATGATGATAAGCAAATGGGATACAGGTTGTGGAGTCCATCCACAAAGCAATTCCTTGTATCCAAGGATGTTACATTTGATGAGCAAGGTACTTGGTATGCAGGTAAATATAATGTACATGCAGATGTTGAAGAAGTAGTGGATCAAAGGAAAGGTAAAGCAAAGATTCAATTACTTGATGAAAATGAGAATAATGAAGTACAGGTTGAAGTTGAAGAGAGGCCAAGGTTTGATCCAGAATGTGATGAACCAGAGACTTCAAAAAGTGCAGAAGTTAGAAGGTCATCTAGGCACAAATGGCAACCTACAAGGTATAGCTATGACACCTCATTCTTGACTACTAAAGATTATGCTTATTTGGTAAAAGCAGATGAAGATCCATCTACATATGATGAAGCCAAAGGCAAGAGAAATTGGGAAGAAGCCATGCAAGAGGAGTATGATGCATTGATAGAGAATCAGACTTGGGATCTGGTTCCTAAACCTAATAGCAAGAAAATTATTGGATGTAAGTGGGTTTACAAAACAAAAAGATTTGCAGATGGAAGTGTGTCTAGGTACAAAGCTAGACTTGTTGTGAAAGGGTATGCACAGACATATGGAGTGGACTATGATGAGACCTATAGTCCTGTGGCAAAAATGACAACCATCAGAACTCTCATAGCAATTGCTGCTTGCAAAGGTTGGAAGTTATCTCAATTAGATGTTAAAAATGCTTTTTTGAATGGTTACATTTCAGATGAAGTTTACATGGAGCAACCAGATGGGTTCAAAGATCAAGTGAGTCCAAATTATGTGTGTAAGCTCAAGAGAGCTTTGTATGGATTAAAGCAGGCCCCAAGGGCATGGAATTATAGGCTTGTAAAGTTCTTGAAGGATCTTGGATTTCAAGCATCAAAGGCAAATAGTAGCTTGCTAGTTAAAGCAAGTGAAGATGGATTCATTTATGTTTGTATTTATGTTGATGACATAATACTTACAGGAACAGATGATAAAGGAATACAAATGATCAAGAAGCAGATGGAGAAAGAGTTCAAAATCAGTGATTTGGGGAACTTGTCATTCTTCTTGGGAATGGAGATTTTATATACTCAACATGGAGTATATGTGACCCAAGAAAGGTATCTTAAAAATTTTCTAACCAAATTTAAAATGGAAGATTGCAGGGTTGCACCTACACCATTGGAAGTGAACCATAAATTGTCTAGATTTGGAGGAGAAGAATTCAGAGACATGAAGCTCTATCAAAGTTTGGTTGGTAGCTTGATTTATGCTACATTAACAAGGCCTGATTTGTCATATGCAGTTGGTGTGCTTTCACAATTCATGCATTGTCCTAGAAAGGAACATTGGATTGCAGGACAAAGAGTACTTAAGTACATCAAGGGTACACTCAGAGAAGGGTTGTACTATGGATTTACTTCTGATACAAGAGTGAAGATATATAGTGATGCAGATTGGGCAGGTAATGTGGATGATAGAAGATCAACACATGGATATTTGTGCTATGTAGGAGACAAATTGATTTCATGGTGTTCTAAGAAGCAACATACAGTTGCTTTGTCATCTACAGAAGCAGAATATAAAGGTATGGTGGAAGCTGCAAAGGAGGTAATATGGCTAAAGACACTTATGAAGAGTTTTGATGTGACTCAAAGTACTCCTATTATTTGTGGAGACAATATGAGTTCTCTATACTTGGCAGCTAATCCTGTGTTTCATGCTAGAACCAAACATATTGAAATACAGTATCATTTTCTGAGAGAGAAGGTCATTGATAAGGAAATTGAAGTTATGCATACTCCTACAAAAGATCAACTTGCAGATATGATGACAAAAAGTCTAGATGGACCAAAGCTACAGAGATTCAAGGATATGGCAGGAATTAAGAAGATATAGAAGAACCTCAATTAATGATTGAGGGGGAGTTGTTGGTGCATGCCAATCATCAATTGAAGGTTTATGAAGAAATGAAGTCAAGAAATTAAGAAGAGAACAAATTCAGAAGTTTGAAGGAAGGACATACTCAGAAATTCAAAGCTATGTACACATATGTACATTAGTTCAGATATAGGTGACACACATTTTTGATTAGTTATAACTTTGTACATATTTGCCTATAAATGTTTTGGAAAAAGTCGGGGCATGTAGAATAGAGAATAGGAAGAGAGAAATCAGATGTAGAAAGTGTCATTGGACACATGAAAAGTTAGTTGAGTTACTTTCTCAAGTAGTTGTAACTTTTCTGAGTAATCAATGGAAATCTTGCGCCCGATGTTTTGGTGTCTGCTACTTCTGTAGTTAATCTTTTGAGAAATCCTTCTGAACATATCTAAGTCCATAGTTAATCAATCTGTGGCTAGAATTTGAGAGTCTAATTGTCATCAGGTTAAGATAATTTTGCATAGGAATATTCATATGTGATGATGTTCTGAGAGTCGACAAAACTGGCGCAGATTTCATGTTCAGAGAAATGAACATTGCTCAGTGCATGGTGTAAAGTTTTACACAAGTGAGGGCTCAAAATCTAAGTTGAAAGGTAAGCCATCTATGGCTAAAAGATCTTAATCAAACGGATTCGACATTGGGAGAACTATAGCTAAGAAGTTACAGGTGTCAAAGTCGCTACTATAGAGAAGGTGTTTTACACATAGGTAAATTGTTTTTATGATTTCTCAGAGTATACTGAATCATTTGCAGAGATTTAAGTTGGAGAAGATGCGCAACCTTAAGGCGAAGCATTGTGCAAAGTTTTATTAAAAACTTTACAGGATTGATTAGTCAATGAGTGATTAATTTGCAGCAGACTTTTCAGAGAAGTGATTTCTTCACAGTAAATCAATTTCTTAGTAATGTGATAGTGGATTTCCAAAATTATGTGGAGTCTAAAGTTATTCTTGGTCTAGAGGTGATCTAATACCAAGGATAGCTTGTTCTTTTGGAGATTAACACTCTCCATCAAGTTGGATATATGATGGCAATAATACAGCACTAGCTTCCTTGGCTTCACCACATGATGGATGTTGCCATGCAGATGACCATAAAGATTTTCGACATGATGCAAATCCTTGGCTTCACCACATGACGGATGTTGCCATGCAGATGACCATAAAGATTTTCGACATGATGCAAACCACATTCAAAATCTTTTTATGCATCAAATCTCCCAATGTGTCCAACCTAGGATTTGCACATGGTAACCGTGATCTGATCTATGATATGAGTACAACACCATCACTGAGGGTGTGCTATGATTGGCATTGCATGATTAAATACTTACCCACATGTTATAAATTGACCTTCAAAGAGATTTTTACTATGGGTTTTTGGGAATACCACTCTGAGGTGTTCATCACCAAACGGACCCACTTGTTACAACTCTTTGCTTGCAAACAACTGACGTATTCCACCCATTATTGACTCCCACCACATGATGGACCTCAGGCTGTAGACTGGGAAAAATGCGAAGCTCATTTAGCGAGAGGTCTACACATCATTGAACAAACACTCACCCATTATCTCTTGTAGACGTATATCACTAATGCCTTGCAATAAGGATTTATCGGGGACGACAGACACGGGAGGGAGGGGGTGTTTGTAATAAAATAAGTCTATGATCTAAGGGTCCAACCGGTTCAGACAGACGTGAAATCAGACACCGTTTGGTCACCCGTGTGTATGACCAAAGATCTTGAGTCTAGGCTTACTAGAAGGTCATCTACTCTCGTAACCAAGTGATCCACTTAGCTTAGTGGTTAAGTCTCAAGGGTGTGAAGGAGGAGGTCTTGGGTTCAATCCCCATGGGATACATGGGGAGAGTATTTTGCCCAAAGAGCTCTAGAACCTTCTAGAAGCATCCACTTGAGTTAACTCGAGTTGACTGGGACACTTGGCACACATTGCAGTTACATGGCCGACACATGGATGGTTAGTATCCACCTGCCCAAGAAGGTAGTCCCCTGGAGAGAGCCATATATAGAGGCATTTGGCTAGGAGGAGAGTCATCTCTCTAGCACGTGGTGGTCGTAATCCTTGATCTCTTGCAAAGGTATCAAAGCTCAAGGTTCTCAAGGTTGAGCTCCCATGGTGACCTTGATAGGCTCATCATCATCTTCATAAACTTCCATGGTGATTTTGGAGTGAGCTTCATTACCATTTTCTCCACTAGCTTCATTATCATCTTCATGGATTGTTGCTCGCAGGTGCCATGGCAGAGGTGAATGTCTTATGCAACTGTATAAAGTTCGGGAGAGCCAATAAAATAGAGGATATCAAAACTATCATGTGCCAGTTGGGACTTGACCTCATGACGTTTGCAATTGAAGTTCGTCATGTAAACCATAAAAGCAACAAACACCGGTCAAAACTAGTCTAAGAACTATAGAAAGAGCTAGAGAGCTCATTTTTTAGGTTAGCTTCTAACTTGAAGCTTGTGGCTTGTTTGAGGGTAGCTAGTGTAAGTGAGCTTATAAGAGGTATTCTTGAGTAATAGAGTGTGATTCTCACCTTCCATTGTGTCTCTCTTGTCTCTACCATGTGTGTGTATGTGTGTGTATGTGTGTGTGCACTTGTGTGCTTCTTGCGTTCACCTTCATGCACATCACTCGTCACGATCTTATATCACCCTATTTCTTTCACGGATTGACAATTAGGGAGGTGGAGATTCTTGACGTGGTGCCTACCCTTGTCTAGAACAACAACAATAAGATCCATATAGCATTCCATTATTCCATAAAGTATAATATGCCTCCCAGTTGACAAGCAACTGACCTTTGTTGATAAGAATAAACTAGACATGGATGGCCAATCACATGTGCCATCACTAAATAATCGTAAGCATGTTCCATGTAAAAACACATGCATGGAAATGGAAAACTAGAACTTAATGTGAGTGTGAATGACATGAAAAAGTCAAATGATCATAATGTGGAGGTAGGAGTCTTATGAATCCATTGAGATCCCCAACATTTCCATAAGGAAGTTGTGCTAATGGCTACTCTAGCACCTAAGTCTAGGAATTGCTTTGGTGGTGTAGCCCTACTAGGTTATTGGAAGATAAGTATTACCTTCCTCTCCCTCACTCATATTTCCAATCCTTTCAATAGGTATTTTTGGCACTCTCTTGTGTGAACCTTCCTCAAAGTGGGTAGTTGTTGTCTCTGTAGCTAATTTGCTACATGCTTCCACAACTTGGGTTTAAGTTTCAATAATTCTTCTAAAGTGAGGTGAAACTACACTTTAGTGTTCTTTATTATGTTTGTGTTCCTATGAATTACTCATTCCTCATTCTTCACTAGTATGGTGGATGCTCTCATACTCATAGACTTAGCTTCCCAAGGTCTAGTGAACTGTGGTAATTCTTATAAAGAATTAGATTCAAAATTTGTTTGTTCACTAGGTTGCTCCTCCTCTAGTTTATCATATATGGAGGGTATGGTTTGGGGAAATTATTCCTGTAAATTGTCTATCTCTTGAATCAGTGCATGGATTTCTTGTTCGAACTTCCATTTCTCTTCTTGGATTTCCCTCAAAAATCCTTGTGAAACTTATGGATGGAAGAAATATTGTCCCAGTTTGTGGTATTAGGCACTTGAGACAAGGATGGTGGAGCACCTACCTATGCCTTAGGAATGGTAGGTATCTTCTTTGAATCACTATTTTCTGAGAAATCAAGTGTTCTAGTCTCTCTCATAGTCCTTGAAAGTGTAGCTCTAGTTTCGTTATGTTACTCTAGTTGACATATTGAGAGGCTTCAAACATAGTTTAAGCCGATTCGACCATATTCATGCAAACCTTAGTTCTCTTGATTTCTAAGTTTGCCCTGGGGTGATTCTTGCTTAATTATCCCACTTGGGGTCCTTCTTTTAATTTTCTCTTGGTATCCTCGAAACATCATGTCCGAATTCTTGGGCATAGGTTCAGCTAAAATCAATCCTAGTTTCAGGGTTAGGTTCTCCTGATTTGAGTCTTGCAATGCCAATTCCAAAATTTTGGCTCTAGTCTCTTTTAAGCTTCCTTCTAGTTCATTTATCTTCTTACTCCATTTCCTCTTGATTCTTTCTCATGAATCCTTCCAAGATCTAGTTTTTCTTCCACTAGACTCTCCCAGTTTGCTATTCTTAGCTATTTTGTCCGGGTTTCACTGTTGATTTTGCAACAAAGCCTGGGCTCTCATTATTTCTTGGATAGGTACATAGTTTGATGTGGAACCAGTTGAGGTGTGCACAATGCCTATCCCATTAATGGATGTTACTTTAGAGGCATTAGCAGGCTTCTAAGGGCACTCTCTTATGACGTGCTCTTTACTACAATTGGAACAAAAACCTTGAATGTTGTAATAATGGGGTTGTCCTATTGGTGGGGGATGTGGGCACTATCTTATGTAATGATATCCTTGGCACCTAAAGCATGGTCCATTAGGGCCGTGTGGTCTTATCTATCATAGTTGGGGCCATGGGTTGGGGTCAGCATACATGCCATTAGCATAGTTTAGCTCCCTGCTAGGCTCCATGGGTGGACTCTCATATTGATATGTTTCCATGTGTTTTGGTGACTCTATGTAGTATGCAGGTGGGCTATCTACATGGTTAGAGTCAAAACTATTGGATTTGGGGTCATTTTCTATGATCAAACGGGGTGAAGGTACTAAAGCTCTGTTGAGATTCTCTTCTACAGCAACATATTTGATGGAGATTACGTTGGCTACTGACCTAAGACTGGTTGAGGTCTTAGTTGCATTTGGTATGGCACATGATAGTTTTTTTGGGGCCTATAATAATGAGGTTGGGCATTGTATTGGTCTAGGTATCTACATGGTTGTTGATATGCCTGTGGGTAGTTCTGTCGAACCACTTGCTTATTGTATGGAAAGTCTTGTGCAGTATTATTAATGTATTGCCTTTCAATTGTGCATTACTCGCCAATAGGGTTGGCTTGAGCTTATATGTCTCCTCTTGTGTAGGGGGATCTTGGAATAGGCATAGCTTCATCACCTGCTACAATTCCATAAAGATTTCTACCTTGCAAATAGGCCTCCATTCTTATTTGCCAAGCCGTGTAGTTGTGTTGATCAAGATTCTCGATCATTGAGAGAAAGTCATCACCCGTCTTGATCTAGCTCTAATACCACTGAAAGAACTTGGAGAAGCTTGTAGGAGGTAGAAAAGTGCGTTTTGAAGCAACGAAGTTTGGTCTAGCCAACCGGCACAAGGCCAACCCTTGAGCTTATGAAGACCCAAATATACCTTATAGGCGTGCGTTAAGTGCAAAGAAATGTACTATGTACTTTGGCACATCAAGGAGAATGAGTCGATACAAAATAGATAGGTTCGCATGTCGACTAGCTCAAAAAACTTACTATCTATGGAAGAGATAGTGAATGTCAAATGCCAATAGCGACCAGTGTGATTACAATTAGAAAAAAATACTTTTATGGGAGTGATACACATAGGGTTGAGCATATATAATGCACAAAAGTATAAGGAGTAAGCAAAATATGCTATAGGAATGAATCAGACACTCAACGGTGGTACCTCCTATTTTTCAGGAATACGTAGAGATTGACCCCGAGACAAAACAACTACAATTGCTCCCAATTTACTAAATAAAATTCTATAAAACTGTATATGCATAAACTAGATACTCATACCTTTCCAATGAGCCATCTTGCACTCAATTTGGAGCTCTGGAGAGAACGTAGAAGCCTCTGCAGAATTACTATTGGAGAAGAAGATGATGCAAAAAATTGAAGGAGCAAGACAATGATGGCCACAAGGTATGTATATTGCTTCCATGTATTGTACAAGTGATTTCAAGTCATTATATAGACTCTAGAAGTATTCCAAAACTTCTAAAAGTAGAATTTGAATTCAAATGAAGGTGGAATGGTTGTTGGAGGGAATCAATTCACTTTCCTACCATCTAGGAAAAGTGAAGATTTAGTTTGATCTACTTTTAGGTGACTGATTGCTTGATTGAATGCAACTCAACCACAACAAATTTGTGGGATTTGGGCTCTATCTTTCTACTTTTACATGTGAAGCTCAAGGCTTTTATAGTGGTAAAAGATCCATGAAAAAGCTTTTTAAAAAATACAATAAGTGAGCATAAGAAAAAGAACTCTCCAACGGATATTCTTTCGACGCGATAGCCTTTATGTAGATCAAATCCACATCAAGCATAGTGTAAGCTTGATGTTCCAACAATATGCCAGTCACGATGGTCTGATCAAGGGAGGTCATCGTGATGGTGTGCCTTGGACGAATGTGATGGTCCAAGCACCATGGTCTTAAAGTTTCGTGATGGTATGAACCAATCGCAATGGTATAGGTCGAGATGATCGTCGCGATGGTGTGTGGGAATAGTCACGATGGCCTTGGCCTGTCGCGATGGTCACGAACCATCACGATGGCATGAGCCTCTTGCGATGGTTTGGTCTTGTTGTGATGGCATGAGCATTTCGTGATGGTGATACCTCGTCGCAATGGTGATGCACTATCGCAATGGTTCACCAAAATGAAAATTTTGCAAATGCACCAATGGATTTCTATAAGTTCTAGTATGCTCTACACCATCCATATGATGAAATCGCAAAGGCTCAAACTTCTCATACCATCGTGGTGGTATGAGGCGTTCGGAAGATATGGCAAAGAGTTAGAGCTTTTTACCTTTTGAGAGTTTTATTCTCGTACCGGAGTACTTTCTTGCAAGAAAAACACATGCACATGCACTTGCTCACAAGCTCTCTCTCTATCGCTTTCTTGCAAATGAGGAAAATGAGGTGAGAAGGTGGATGTGGTGAATTTTTGGAACTTTTTGACATGAAAGAAGATATGGGGATGAAAGATGAGTGTAGGGGAGGTGAAAGAAGCTAAAAAGAACACAAAAACAACAATAAAACGTAAATTAATTACCTTCCTATGCCAATTCTCATTATACTCTTACCATCACACATTCTTCCTGCAGCTCATCCTCGACAATGGTGCCAAAATTGGTGGTTCTAGACAAGGGTAGGCACCATGTCAAGAAGCTCCACCTCCTTAATTGTCAATTTGTGGAAGAGATAGGGTGATATGAAGATCATGAACGAGTGATGTTCATGAAGGTGAAGGTGAGAAGCACACAAGTGCACACACACATACACACACACGGTAGAGACAAGATATACACAATGGAAGGTGAGAATCATACTCTATTACTCAAGAATACCTCTTACAAGCTCACTTACACTAGTTACTCTCAAACAAGCTATAAGCTACAAGTTACAAGCTAACCTCAAAAATGAGCTCTCTAGCTCCTTTAACAGTTTTTAGACTAGTTTTCGCCAGTTTCAAACTTAGTGTGTGGCATAGTTAAAAATTAGGTTCTATAGGTCATTTGTAGGTCCAAATGAAGTCCAAAAATTACCAAAACTGGTATGAGCAGCTCCTGAGCTTGCACAAAATGGATGTGATTGATACAAAATTGGCTATTCTATAATACATATGTTACAAGACTGATGAAAATCACTATTTGAGGTTTTGAACAAAGTACTCTAAAACATATTTCTTGGAAAATTAATGTTTCTGGCCCCCCAAACTTTCTGCATTGCCCTTTCACATACTACCTCTGTGCTTGTGCATGTGACCATTGCCTCTTGCACTACCAACAAATGTCTTGAGGTTTTTAATGTGATTGTGTTTTGATTTAGCAAGTGAAGAATCTTGAGGTCATCAACGCAGGTGGACTCATTCAAATATTGTTGAAGATACTTAAAAAGATAATATTTTAGATATTTTTTGTAAAAATAGTAGATCGCTTGGAAAGTCGCTTGGAAAGCGAAGTTTTTGTAAAAATAGTAGATTGTTTAGAAAGTGATGATTTTATAAATAAAGACGATTTTCATAAACGCACACTTTTTTAAAGTGCCACCCTCATGTATCTTCTATTCAAGACATAATGATAAATACTTATAAATACACATACTTTGATAGAATCATCCATCAGTATATGTGGAGGGAGATTATACCCAATCTTGTGTTCAATCTCGTATCTCTTTCTATTTTGTGAGTAATTTTATGAGATTTTGTTTCTGTACTATGTCTACATACATGCATCTGCAAGATCCGATCAACATTCCTTGTGTAGATTCATCAAGAGCAATCATTAGGAAAAAAAGTGAACCCTGCATGGGCCTTGTAAGGATTCCTAATTTTTAGGGATTAAGCTTAATCTTGTACTTTGTTAAGGGGATAAAGTGCATTTAATAGAGCACTTTTTGGTAGGATGAAGTAGGCTTTTTTTTAGGCTGAGCTAGGATCTTCTGTCTCTTCTCCACATAGAGAGAGAGAAAAACCACTTTCCACCTCATCAAATATGTCCATCTTTATGAATAAAAAATGACGTTTCTGAAAAAGTCTCTTTTTAGCTATTCTTTATTCATTTTGGCCCATACTTTTATGTATATGTCAGAACTTAATTTTTTTAGTCTCGTTTTTATAAAAAATACTTTAAAAGAACATACTTTTCAAAATACCTCCAAAAGTTAAGTGCCACATCATCAAACTCGTAACTTTGGTTGCCCCAAAACATGAATTTTTGAAAAAAATCTCATTTTCCCTTTAAGACACTAAAAAAAGTCATTTTGGCCTATCCACATACCAAAACACACTTTTTTTTTTGCACACAGCTACTATACTAGCCATTCCAGCCATCTCTGTGCTTCTTCCCATTCGGTGCTGGAGTTTTGGAACATCATGGTGCTCACATGTATTACGAACATGACACCAGCACCAACGCGTGCTCCTTACACAAAGAGTGTACATGTTTGTGTTCCAACAGAATTTGCACCAATAACTAGAGGTAGCAATGACATAGATTCTCAAAATGAATGACATGTAGTTGGAGAGAAAAATATTGATCTTTGGGTCAATGGTGCTTTGTATCCCTTAGATTCAATGGCTAATGTTCATCCTAGATTCCATAGTATCTCCACATTTCTACAATTCCTTGGTAGCGGTGAAGATGGAATGCTAGGCTATTGCAAGCGATTGTCTAACAATTCTACATCTATAGCAAATTATTGGATGCAACAATGTCATCACAACCATTTCAAGATACACAGTTTAGAGAGTGATATACACACTTTAGAGAGTGCTATCAAATCTTTGGATGAGCACAATAATAGACTCCAACAAGATGTGGAAGAAAAGGAGAGGACAATTACAAAGTTAAAAGCCAATCTTACACAACTAAAAGAGACTCCACTTGGGATGAGATATAGGAAAGGACCATTATCATCCTTTCAAGCTCTTTCAACTAGTGGTGGAGCACAAAAGCAATGTGTTTACGCACTTAGGTATGTGTTTCTCTTGTTTATTTATGTTAAAAGACTTTTAGATTGAGTTTCTTATTGTGCACGTCATTTGTTGAAGATGCGAGTGCTTCCTCAACAATGGAGGATCAATTGAAGTTTGTGAATTCTTGTCTTAGCAACAAACATGTGCTTATGATTTTGGATTCACCAATAGGAAATCACATCAAAACCCAAGTGATTAAAGATTTTGCAGGCAGCTTAGAAGATATTATTAGTCCTACTTAGGTACAGATGGTATGTGATGAAGCAACGGTTAGTACTAGAGCATACACTGCATTGTCCAATCTTTTGAAGCAGGCTCTGCAAAACAAAAGTATTTTCCAAAGCATTTTTTCATGCCCTTACAAGGTATCTCTAAAGAAGAAGATGACCAATGAGGATGTAGCCAATACTCTTGGCAATTACCTACATATAGAAGATGTTATGCCTACATCCATTTATCATTAATCTACATCAAAGAAAGAGTTGAAAAACACATCTAGAAAGGGATTCATCTACACAAAGTACAACATATTTGTCAATTTGGAGAGGCTTCAAAAGGAAATGGTTAAATTTTACAAATCCACAATTCAAGGTATATCCATTGTTTTGATAATAACATTCATAGTATTTTTAATAATATAATGTTTGTTATTTTATGTAGATTGTGGTTCCAAACTCAAGTTTGTATTGAAGTTAGACGAATGTCAAACCATAAAGGGACGATGTATGGAGAGACTTAGTGTGACACTCATGAACGAAGCTATGGCCCATGCCATTATTGATGATAGTGAAGAATCTACCCATCACTTTACATATAGTCTCCAATCCGAGAAAGATATATGGTGGTTAGGTGCTATTGAAGTACCTAAAGAATCCAATGATGTTCTTACATGGATTTTCAGTAGGACCCCATGGATCATAGAGGTGATAACTTCTCAAATTCATGGTGCCAAAATCACTGTAGAAAGCCTCAGTGATTTTGAAGTAGAGTAGCACTTAGGTGGAGACTTAAAGACCATCAAATGCATGTTAGGGTGCAAACAAGGTTTATCTACTCTCTATCCTTGTCCATATTGCACACGAGGTTATAAACAAACAAAGAGAAAACAAAAAAACATAGATGATTTAGCTGATGACACAGATGCAACTCCATCTACTGAATGGGATATACCTTTAATGAGGTGTCCCATGTTAGGTACACCTAATCGTGACATGTCAAATAAGGATTGGAATCCCATTATTCCATTCCCTTTAGGCAATGTCCACTTTTGCACCTTGCATGCCTTCATGAGAATTTTCGATAGACTATTGAAGCTCCATATAGAATATGCATTTTCCATGAAGCCAGTTGATAAATCTATTCAATCTATAAAGAAATTGGAGGAACTTCTTAATTCAATTGGTTTTCATGGTGGAAATGTAACCCTAGTTGTTAAGAAAGTTGGAGAATCTCAAGATACTTTGCAACAAGTGTCAATGACAGGAAATAAAGCAAGACAATTTTTTTAGAAGAGGTACTAGCACTCAAAATAATGAACATTATGAGCTGTGGAAAGACTTATGCATGATCACAACAGAATGACTCTCAAGTTGATCTTTGTAATAAAAGAAAGAAAGTTTGGTCGAGCTTTGATAAGTTGGTAGGCTTAATGGGTCTCACTAGGTCTAGTGCTATTCAACGTGAAATGTTTCAAGAAACATTAGTGGAGTTCACCAAGTGTTTCATTCAATCTTCGGGAGAGAGCAATATAACACACTACATTGAAAGTGTAATCTTCCTCTACAAGTGTTCATTGCACTTACCTTTTTCCAATGTAATTAACAATTTTTAGCATATTTTGTTTGCACATGGAGCTTATTTCATGCATCGATATGGGTCATTAGAGATTTTCAGTGCCCAAGGAATGGAAAAGTCACACTACAAATCGAGGGGTGTCTACTTCAAAAACACCCGACATGGTGGTGGTCCAATGCAATCAAACTACATGGAGGAGATGTTTAATTGGTTTTACCGCACTACATTCTCGAGAAAGTTTTTTCTGGAACGACTTAGGGATTCAAAATTGGCAAAACTTGCAAGAACGATGCAACACAACATTACTAGTGAGAAATGGAAGTCATCATTAGGTCCTCTTCATCATGCGCAGTGGCGTGCCAGGAGACAACGAGAAGGCTCAGCTTGGAAGTAAAGTGAATTCGTTATATCCCATTATGTGGTAAAACCTATTATTATTGTAATCTTGGTTTCAATGTGTTATTATTTAAATTATAATATTTTGTAAACTTTTAAACAGGTTTTGTATATTCTAGTGTGAACAAACAGTTATTAAAAAAACTCTATAAATAGAGAGAACTCACTTCATTTCACACTTTTTGCAACTCAAGAATGGCACGCACCAAGCAAAGTGCAAGGAAAGATCGCGTCTTCTTTCCTAGCCCTCATCTAGGGACACAATGCCCACCATGGTTGCAACCCCCCCCAAAGACCACGAAGTGGTTCCCAGAGCACATTTGTGCCTGTGTCACATGATGGCAACAGGAGTATTTCACTCAAAGACGATCAGAGTCCATTTCAGATGATGAGCCACCAAGAAGGACACCCATCAAGGCAAGACCCAAACAGAAGTTGATAAGAAGGGTTGTATCAGAGAGCAAAGAGGAGTCATTCCCGAATGACGAAAGCAGCAATCAACCACCATGGAATGATATGCAAATTCCAACGAGCCATAGGGTGACACATGGAGGCAAGACACTTCCACAAGGACAAGGGCAAATACCAACAGAGGAGGAAAGAGAGCAAAGTCAACAACCACATCGACAACAAAATGTGCAAGATGAAGCTGGACCCTCACATCGTGTACATCGGAGAAAAAAAAACTATCAACCATGATGTAGACCTCAACGCCAACCAAACATACCTCCCAATGCAAGAGCTCCACAAAGACGAAGGAGGCACTGCAGGGCTTTTGCAAAGATACGACACTACCAAAAGTCCATTGAGCTACTCATACCACGAAGAGCTTTTGCAAGGGTAGTAAAAGGGGAACTACAAAGCTACCTTGCAGGTCTATGAATATAAGGGATAGCACTTGAAGCACTTCAAGAGGCAGCTGAGGCCTACCTCATCTCCATGCTTGAGGTCTCTAACCTATGTGTTATCCATAAGCCAAGAGAGTAACCATACAACCGAAGGATATTCAGCTAGCAAGAAGAATTAGAGGAAATAACCCATGAAATGTGTATATTGTACCCTTTGATAGGCCTACTTTGCGATGTAATACAATGGATAATAGAAAATTTTGTTTTAGCCTATATTCTTTGTATTTTTTTGTGACTAGATATGTACTGTTGGAGATAGACACCTGCGGAAGCACGCGAACAGCACAAGTAAGAAGAAGAAGCTTGGAGCACAAACACACAATACTGAATGTATTACTAGAGAATGTACAAAGATAAGTAGCCCATTAGGGCAATAGGCGTATATACAAGCCGGGGGAAGAAAACCTCCTAAAGAGGGAAAAAAGTGCCCCGGCGGTCCTAGTGTGTTCACACACATCACTACCTAAATATATCAACAAATCCTCCCTGGGAGTGATGCGGTGAACAAGGAGCTGGCACTCATGTATAAGCAAGTGCCAAGCTATGTGGAAATCACTCCACAAAAGGAAGTAAGCCCAAAGCTTTGCGGAAAGCTTCAAACTTCTCCCTAGGCAGAGCCTTCGTGAAAAGGTCTGCAATGTTCTCCTGCGTGGGCACATATGCCAAGCTGATCTCCCCAGCAGAGAACCTCTCCCTGACATAGTGATAATGCACCTCAATGTGCTTAGTGCGAGCATGGAACACAGGGTTCCTCGCAACTGCCAAAGCGCTCTGACTGTCAGTGAAGATGGTGGTGGCAGAAGACTGGCCAACACCCAAATCAGCCATAAGGCGTCTGAGCCACACACACTCAACAGTCGCTGTGAAAGCTGCCCTATACTCAGCCTCACAACTGGAAGTGGCCACAGTAGGCTGCTTCTTGCTCAACCAAGATATACATGAGCTACCAAGCATGAAGCAAAAACCACTGGTGGACACACGAGTGTCATAGAAACCAGCCCAATCTGAGTCAGAAAAAGCATGCAAATCTGGCGGTAGTGATTCCCCCTTGGGATAAAACAACCCAAGTAGCCGAGTACCACTCAAGTAGCAAAAGATGCGCTTAACCGCCTTCCAATGCGTGACTCTTGGGCAATGCATAAACCTGCTCATCTGTGAGACAGCAAACTGAATATCTGGCCGAGTAATGCATAAGTAAATCAGGCATCCAACAGCTTGCTGATAGAGAACAACATCAAATGCATCTCCAGCATCATGAAGACTTAATCGTAAACCTGTCTCCATAGGAGTGGCAATAGGCTTACAGTCTTCAAGGCCAAAATGTTGTAATAATGTGTCAATATATTTCGTTTGACACAAAGCCATTCCACCATCAACGTGCATAAACTGAATGCCCAAATAGTGATGCAAATGCCCCAAATCAGACATCTCAAATGAGGCATGCAAATCAGCCTTAAAATCAGCAATATGCGTCTCAATAGGACCAGTGAACAACATGTCATCAACATAGACAACAATGATCAGAAGCACATCATTAGCACGCTTAACATATAAGGTGCTTTCAGTTGGACTATTCTCAAAACCATGTGTAATCAGATAGGCATGTATCTTCTCATACCAAGCACGTGGTGCTTGCTTTAAACCATATAATGCCTTCTTTAACCTGCAAACCTGGTTTTCATGCCCTTTCTGCACAAAGCCACGGGGCTGAAAAACATACACTTCTTCATGCAAATAACCATTCAGAAATGCATTTTTAATGTCCAACTGATGTGCATTCCAACCATGATGGGCTACAAGTGCACAGATGCTCCGAACAGTAGTCATACGACATGTGGGTGCAAAGGTCTCATCAAAATCAATGCCTCTTTCCTGTGCATAACCCTTTGCAACAAGCCTAGCCGTATACCTGTCAATTGTACCATCCGGTTTATACTTCAGCTTGTATACCCACTTAGTGCCAATGGCCTTCTTGCCAGGAGGCAAGTCACATAAAGACCAAGTACCATTCTTCATTATAGCATCATATTCAGATTGCATAGCAGCCATCCAATTTGCTGAATTCTGTGCTTCATCAAAAGAAACAGGCTCATTCTCATCACAGAGACTAGACGCAACCATAGCATAGCAATCTGATGCAAGAGCCTGAACGAGTGCATCATGTAAATCTCCATCAGAAATGGAATGATCTGCATCATCATATGAAGCCTGCAAAGGCTGAGAAGTTGCCTCATTAGGACCAGCACTAGACTGTCCACCTGTAAAAAGAGGCATCAAAGTATCATACATGTCTTTGGAGCTCACAGATGTCTCCTTAGTACATGAAAGCAATGGCTGAATTGCATCTTCCACAAAAACAACATCACGGCTAACCAGAATGCGTTTTGTCTGTGGATGGTACAGACGATAGCCTTTACTTTCAGAACTGTACCCAACAAAAATACATTTTACTACTTTATCATCCAATTTTCTACGATGTTGTTCAAGCACTAGTGCATATGCCAAACAACCAAAAACATGCAGATGAGCAACAGATGGCTTGCGGTCATGCCAAACCTCATATGGAGTGATAGACTGCAGCGCTTTAGTGGGACACCTGTTCAGTACATATGCTGCACTCATGACTGCCTCAAGCCAGAAACTGTGGTAAAGCCTGACTTTTGACCATGCACCTCGCCATCTCCATGAGTGACCTATTCTTTCGTTCAGCAACTCCATTCTGTTGAGGTGTATACGGCACTGTACACTGGTGTTTTATCCCATGTTCAGCCAGAAATGCATTAAAATCAGAAGACATATATTCCCCCCCTCGATCAGAACGGAGGGTGCCCATTTTACATGCTGACAGATTTTCAGCCAAAACTAAAAACTGTTTGAAGCACATGAACACTTCGGACTTTGCTTTGAGTGGATATACCCATGCATGCTTGGAAAAATCATCAATGAAAGTCACGAAGTAAAGGTAATTTCCAAAAGAGGGTGTTTGCACAGGACCACAGACATCACTATGTACAAGCTGCAATTTCTGCGTAGCCCGAACTGAACCATCTTTTGGAAAGGATGAACGCTGCATTTTGCCCAAAATACAGCCTTCACAAACATGTTTTCCAGGTGCCTCAAGTTTGGGCAAAGAGGACACCATTTCAGATTTCTGCAGGCGTAGCAAACTAGCAAAATTCAGATGACCAAAGCGTGCATGCCAAAGCTTTGCATCTGACATAGCCTGAGAATCATGAACTGCACATGCCGAATCATTCATAGATCTTTCATAGTCTATGAGCTTATACAGCCCACGACATAAAATGCCAGAAGCAATAATCACATCGCCATTTGATAGATCATGAACTATACATCTGTCATCAACAAATTTCACAACCAAGCCAATCTTGGCTAATGCAGAAACTGATAACAGATTCTTCTTGATCCCTGGCACAAATAAAGCATATGACAAAGTGAAAGAACTACCATCAGCAGTAGTCAGAATGATCTTACCAACTCCCATAACAGGATAAGAGGATTTATTGGCGCATGTGACAGTATTCCCTGTAGGGGCAGGCTCGAGTGAAGAGAAGAAACTGCACTGTGAGGTAATATGTTTGGTCGCCCCACTGTCAAAGTACCAAACATCTGATTCTACAATAGACATGCACTGTTCATGAGATGATGGGTCAAAATTGCAGACAGTAGTAAACGCCCATTCTTCTTCCTGCACAAGATTTGCAGACTCTGTTTTTGGTGTAGAGGCCTCTGCAACAACCATTCCAGCCTCTTTCTTCTTTGCCTCTTTAGCAGCCAGTTTTGGATAGTTCTTTATGATATGATCATTCCCTTTACAGTACTTATAGAACAATTTCTGCTTTTCTGATTTTTTCTCATCTTTGTCTTGGTTCTTCGAATGTGCAGCATTTGCAGATTTCTGCTTACTAGTAGAAGAGCTCCATTTTCCTTTGCCCTTTTGACTAGCCAGGAAAGCTTGATCTGCAACACGCATAATGGACCTGTTCTGCTGGACTGATCTTCCTGCAACAGAACAGAGACTAACTCCTCAAATGACAAGGCATTTGGATTTCCTTTCATCATTAATCGAAGAGTAGAAGCAAAATTCTTATATGAATCAGGAAGACCATTCAGAGCGGTCTGCAGAAGTGAGCTATCTGGTATAACCTCGTCAGCAGAAATCAACTGTTCCTTCAAGTCTTTGATCTTTGTTAGGAAAATGTCCATGGAATCATCTTCGTTCATGTGCTCACTCTCCAACTGTTTTCAGAGATAAGCAACATGAGCCTCATTCCTAGCTTGGTACGATGTGGTAAGTGTATCCCAAGCATCCCTAGCTGTTCTGCAAGAGCATATGTGAGGAATAATGGCATGTTTGACAGACAAAGCTATCAATGCATGTGCCTGGGCATCTCTGCCATCCCAGCAAATCTGCTCTACAGTAGGTGCAACAGAAACAGCAGCACGAACAAGAATCTGCGGAATATCATCTTCGACAGCATCTTCATCAGCTCCAGCACCTGTATTTGCAGTACCAGTTGTTACAGGTGTAACAGGACGTCTTTCAACACCCTGCACAATGTTCCACAATCCTTTTGCAACCAAAACATATCGCATCATATAAGCCCATAATGGGTAGTTGGTACCATCTAACTTATCCTCAACAGCCAACATATGAAATACATCACTGCTTTCAGCCATGGCCGGTGACTAAAATACCTTGATGCAGAAAATTGACTGTATCTCAAAAAGTTGAACGGAACTGCCCAGTCAAGTTCTGCTAGACTTGTAGCAGACTTTGAGACGCTTAAACTGGCGAACAGAAACTAGTATATACCTTTGGCACAAAAGGATGAAATAACCTGCACAAGCGCTGCAATAGTGCGTTCTGAGGCCGAAACGAGCTCAGATTGCAATTTTGGCACGACAGAGCGAAGCCGTTTTGATCTCGAAAACACCCTGAGTATGCTCACCAAATTTCATGCAAATCTGAGACTGCAAACAGAGGAGTGTCGACGGCGCCCTAGAAGAAGCGACGACCTGCTCTGATACCAATTGTTGGAGATAGACACATGCGGAAGCACGCGAACAGCACAAGGAAGAAGAAGAAGCTTGGAGCACAAACACACAATATTGAATGTATTACTAGAGAATGTACAAAGATAAGTAGCCCATTAGGGCAATAGGGGTATATACAAGCCGGGGGAAAAAAACCTCCTAAAGAGGGAAAAAAGTGCCTCGGCGGTCCTAGTGTGTTCACACACATCACTACCTAAATATATCAACATTTACATGTTGTACCTAATCATGCCCCACATGTCATTTTCATGCCAAAAAACCCCCAGCCATAGAAACGTGGGATTCAGCCCTGCAAATTTTTTGCAGGGCTGAATCCCGCGTTTTTGTTGCTGGGGTTTTTTTTCATTTTTTGGGCTTGTGTATGCATAAATGTATGGATGAGATGTTAGGTCTATTTAATAAAGAGGCTATGCCCTACAGGTAATCTTTGGCCTTGCTCTAACTTCAGTGTAAACTTGATGCTACCATAACCAAGAGAAAATGACCAATAACATACTTTCCCATACATTGGAGCCCCTAAAAACACTAGAAAAGGCCAAAAAAGCCCCAGCTATAAAAACGCGAGAATCAGCCCTGCAAAATTTTTGCAGGGCTGATTCCCGCGTTTCTATGGCTGGGGCTTTTTTGGCCTTATTTATGCATTTTAGGATACATATAGACCATAGGTACAATAAAAAGACTTAAATTTTTTCTTGCCAGCTCACTCATTCACGGACATTAGGTTTTTCCTTATGTACTGGTCTATATATATTGCACTTGTATTCTTGTTTTTAGGTCATTCTTGTACATTCCTTTTATGTAATAGAAGAAGAAGAAGAAGAAGATCATTCTTCCCTGTCTCAACTTGTGTGTGTGCTTCTCCTTGAGAGTGAGAGTGTGTGTGTGAGCTCTCTTCCTTATCTCCTTCCTCGTGACATGGTATCAGAGCCAGCGTGGTTGTAGAGAGCTCGTGGAGAAGGTGACGGTGAAGATTATGCGGCAAGGCGTAGAGAAAATGCGATTTCACAAACGGCCTCTGTTTTCTACGAAAATTGGTGTGAAGGTAGAAGACCTCAAAATATTTTCGAGATTTATCCCTTTAGGCTCACTTGTTTTTGTCAGATCAAAGTTTCGGAGCCATCTCGACCTCCGTTTCGAGCCCGCAAGGTGGGGCCCACAGAAAAACCAGGTCAGTTTCAGAAACTGTAACTTGCCTTGTGTTCGGCGACACTCATATATTCCAGATCCAAAATTTCAAGCGATTTCGTGTATTGTTGATACACGAAAACTGTGTTTTTCTGAGATCGAATTGTCACGTCATAGTGCGACAGTGTTCAAGCAGAAGTGTTGGTTGTAGTGTGTTGCGGTGTTGTGAATTGTTGCAGAAATGGCAAACGCAGATGGAATGAGTCAGCTTATGAGCGATAAGCTGGACAAGAACAACTTCCATGCTTGGAGATTCAGAATGACGAATTTCCTAATGGGAAAAGGGTACTGGAAGTACATCGAAGGAGAGAATGAAAATGCTCCGCAGTTACCAGAAAGGAATCGGACTGCAGAACAATTAAGAGCATATGAGGAATGGAATCAAGGAGCACGAAAGGTAATGTATTCGCTATCTATTAGCATACAGGATAGCATGATTGGACACATACAGGATGCCAAGACTCTAAAAGAGGCTTGGAACAGTTTGGTCACTTTGTACGAGACCAATACAAAGGCACGGAAATTGCAACTCAAGAACGAGCTACATACATTGGAGAAAAAGAGCATGTCGGTAAGTGACTACACTCTAAAAATCAAAAGCATATGTGAGTCACTTGCATCTATTGGCGTGAATGTAGATGATGATGATGATAAGGTGGAAGTGTGCCTTCGTGGTTTAGGAGCTACATATAAGCAGTTCAGAACTTCTATACAGACCAAGGAAAATATTCGGAATTTTGCTGATTTGGTATCTATGCTGATTATTGAAGAAAAGAATCTTGGTGAGGATTCAAACTCCCAAGGAAAGCCCAGTTCTGAGCAGGTATTCTACTCTGGCAGAGGAAGAGGCAGAGGTAGAGGTTTTGGAAGTGGAAGAGGAAACAATAACCAAGACCAAGGTCAACAACCAAATCATGTAGGAGGAAGAGGACAGTTTCGAGGCAGGGGGAGTCAAAGAGGTCGCAGAAATTTCCAAAGAAATGATTCAGGTAATGATAGTAAAGGATGCTGGAATTGTGGTAAACCTAGACAATTTGAACGTGATTGCAGGTTGAAGAATCAAAATAACAGAAGGCAGCAAAATAACTATGCATCCACAAGTGCAGATGATTCTGAGAAGCTGTTTATGGTTCAACATCACATAATGAATACTATGTCTGCTGGTTTTTCAAAATCGAATGATAATGTCTGGTATGTTGATTCAGGTGCTTCAAATCACATGACCAATCATACAGAATGGTTTAGTAGTTTGCAGAAAATGCCAGTTCCTGGATATGTTGAAACAAGTGATGATACATCGCATCCTATTGAGCATATAGGAAACATAGCATTGTCTATGGAGGACGGAAAGGTAAAACATCTCGCTGATGTGCTGCATGTTCCAAATATAACAAAGAATCTGGTTTCTGTTGGACAAATGGTTGACCGGGGATTACAAGTCAGTTTCAATGCTGATGGATTAGATGTAGAAGAGTACAAGCAGGATGGACGATTGGTTGCCAAAGGAAACAAAGTGGGTAGGATGTTCACCTTAAATGTGAAGATTCCTGAAATGAATGCAGCCATGTCTGCAAAAGGTGCAAGAGTTATTGCAGATATAGGGATATGGCACAAACGGATTGGACATGCAAACTTGCAAAGGCTGAAACTGATGCAGTCAAAGGAGATTGTCCATGGACTACAAAATTTCAAAGTTGCAAAAATGCAAAAGGTATGTGTAGCATGTCAATTTGGAAAACAGTCAAGAGCATCATTTCCACATGACAAGCATGTTAGTGAGAATGTACTAGAAGTAGTACATACAGATGTTTGGGGTCCACCAAAGACCACATCTATGGGTGGTTGTAGGTTTTATGTTAATTTCATTGATGACCATACACGCAAAGTATGGGTATATTTCATGAAAGAAAAGAGCGAGGTGTTTACTCACTTCTAGAATTTTAAAGTTATGGTGGAAAAGCAGACAGGGAAGTACATTCAGACATTAAGATCTGATGGAGGAGGTGAATACATGTCAAATGAGTTCAACAGCTTTCTAAAAAATCATGGAATTCGGCGTCAGTTTTCATGCAAGTACACACCACGACAGAATGGTGTTGCTGAACGCAAAAACAGACATATTGCAAAAATAGCAAGAGCCTTAATGGCTGAGAAGAATATGCCTCATTGTTATTGGGCAGAAGCTGTGCATACTGTTGTATACGTCATGAACAGAACTTTGACTGCTGTTGTACATCAAGTTACACCTGAAGAGAAGTTTACAGGTAAAAAGCCAAACTTATCACATCTGAAAGTTTTTGGCTGTATTGCATATGTACATGTCCCAGTTGAATTGAGGATGAAGCTTGATCCAAAAGCAGAAAAGTGTGTCTTCATTGGATACTCCCTTGAGCAAAAGGGATATAAATGTTATAACCCACTCACACGAGAGGTAAAGGTGAGCAGAGATGTGGTATTTGATGAAATGTCAAGCTTCTATGCAGATGCCAAAGAAGGACTGAGTCTTGAACCAAATGACAAAGAAAATGCTGAAAAATTAAGTGCAGAATCTCAGGTTTTGAGTGGACCGGATGCATCACCAAGCAATAGTTCCAACTCAAATCCATGGAGTGGAAGATTACGTGGGAATTTCAGTCCAGCAAGTTCATCAAATAGATCCAAGAAAGGTTAAGAAAAGCTTTCTGTTGGTCATAAAACATGTGCAGTTTTTGAAGACGTTGATGGAGATTCAAGCGGTTCAGAAAAGAGTCTTGATGAGGAACTTGGATTGCCCTCTGTGAAGACTCCAGGAGTAAGAAGGGCACATGCAGATGACACAAGGAGAAGTGACCCAGGACCAAGAAGATCTGGGAGGATGCGTAATTCAGTGCAACAATTGACATATGATAGTTACATGGCTCGCCATTGTGCCTACATGACAAAGGTAATACAAGATGCTGAACCTTCTTGTTTTGAAGATGCAATTGGTAATGCAGATTGGGAAAAAGCTATGGATGAGGAGATGGCTGCACTTTATGGAAATGATACATGGAAGCTCGTTCCATTGCCGCAAGGAAAGAAACCCATAGGCTGTAAATGGGTTTACAAGGTAACACATAATGCTGATGGTAGCATAAGCAGGTATAAAGCACGATTGGTAGCCAAAGTGTAGCTCAAGCGTAAGCACCACCTCCTTTACTTGTCAATCCGCGGAGACGTGAGGACCGGTATGAAGACCACGAGCAAGTGAAGGCACAAGTGCGTGAGTGAAAGCACACGAACATGCACACACATACACACACACACGCACAAAGTACGATCAAAGAGAGGAACAATGGAAAGCTTAGATTGCAAAAGAGTTCTCTTGAAAAAGTTCTATTCTCTGACAAGCCAACCCCAAAAATGAGCTCTCTAGCTCTTTTTATAGTTTTTTGACTAGTTTTGGCCCTGTCCCGACCTAGTGTCCGGCCTAGTTAAAAATTAGGTTCCAGGGCTTATTTGAGGGCTCAAACGAAGTCTAAAAATTATGAAAATTGGTACGATGGTACTTCTAATACTCCTCAAGCTCGAGGACTCCTCGGCTTGAACAAAATGGAGTTACTAAAAATAGATAATGGTATTTACAATGGTTTTTAGTGATGAAAATCACTATTTTTGTAGGGGATTCTTCTGAAAATTTGACATACACTTCTTGGAGCTCCCTACTTGCTCCCTTTCCTCGTGTGTCCACCTTTTGATGTGCTTCCATGCTTTGTCCTTGACTTTGAGCTTCAACACTCCCCCCCCTCTCGAGTCTGTCGTCCCTGACAGACCCTTGTTGGAAGGGCTGTTCTGTGTAGTGCTTTGAGAGGTGGTGTCCATCCGTTGTATGAGCTGGTTCCTTGGATTCCAGCAAGAATGTGTCGTTGTGAGCTTTCAAAACTGCAAGTTGCTCAAAAGAGGTTGTCAAGAGTGATTTGGAGCAACTACTGGCTTCAATTTGCTTCTGAGATATGGATGTTGTTCCCATGATGTCTGCTAGCTCTTTTAAAGATGATGTTGAGAGCAGTCATGCCAACTACTCATAACCCATAATGAATGATGGGTAAGTGTGTTCGTGCCTGGGTTGAAAAAAGTATGTGCCTTGTGCACGGCCTTGTAATGTAGCCCTACGCATGCTTACTTGGAAAATGCATTGGAAGAAGTATGGTGCAAAAATTGCGGGTCTTGAGCTAAGTGCTCAAGGGTATGCTGACGAAGAGGTTTCCTAAACTATCATGGTTATGGTGTTTCCAGAATAAAGATACTTACCATGGCGAAGGTTGATGGATGTTTGTCTCTTCGTGTTGTACACTCGGCCTTTGGGATGGAACATTGTTGATGAATGTCCATGTTGATTGTCCACTGATGAGATCTTTTGAGTGGTGGATCTCCTCCCCTCTTTTCAAAGCAACATTTGTCAAATACTGAGAATTGAATTTCTTTATATTCCTTGGCAAGCAACATCGGGTAACTACACCAAGCTGAGTTTCACATATTCTCTTTAGCTCACCATATGCAGGAGTCTTCTCCTCTAGAACTACCCTTTGCAGATATCTCCTTGGATGCTCTGGTACATGAAGTAGTCAAGCATCACTCAAGCTGCGAACCTTCAAGCTCTTCATTCCTACCATGGTAAGAGAAAATCATAGTTGTAGATGCCATGTTCATGCCAAATGCTTGTCATCTACCAGATAAGGCAGCAATAATCTCACTGCTGGCCGAGACACACTTCTATCCAAATTGATAAATGCCTAGTAATCAACAATTCCACCTTCAACTAAGCATGACTCATTCATGTTTCATAAGCCAAACCTGGGAACAAGCTCTTTCCCACTTTTCTTTCTCCTTTTTTTTTTTTTTTTTTGAGGAAAAGGATTCACAAAACAAGAACACAAAAGTTAGTATCAATAGAAATGTTTGACATATGGCACTGTGCTCTTGTGCATGGGATTCTCAAGTGTGTCTATGCACGGCCGTGTAATGTGGCCCTATATTAATGCATACTTTGGAAATGCATGACCTGAATGGTGCAAAAGACAGGTTTGTGCAAGGAGCACATGGTTGTTGCTCGTTTAAGGCTTTCGATGTTATTTGCCGAGGTTGATGCCGACCTTGGTGGAGGTATCCATTGAGTCTCGAACTGATGTAATCCTCCTTATTGGAGTCCATTTTAGAACATCATTTGGCACTGTAGAGGTCACTTCAGGCGTCTTTCTCTTTGGATGCTTTCTGAACTGTGGTATCCAGTGTGGTTGACGCTTGGGTTCGGTGGAGGCTACTTGCACTTTTGGCTTCCAAACCCATATCCTTTTTGCATGTCTTCCTACTAAGGTTGAAGAGCTGATTTGATCTTCCTTTGGTCTCTGTACGTGGTTCTTACCCTTTTCTCTTTTTGGCTTCTTTGTTGAAACCTTTTGCATGTGGGAGAACAAAGGTTGTTGTGGATGTAGGAGCTTCTTAGGTACCCACATCTGTAATTGCCCTTGTTGAGCTGCAGCTAACTTCTTAGGCACCCAAACTTGTTGGATACTGTGTGATTGAGCTTGTCTGAGCTGCTTCCTTCGTCTTCTCGCCTGGTTGGTGTGCATGGATGGGATTTGTGGGGGCAAGGCTGGTTGTAGCTCTCCTTTGCGTACCCATATCTGCTTCATGCTCGGAACCGCTTTTTTATCGAATGGTGTCTTTCTATTTGATGTAGCAGTTGTCGTGAACGGTTGTGTTTGCTTGTGTGGTGGACTCACTACTGTGGCTACTTGATTCTTTGGAGAAGAAGAAAGATCCACCCGCTTTCGAACCTGGTCTTCCACGATTGACTCCTTCTGCATCATAGAGCATTTGACACATACAACATCTTCTTTCATATGATTAGTCTTGGAAGAACTAAGAGAGTGTGTGGTGCCATGATTTAGGAGCATGCAGTTCTCTAATTCTAATGTAATGCATTGTTCATGTACCCAAACTTGAAGAATTTGACTTCTTAGGTTTAAGTTAACTGCATGGTCATAGATCCAATCTTGACCCAAGACAAGTGGTTCTGTAAGGTTCTCATCTTGACATACTAGCGCTTTGACTTTCATTGGAACATCTTGAAGGTAGATGGGAAGTTCCACCTCGCCCAAACAAGGGGTTTCCACACCTCCCAATCCTATGAGATAAGCTTCTATGGGATTGATGTTCAACCCCAAGTCTTGGCAGTAGGAAAGTCTAATTGCACTACTTGCTGCACCTGAGTCAATCAACGCTTTCACCGTCCTTGCACCCTTCCCTTGTCCTATCTCTATGGTCACAAAGGGTCTTCGGTCAATGACCTGAGAAGTCGCTATGCCTGACTTTTGACACATATCCATGTGATATTTTGGGGCTTTTGAGTTGACTTCTAGGCCTAATCGCCTTAACTTATTTCGCCTAATACGCTCTCTGGCCTCTACCTGTGCTTCTTCTCTCACTCTTAACTCTTCATCTTTTCGCTTCTTAGCAGTGTTGAGTCTCATTAGCATATCCTCGGTAAGAGGTTCTTGATATAGCTTGACTCTACAGCCACTAATATAGTTTGGCAAGATATCTCCTTCTAGAGTGGCCAACTGAACTGCACCACTAGTGGAAATTCTATTAATGATCATGGGTCCGTATCCTCTTTTTTCCAACTTACGGGCATCTTGTTTTAGTGTGTATACCAACACTAGATCTCCCTCTTTCAATCCCTTATCCTTGATGTGTGCATCAAAGTATGCATTTTGCCTCTTCTTTGTAGCGTAGATGCCTGCTGCCGCTCGTAGCCTCGTCTCACCCAAGCGTTCGAGATCAAAGATCCTAGAGGACAATTCATGCCCATTCCACTCATACTCTTGTGCTACTTTTAAGGCAGGGATTAAGAAATCTAATGGTAGCACAGCGTTTTGTCCGAAGACCATCTGAAATGGGGTGGCGTTGAGTACCGTTTTGTAGGAAACTTGATAAGCCCAAACAGCATGATGAAGTTGTTTGTCCCAATCAGAGCGTTTATTATTTACCAGTTTTGTCAATACGTTACAGAGGATCTTATTGGTACTCTCGGCTTGTCCGTTGGCTTGTGGGTGATAGGGGGCAGATTTCTTATGTACCACCAAGAATTCTTGGAGAAGATTTTCAATGACTTCATTCAAGAAGTGTGTGCCTCTATCGCTCACCAACTCTATTGGTAGTCCATATCTCGTGAACACATTCTCGAATAAGAACTTAGCCGTAGTCTGAGCATCATTCTTTGTTGTGGCTTTGACTTCTACCCACTTTGTAAGGTAATCTGTGGCTACAATGATGTACTCTGCATGGGAGTTTCTAGCTGGGGGGTTAATAGGACCTATGAAGTCTATGCCCCACTTCGAAAATGCACATCCTCCCATCATTGGCCTCAAGGGCATCTCGTCTTTTCTCACTGGATATTGTGCACGTTGGCATGTGTCACATTTCTTCACATAGGTATGTGCGTCCATATGAAGAGTGGGCCACCAAAGTCCTGAGAATAGAATGGTCTTGATCACTCGGTCAGGACCAAAATGTCCACCTGCAACACCGCTGTGTGCAGTCTCTAAGACCTTTAAATAGTCTGATTCATGAACGCATAGTCTTAAGTAACCATCTTTGCCTCTTGGGTATAGGTTGTCCCCTACTAAGGCATAGCCTTGAGCCTCTTGCTCCATGCTTCGTCTTCTTGCTAGACTAGCCTCTTTGGGTAATCTTCCCGATCTCATAAACTCTACCAATGGAGCACTCCAATCTGGAATTAATGACACTTGATAAAGGGTCGCATGCTCCACTGGGGGTCTCTCTCTGCACCTTGGACAATTCTTAATCCACTCATGTATTTCTTTGTCCATGCTAGGCCAATACACTCCTAAACGCTTTAGATTCTGCAATGTTCGTTGTTTAGAATAGTGATTTCCTAGCATTCCTTCATGGGCTTGTTGCAACCAACTACTATGTTCATCATCCTCCACACAACAAGCTAATACACCCTCGGTATCTTGTTTGTACATGCTTCCTGCTAATATGTGATATTTTTGTGATTTTACAATTTCTTCTTGTGATGTTTTCACATTCTTATTTGCAGGGCCAAAGGTTAGGACTGGTACCAACTTATTTGCCCATTTAGGAACAACTTCTAAATTGAACAGATAAGCATCGGGTAATTCGTCAGACACTCCTTGCGGTGACTCTCCTGAAGTGATGCGAGAAAGGTGATCTGCCCGAAGGTGGGTTCTACCTTTCCTGACAACAACTTCAAAGTCATATTCCATTAGTAAGAGGAACCATCTTACTAAGCGTCCAGTATTGCAAGGTTTATTAACCAAATATAACAAAGCTTGATGATCAGTGAAAAACTTGAACTTGTTGGCCAATAAATAGTGTCTAAACTTCTTCACAGCATATACCATGCCTAAGCCCTCTCGCTCAGTTGTGGTATAGTTCCGTTCAGCTGTAGTGAGCTATCTACTAGCATATGCTATGGGCAAATCTAAGTTTCCTTCACTTGTGGGTTGTGCTAGCACACATCCTATGGCATGATTGGATGCATCCACATGGACATGGAATGGTTTATTCCAATCAGGAGTGGTGAGTATTGGTGCCGTGCACAAACGTTTCTTCAGTTCGTTGAAAGAATTCTCGCATTCGTCGTTCCACTCAAAATTAGACAACAAGGCATAAAGGGGTCTAGCTATGATCGCGTACATGTGGATAAACCTACGGTAGTATCCACAATGGCCCATAAAGGCTTGTACCTCTTTAATATTCCTTGGCCTTGGTAGCTCCGCTATGGCTCGTACCTTATCTTCATCTGTTGAGATTCCATTCTTAGAAACAATATGACCTAAGATTTTACCTTGACGCACCATAAACACACACTTTTCTGGGTTCAGACACACTCGATATTCTCTACACTTGTTGAAGATTTGTCTGAGCTCAGGGATGTGAACCCTTCTTTCTTGGGAATGAGCACATAAATCATCCACATACACTTCTAAGCTCTTTCGCAAGAACTCTTTGAAGACATGACACATGAGCCTTTGGAATGTTGCAGGTGCATTGGTGAGCCCAAATGGCATCACCCGAAATGCAAAGATTCCCCACTCTGTAGCAAAAGCTGTTTTGTGTTGATCTTCTGGGGCAATGGCTACTTGATTGTAACCTGAAAATCCATCAAGGAAGCTATAAACTTCCTTACCTGCAACACGCTCCAATAGGTGTTCTGTGATTGGAAGTGGATAACTATCTCTAATCGTAGCGGCATTAACTTTTTTAAGGTTAATACACACTCGCAACTTCCCGTTCTTCTTGGGTACCACAACAATGGGGGACACCCATTCGGTATGCTCAATCTCATATATGAATCCAGCTTCAATCAACCTATCAATTTCTTCTTTTATTTTGGCTGCATAGGTATCATTATATGTGTAGGGCTTCTGTTTGGTGGGCTTAGCCTCAACAGTCATGGGGATAGTATGAGAGCAAATTCTTGGATCTACCCCTTTCAAGTCTCTATAGTGCCATGCAAACACATCCCTATATTCCCTTAATAGAGCTATGAGCTCCATTTCTTCTCTTGCACTTAGGTCATCTCCTATATATGTGCATCTCTCTTCGTTCTCTTCAATGGTCACTACAATCTTCTTGGTCTTTTCTTTATTATCATATGATTCTCCTATGATGGCCTCTCTCTTAGGCATTCTTACCAAAATTTTGCGGTCGTCAACTTCATATTTCCTGAAGTTTTCTGGTACTTCAAACAATGATTCCTCCTCTTCTTGTTTCACCGCTTTTCTTTTCTTTTTCTTTTGACTACTCTCACTTCCATCCTTTGAGTTTACTGCTTTAATACTTGTGAGAGGTTCTTCTTCTTTCTGGGTGAACACTCCTATATCTTCTAGATAGTGCTGCTCTGAGTTAAAGCAACTATCCATCACAATAGACTCCAGATCATCGTCATTCTCTTCTTCTTTTATGACATCACTAGGGTCACATTCTTCTAGCAAGGGTTGACACATGAACACTGAGATATCATAACCCTCCTCATCACAATGAGGTGTCCACTGTTCCTCATTGACAGCAATGTCCATCGTGGCTAGGATTTCTGGCCAGCCATGAGGCTCAAACTCCTCATCTGGAAAGATCATCGGTGTGTAGGCTGGGTCTCTAACTGGTCTATCTCCTAGCAAAGTGCCTTCTTCTCTTGCCTTTAAACGTTTTTCCTCTTCCTTTGCGACCTTGCACATCCACAAATGAGTATCTTCATGCAGCCATGATGGATCAGGTGAACTTTCAGAATGCACAGAGATGGAATCTTCTTTCGCTTTGTGGATAGAATTCCACTGTAGGGGTGGTACATCTCTGAAGGTGTAATCCTTCAAATTGACCTTGGTGGTGACCCCTAAGTGCTGTAAGTACAAGGAGTTAGTTCCCCAATCCTGTACTATTTGCAATTGTCGTAGGAAGGGTCTTCCTAGGATCATCTCATAGACATTATTTTTCTCAAAGTCACATATAGCAAATGTGTGCTCAAACTCTACACCACAAGTGGTTAGAGTGATCCCTTCTAGCAATCCTAGAGGTCTTTCAAAATGACCATCAGCCATTTGAAGCTTCATTCTAGTTGGTCTTAATGTGGGCTTGCCCCATTGCTTCCACAAGGAGGTGGTCGCAATAGCAACACCAGCACCTGAATCTATGATTGCTTTGGTTGTGTAACCTTGGTAGGTGATTGGAAGATAAGTATTACCTTCTTCACCCTCACACATGTCCCCTATTTTGTCTAGAGGTATCTCTGGTACCCTTTGCTTGGAGCCTGCTTTTGGCATGTTGGAATCAAGTTCTAGAACCTGATCCTTCACATGATTCCAAAGCTCAGGTTTTGCTTTGAGCAGCTCTTCTACAGTGAGATGACACTGAACCTTAGTGCTCTTCACGACATCCGTGTTCCTTGGAACCACTGAGTCTTCATTTCTTACTAGTATTGTGGGAGCTCTAATCTGGAGAGATTCAGATTCCCATGGGCCTGGAAATTGAGGCAGTTCTTCTAAGGTATTAGATTCAAAATCTAACCTTTCGTCTTCTTGTTGTTCTGCTTCATCTCCGTAAATAGATGGAATGTCTTGGGGAAATTGATCATGAAGATCATCAATCTCAGGAATAGGAGGGGAATTACCCTTCTCCTTGGCCCATTTCTCTTCTTGTATTTCCCGCAAGAATTCTTGAGAGTACTGTTGAATTGAAGGAGGTACTCCTGGATCCGTGGAATTAGGAACATAAGCTCCCATTGGTGGTGAGCTTCCTCTTTCAATAACTGGTTGAGCCTATGGAGGTAAGGAAACTTGTGGTTTGTTTACCAACTGCTCTAATCGTTCTAGTAAGCCCTGAAAATGCAAATCCCCTTTGACAGAGTTTGTCTGATTGAACTTTTGACTAGTCTCAAGTATAGCTTGAGCTTGTTCTACCATTTTCATGCACATTTTCATCCGTTCAATCTCTAAGTCCGCTCTAGGGTAACTCTTGTCTAGGTTTGCAGCTGTAGGCCCTTCTTGAAGTCGAGCCTCGTAGGCTTTGAACATCATGTCCAAGCCTTCTGGGGTTGAATCTGCAAGAACAGACCCGGGTTGTGGTTTATTTACCATGGGTGGTGGAGTGGGATGAGGTGGAGTGGATGGAGTTTCGGCATGCGAGGGGCTTTGAGATGCAAGGTCTTCTATTTTTGTTT
Organism: Ceratopteris richardii; assembly: GCA_020310875.1. Classification (NCBI taxonomy): domain Eukaryota; kingdom Viridiplantae; phylum Streptophyta; class Polypodiopsida; order Polypodiales; family Pteridaceae; genus Ceratopteris; species Ceratopteris richardii. The sequence goes on along the minus strand of CM035414.1, from coordinate 10,573,508 downwards.
TCGCTTCTTTTAAGCTTTCTTCTAGTTCCGATAACTTTTTATTCCACTTGCGATTGGCCTTCTCTCTGGTATCCTTCCATGTTCTTGTTTTCCTCTTACTAGGCTCTCCCGATTCACTCGACTCTGATTGTTCTACTGGTTTATCCTGTTTTAAGGCTTGTGCTCTAGTGACAGCTTGTATAGGAGCCACATTGCTACTACTTGAACTTGAATCTGCCACTAAGCCTACCACATTAATGGGTGTAATTTTGGGTGCACTGGAGGGGTTCCTTGGACAATCTCTGGGGAGATGGTCTTTGCCACAATCAGGGCAAAAAGCCTGTATTGTGATAGCCTGTCCTTGACTCGGAGATGATGGGTGGGGACAGTCACGAATGAAATGATCACCTTGACATCTAAAACAAGATCCTCTAGGGGCTTGTGGTCTCATTTGTCTCAATTGGGGCCTAGGGTTAGGATTTGTGTACATGACATTGGAGTATTCTGGCTCCCAATTTTGCTCCATAGGTGGTGCCTCATATTGATACGAGTAAATCTCACTATGTTCAGGTGACTCTGTGTAATACGCATGTGGACTACCTACATGGGAGTAGTCTGAGCTATGAGCATGAGAGTCATTATCTGGTATCAATGGGGTTAGTGGCACCAAAGCTCTATTTGGATTTTCCTCTCCCACAGCATACTTGACTGGAATCACGTTGGCAAGAGTTGGTGGTTGGTTTCCCAAGACAGGTTGTGGCCTATATGGTACCTGATATTGCTGTTGTGGTCTATAATATGGCTGTTGGTATTGGTTCTGATACCTACCTTGTGGGTAAGGTTGCTGATAATTCTGTCTAACAGCCTGCCTATTGTAGGGACAATCTTGAGCCGTGTGGTTTGTGTATTTTCTCTCAATAGTGCAATATGGAGCATTCCTTTCTCTAATGTTTTGGTTTTGCATTGGGCATACATTAGCCATGTGGTCGCCCCCACAAGTATAACACCGGTTCACTGGAGTGACTCTCTGTGTTTGTTTATTTTGGACTCCCAGCTTCTTGGCAACTTGCTCAGCTATCTCTTCTATTTCTGTGGAGATCTTTGAAGTATGACTAGTAGAACTATCCGAATCTTTGTAGAGTTTGGATAATCCTAACTCCTCACCCAAGTTATCTTCTATGTCGATGCACGTCCGCACGCACTCTTCTATGGATCTAGGCTCTTTCAAGTACACATATGATCTTAACTTTGTGCTCAGTAAGCCATCTAAGAACAAAGCCACTTGTTTAGCTGGTGTGGGTAACTCTGGAGTAGGGCATCTTTCTAGGTACTGTCTGAACCTTCTACCTGCTAGTCGCACTGTTTCTTGGGGTGTCTGCTTGAAACTGTGGATCAGGGACGATGTGTTATGCCTGATACCACTCTTGGAAAATTCTACAATGAATTCGTCTAGCAGTTGACCTACATCGCGATAGTTGCGACTACTCAGTGGTTGAAACCAAGCCAAGGCAGTGCCCTTAAGAGTCAAACCAAATGCCTCGTACTGGGTGAACAAGTCCTCGACCTGTTCTGCTCTTAACACTTGTTTGAACTCGGCCACATGATCATAAGGATCTCTTGACCCGTCAAAATAATTCTTCATTGCCTTGATCACTTGAGTGGGTCTAAGGGTTCTTGGGTGCTCTCGGGGTCTAGGCAATGGAAAATCATGTTCATCTCTTTTTTGCCTATGTGATTGATGTCTCTCTCTTTCAGGTCTTTCATTTTCAAATCCTGATCTATTCCTGCCCACGGTGTGTGCAAAACTTACCTCAGGTCTCTCTCTAGTTCTTTCTCTCTGGGCTTCATGAGCGTGGGATGATCCTACTCCTTGGAGGCCATGGGAAACATTGGATCTTGGTGGGGGGAAAATCAAATCACTCTTCCAAGTATATGCATGTCTATCATGTTCTGTTACCAAGAAAATTTTCTCTGATGTGTTATCCAGGTAAACAACTTTGCCTGGCATCTCTGGATCCTTGAACTCGTAGATGATGACTATGCCCAATTGGCTAGGTTGATCTGGCTTGAATCTCCAAAAGGCTTCCTCTGTTTCTCTATTCAAAAATAGTTCTATGCTTTTGTTATCTTGAGGGATCCAATCTGGAGTGATCACTCGGGTCAAAACTGACTTACCTCTAGGAGTCTGGGGTCCTTGTCCTACATTTCCTTGTTCTAGGTCTCCTATTTCATTCTCAGGAATGACATTTCCAAACTCATCAGTCCTATCTGGTAGGTTGGTGACCACATACATGGTTCCTTCCTTATCAATGTATGAACCCTCTTCGAACTTGACCACCGGGTGTTCAAGTCCAAAGGATTGATCTGGATTTTTGAGTTGGACCACTGATCGCCTCAGACCATCCTCATAGATGCGAGCACCTAATTGGTTGGTCCGAATATATTCCAACTGTGTCTTATAGGGCCCTTCTAGTGTTTGTAGATGGGCAGTCCCTGAGCCACCTGCAGGTTTTCCCATACTAAAAGACATTTCTGAATCACTTGTGTCTGAACTTAGTAAAAGATGACCACTTAGTTGTTGTGCCCAAGACTTGGATGTATGGTTGACACTAGCCTCAGAAGATCTAATGCTTTGTTTATCCTTGCCTAAGTGTCTACCAGATCTCAGGTTCATAAGCTTTAGTCAAGAGTCCAAATTTTCCCCTTGGTATGGTTCAAAATTCTTTGGAGTCCCCTTGGTTCCCTAGTCCCACATGAGGGTCAACTTCGAAACGAGCTTTCCAACGAGCTATAGAGCTCAAAAAATGGACTTTGGATGAAAAAGTTATGCCAATTCAGGCTCCTAGGGGTCAAAACAGGCAAACAGGACCTTTGGAGAAAATCGCGATTTTGTACCTTGAGAATCGTGTTCACAAAATCGTGTTTTGAACATCGCGATTTTGAGTAGAAAATCGTGTTGTTTGACATGAAAATCGCGATGTTGAGCACAAAATCGTGTTTATGAAAATCGCGATTTTGAGCACAGAATCGTGTTTTAGAGAATCGTGTTTTTTGACATGAAAATCACGATTTTGAGCACAGAATCGTGGTTCACAAAATCGTGTTTTTTTGCTGAAAATCGTGATTTGTGAGAATCGCGATTTTGAGCCCGCTGAAAATCGTATTTTCTCAGAATCGTGTTTTTAACAAGAAAATCGCGATGTTGAGCACAAAATCGTGTTTCTGAAAATCGTGTTTTTTGACATGAAAATCGCGATTTTGAGCACAGAATCGTGTTTTAGAGAATCGTGTTTTTTGACATGAAAATCGCGATGTTGAGCACAAAATCGTGTTTTAGAGAATCGTGTTTTTTGACATGAAAATCGCGATGTTGAGCACAAAATCGTGTTTTTAGAAAATCGCGATTTTGACCCAGAGAATCGTGATTCACAAAATCGTGTTTTTTTCACAAAATCGTGTTTTTGGCTGAAAATCGTGATTTGTGAGAATCGCGATTTTGAGCCTGCTGAAAATCGTATTTTCTCAGAATCGTGTTTTTAACAAGAAAATCGCGATTTTGAGCAAAAAGTCGTGATTACACAGAATCGCCTTTTTTTCACAAAATCGTGTTTTTTACTGAAAATCGTGATTTGTGAGAATCGCGATTTTGAGCACAATCACAGAATCGTGTTTCTGAGAATGACCACAGAATCGTGATTTTTTCAGCCAACTTTTAGGCGGGAAAACAGAAAATCGTGATTTTTCAAAAAATTTTGAATTTTCACAGAATCGCGATTTTCATCACAGAATCGCGTTTTTTGGCGGGAAATTCAAATTTCTGAGCGCCGGCTATGGCGAGCTCCGTATGAGCAGAAAATCATAAAAAAAACACAGCGCTTGCTCTCCCTTGCTTCTCCTAACTCCTTCCCACACAATAATGCATGAAAAATGGTATGAAGAAGGTGAAAATGCACTAAAAAACAAGAATTTTCTATGAAGAAGAAGATGGAAGAAGGTGGAGATGATGATGATGATGAAGATGAAGAGAAAAAAAAAACAGAAAATGAACTGAAATGACAGTTTTTTTACCTTCCAACGTCGCAAATCTACGATCTTACCATCACAACGCTCGTCCTCGAAGCTCTCTCCCCGGCAACGGCGCCAAAATTTGGTGTAGCTCAAGCGTAAGCACCACCTCCTTTACTTGTCAATCTGCGGAGACGTGAGGACCGGTATGAAGACCACGAGCAAGTGAAGGCACAAGTGCGTGAGTGAAAGCACACGAACATGCACACACATACACACACACGCGCACAAAGTACGATCAAAGAGAGGAACAATGGAAAGCTTAGATTGCAAAAGAGTTCTCTTGAAAAAGTTCTATTCTCTGACAAGCCAACCCCAAAAATGAGCTCTCTAGCTCTTTTTATAGTTTTTTGACTAGTTTTGGCCCTGTCCAGACCTAGTGTCCGGCCTAGTTAAAAATTAGGTTCCAGGGCTTATTTGAGGGCTCAAACGAAGTCTAAAAATTATGAAAATTGGTACGATGGTACTTCTAATACTCCTCAAGCTCGAGGACTCCTCGGCTTGAACAAAATGGAGTTACTAAAAATAGATAATGGTATTTACAATGGTTTTTAGTGATGAAAATCACTAATTTTGTAGGGGATTCTTCTGAAAATTTGACATACACTTCTTGGAGCTCCCTACTTGCTCCCTTTCCTCGTGTGTCCACCTTTTGATGTGCTTCCATGCTTTGTCCTTGACTTTGAGCTTCAACACAAAGGATATGCACAGACATATGGCATTGATTATGAGGAAACATTCAGCCCTGTAGCTAAAATGTCTACTGTTAGGACACTTGTTGCATTAGCTATAGCAAAAGGATGGACTTTGCATCAAATGGATGTGAAGAATGCTTTCCTACATGGTGAGTCACAGGAAGAAGTATATATGGACCAGCCACAAGGATATGAAGATTCAAAGCATCTAGAATATGTTTGCAGGTTGCAAAAGGCTTTGTATGGGCTGAAGCAGGCTCCGTGTGCATGGCATGCAAGGATTGCTGATTACTTAACCAGCATTGGGTTCTCTATGTGTGATGCAGATCACTCACTATATGCAAGGAAGGTTGATGATGGCATCACTATTGTGGCTATTTATGTTGATGACCTGATTGTAGGTGGTGATAATGAAGAAAGCATCAAAGAGGTAAAGAAACTTCTTATGCAGGAATTCGACATGAAAGATCTTGGTGTGCTGCGCTATTTCTTGGGCATTGAGTTTATACATACAGAAACAGGTATATGGATGTTGCAAAGGCAATATGCCTTGAATATGCTGCAAAAGTATGGTATGGCTGATTGTAAGCCAATTTCTATGCCTTTAGATCAGAATTTGAAATTGGATACTACATCAGGTGAAGCATTGGAAAATGCTACTATGTACAGGAAAATTGTGGGAAGTCTTATATATCTTACAATTGCAAGGCCTGATTTAAGCTACACTGTTGGACTTGAAAGTCAGTTTATGCAGGTTCCGAGGAAGCCACATTTGGATGCTCTGAGGCGCACTCTACGTTATGTGAGTGCTACTTTGGATTATGCATTGTTTTATGAAGCTGGTGTAGACTTGCAGGTTCATGGATACACCGATGCAGATTGGGCTGGTAGTACTCCAGATAGAAGATCTACTAGTGGCTTTCTTTTCTCACTTGGAGGTGCAGCTATTACATGGAGCAGTAAGAATCAACCCAGTGTTGCTTTGTCGAGTACAGAGGCTGAGTATAGAGGTGCTGCAATGGTAGCATGTGAGGCATCATGGCTGGAGATGTTACTTGCAGATTTATGTGTGGAAGTGCAAAAGCCTATCACTATCTATTGTGATAATCTTAGCAGCATACAGTTAGCACGGAACCCTGTTTTCCATGTTAGAACAAAGCATATCGAGGTACATTATCACTTCATCAGAGAGAAGGTATTAGCAAGTGATATTGATCTTGTTTATGTGAGAACAGATGAGTAGGTTGCTGATATTTTCACCAAAGCACTTGGAGCTGAGAAGTTGAAGAAGTTTCGGAAGATGCTTGGATTACAGGATATGGCATTGAGCTTGAGGGGGAGTGTTGAGATATCAAGCTCAACATGTGATGATCGAAGATGACACGTACCAGTTTTTCGTTTCTCTGACATGTATAGTGGTCACTCCGGTATATGTCAGGGATACTTCATTGAGCTTTATTAGATTTATCTATCGAGAGTGATGGCACATTTGTTTCTTGCCAGCTCACTCATTCACGGACATTAGGTTTTTCCTTATGTACTGGTCTATATATATTGCACTTGTTGTATTCTTGTTTTTAGGTCATTCTTGTACATTCCTTTTATGTAATAGAAGAAGAAGAAGAAGATCATTCTTCCCTGTCTCAATTTGTGTGTGTGCTTCTCCTTGAGAGTGAGAGTGTGTGTGTGAGCTCTCTTCCTTATCTCCTTCCTCGTGACAGGGCCTCCTCCATGCTTGACTGTTCACGTAGTTTGTCCTCAACACCACCAAGAAATTCTTGGTGGATTGTAATGCTTTCTTTGGCAAAATTTATGGCCTCTAGTTGAGGCTCATTCTTCTCCTTAACAAAACTCCCAGTGACAAGGTTGGGGATTTCAACAGGTGTAGGTTCAGGCTCCTCATTAATGATAAAATATGTTGTTGCAATGTAGGAAAGGTACTTTGGTGCATCCTTCTACAAGTCCCCAATTTTCACCTAGTAAACCCTCTACCTGCTCATATGTGATATCTTTTAACATGGACATTGTTGAAGTCTCTAGAATTGTGAACATCTGAAATAAATGTGCAAAACAATGAACAGGAACACACCAATGTAATCCTATAGATCTTCAAACTCTTGTAAATTTCAAAGAGTTGTGTATGTCTATCACCATCTTATGCTTCAAAGATGTTAATGTCCATACATCAGGTTGAGGCCACTCGATATTTAAAAGAGAATCTACCTTAATCATCTCTAACGTGCCAAAATCATTTGATGAAGATGGTACAACATATGTATGTGTGTAAAAGAAAAATCTCTCACGTAATAGCTGAGCAGGACGGACTTGTGGAAAGACTATCGACCCAACATCTGCATGCAATGCTTGGAAAGTACCTATAAGACTATGAAGTGGTGTTCTTCCACCAAGGTAGAAGGAAATATGTCTACAACAAAAAACTACACAACTTAGCTAGGTATATTATGAAATTTGGACAAAAGTCAATGAGTAATACTTACAGTTAATAGGATATCTCATTTTGTTTGAGTTTTCCAATTTCATGCTTGATATTATGAAAAGATGTTGTACAATGTTTCACCATTTTTGAGCTTTTTGAAGCCTAATAACTTCCCTTTCCAATGAAGATCCAAGTCTCCACGATCTATTACACGGTGAGGACCAACACCAAAGGGTTGCATGTACACCCATGCACCTTTGCAGAACTCATGTCCTAACCAAATTTCCTTCTGTAGCCTTGATATTGTGACATTTTATCGCGATAACCTCATCTTTTGGACGTCTATGAGATTTAGGTTTCTCCATTGGAGTTCAGGCTATGGAAGTGACAGTGGGAATTCAAAGAAGATGATGCAGAGAGAAAGAAATGCAGACATAGGAGCTGCAATGGTGTGCTAGGGAGAGAAAGTAGTGGAAAGAGATGACTTTTTGGGACCTGGGTATGAAAATGTGAGGTTTTGGAGGGAGAAAGTTGCATTTTGAGTTATTTTTGAAAAAGTCACTTTTTTCAGTTCAGTTCATGCATGGATTTTGATTTAGAACTCAAAAATAGCACTTTTGATCCTAAAAAGTGGTTGGGGGACCATTAAATGGTGTTATGATGAGTTTTATAACTTTCTAAAAATTTTGAATTTTTGGGCCTAGGTAAGTTATGAGATTCCTTTCTCTCTCTAGAGGCAAAACCTAAACATAGGGGAATCATGTCCCCTCATCCCCCTTCAGCCTAGTGATTTATAGGCTATAGACTTTGTCCATCACCCTCCTCTCATTGGTCCATCATTAATCACTCCTTAATCCAAAAGGCCCATGCAGGGTTCATTTTTTTCCCTAATGTGAGTCTTCATGTTGTTGATCTTCAAAATAATTTTTGTAGTCCTTCTGTTATGGCCTCTATTTTTATTATTGAGGTTGTGTCCAACTTTACCTCTATCGCTACCATATCCACCTCTTCCACTTCCTTTCTGGGTCTTACCATTGAACCACCAATTTTGAGTGGTGTGGTTGGTCTTATCACAAATGGCACAAGGTTGAACATTGTGTTCTTTGGTCTTGTAACCCTTTGGTCCTTTCTTCTTCCCTTTCCAATTTGCTCTTGCCCACAAAGTTGGCTTGGGAAATCTCCTCTTCATCTTGTTCCTTCTTCTTGCCTTTCAGCTTCTTGTCCTTATATATAGAGCACTAGTTGAATTACCATGATAGGATTTGCCTTCCTTTACACTATTGTTGGCCTCTTGATTGAAGATTTGTCCAAGAAACATGTTCAAGTCTAGAATTTGCACATCCATGATGAGATCATAGGCTATGGTGAAAGATTGTCATTGCTTGTCACCTCTAATCCCATTGAGAATTCGCCTCATGATGGACTCTTATTCAATCAACTCTCCAATAAATGCCAATTGATTAGCAACCTCCTTGACCTTTGTAACAAACTCAATTATGGTTTGTTTTGGAGTCTTCTTCATCTAGTTTAAATCATTCCAAAGATGTTCTTCCTTGCTTTTGTATTAGCAGAAAAGAAAGTTTGTTGGGCATCCCAAGTCTCTTGATATGTCTTGCATCCTCTAATATATGGTAATAGAAAATCAGAAATAGAGTTGAGTATGTATGATCTTTCTTGATCATCCCTTGCATACCAAAGTGTGAGCTTATCTATTTTCTCCTGACTAGGTCCTCCTTTGGATCTCATAATAGCTATTGCTTCATCACGGGATACAATCCTATATAGATTTCTTCCTTGCGAATAAGCCTCCAATCTGATTTTCCAAGCACCATTATTGTGCCTATCAAGCTTCTCAATCATTGATGGAAAGCCATCTCCCATCTTGAAGTTGCTCTGGTACCACTGGAAGAAGTTGGAGAAGCTTGGGGAGGCTTGGACAAATGAGTTGTCAAGTGATGAAGTTGGTCTAGCAAACCAACATAGGATCAGCCCTCACTCGTTGGATATGTCAAGTAGAACTTATAGGTTTGTGGCTTGTGCAATAAAACCCAATAGGTACTTTGGAACATCAACAAGAACAAGTTGATGCAAAACAGATAACTTGCACCTTGACTAGCTCACAAAAACCTTCTAAAAATAAATGGAAGTTATGACTTCAAATATTGGGAGCAACCAGCATAGTTACTATTGGTGTAAATCACAAGCCTACACATTTGGCTTGGAAGATATCATGAAGACTCTACATACATGAAGAATCATAGGAACATATGCTAGTGGTTAATTACCACTTTATCTCATTGTAAAAGTAAAATTGACTTAGAATCTTTTGTAATCACCAACCTAAGTGATTCGTGGAAAAAGTAACTCACTTGATTGAGAGGATATCTCCAAGCATTTAGGAGCTTGATCATAGGGAGCCAAAAGTTTGAATTTGAATTCAAATTTTTAGTCATTTCCTATAAAAATGGATATGAAAAAGTCATGGGTAGATCACTTCACTCCCAAGCTTCATTCTACTGTAATTGAGTGTGTGTGAGGACTATACCATAGCCTACACCTCTCTACACCATTAGGCAATGTTATTCATGCCAATGGGATTGCACACAAGTGTTAATTTATAGATACATTTACATCATTCATCTCTGTGTTCTCTACTAGTCTACTCAGACGTTTGTCAACTTGTCAAGGGCATATCTCGGTCAATACTCCACCAAATTCAGTGATTCAAAGCTTGTTGGATTCAGCTTGAAGCCTACTACATGCTATAAAAATTTGAAGACATTATATTCAGCCAATTCAGAGAAATCTGCATCGAGATGCTCACTGGTCTATTTCTGCTGCAGTCCTAAAAAGTCGGGGGTTTAGCTAATCTTGCTAAATTGATTTCTCTTAGCATAGTTTATCTTTTTACATCATTCCACTTGAAAATGGTAGCTTACTAAGCTAATTAAATACCCTTAGAATGAATTTTATCAATTGCTACTGTGCTGGTCACACTGAGCAAAACATTCAGCAGGTATCAAGACATAAATAGAAGGTTTTCTTGAGTTTGTGATTTCCAAAGTTATCTGTTTTGATTCAATCATTGCACATATCATTTCCAAAGGACATAGTGCATTTCTTGGTGTCATTGTAATGCTATGGAAGTCTACTAATCAAGTCTGAAGCCAAAGAGGGCTGGTACAAAGCAGGTTTAGCAGTATCTACTCAGTCTCTTGGATCATCCATCCATCTTTCCCAACAATGGTATCAGAGCACATAAGGTAAAATGGGAGATGGTTTTCCTTCATTTATTGATAAATTGGACAGGAACAACTATCAAGCTTGGTCTCTAAGAATGAAGACCTACCTACAAGGAAGGAGTGTATATGGATACATCTCAAGAGATGAGGAATTGCCCTCATTCAAAGCAAGAGGATTGCCAACCAAGGAAGAAGAAGAAAAGCTCAACACATGGTGTGCAAAGGATGCATTGGCAAGGTCTTATTTACTCAACTCTATATCTGATTTTCTTTTGCCACATATCAGAAATTGCAAGACTTCCCAAGAGACTTGGGAAACTCTGTCATCATATTTTTCCTCCAATACAAGGGCTAGGAAAAATCAGTTGTGGATTGAATTCACAACACTAAGGAAGCAACCTAAGCAAGTTGTTTCAAAATTTGTGACCAAGTTCAAAGATGTTGCAGATCAGTTAGCAAGCATAGGAGAAGATATTGAAGAAGAACAAATTGTGAGGCAGGTAATCAATGGAATCAAGGCTGATGACAAGTGGGAAAGCTTCACCACTGCAATGGATCTCTACATGGACATGCACACTCCAGATCTCACAACTCTCATGGGTCAACTATTTACACATGAAGCAAAGCTCACCAAGAGTGGAGATACATCCAAAGGTAACAACTCTTCTGCCCTATACACTGATAAGAAATAATCTAAGGATAAATGCAAGAGTAAGAAGGTGAAGATGAAGGCTCTACCTCCCAAGCCAACTATGCAGGGAGAGGTAGATCTTCAAGAGGAAGGGGCAGAGGAGGTAAGCAAGGTACGGAGAGACCCTATAATTCATCACCATGTAACATTTGTGGTTTATCAAATCATACCATAGATGAGTGTTTCAGGAATTACAAAAATCAGAGAGGAAGAGGCTACCAAAGAGGTGGATACTCATAGTCAAGAGGAAGGTTCAACAATCACCAAGGCCACAACAACAATTACAACAACAACTACAACAACAATTACAATGGCAACTACCAAGGAGGATTCAAAACTAGAAGGGACTACAACAACTACACAGAAGAGCACGATGACTCTCTTCTGATCATGAACATGACTTCAAAGACAGGTACAGATGATGATCACTTATTTTACATTGATTCAGGGTGTTCAAATCATGTGGCTGGTAATGTGGCACTACTCTCTGATCTTGAGGAACCAAAAGGTAAACACCAAGTCCAAACAAGTGATGATACAAAGCATTCTGTGGTTAAAGTTGGAAATGTGAAGACTTGTGATGGTAATCAGAATTTGTTGAGCAGGGTACTTTATGTACCAGCAATTACAAAGAACTTAATGAGTGTTGGTCAGATTGTAGAGAAAGGTTTGTAGGTCAGATTCAATCAATATGGAGCATCTGTGGAGGACCCAAGACATGGATTCAAAAGGATAGCTAAAGGAGAAAAATCAGGTAGACTTTTCACTTTTGAGCTAGAAGACACAAAGAATATTGCACTATATAATTATAAAGATCAAACACTTTTAGAGCTTGAGATTTGGCACAAAAGGTTAGGGCACATAGGAGAGAACCTTGAAACAAATGTGCAGGGACCAATGTGTGCTTGGGATACCTAATGTATCCAAGCAACATATAATTTACAAGTGTGGTGCTTGTCAATTTGGTAAGTCTCACAGGTTACCCTTCTCAAGGAAAGGATATATACATGAAGACTACCTAGAGCTGGTACACACAGATGTATGGGGACCTAGCAAAGACCCCTCAGTCTCAGGTTCAAGGTACTATGTGTCTTTCATTGATGATTATAGTAGATGGACTGTATTATACTTCATGAAGCACAAGGATGAGGTATTTAATTGTTTTAAGAAATATCTTGCATTAGTTGAAAACCAGACGGGAAGGAATTTGAAGAGGCTAAGGTCAGATGGAGGAGGTGAGTACTTCTCCAATGAATTTGAAGACTTCTTGCAGGATAGAGGCATCAAAAGAGAGATAACCACAAGGTATTCTCCTGAACAGAATGGGGTAGCTGAGAGAAGAAATAGGTTAATTGTTGAGACAACTAGATCTATGCTTAATGAGAAGAAATTACCTAACTATCTATGGGCAGAGAGTGTTTCTACTGCCACTTACCTCATAAACAGGTTACCATCTAAGTCACTTGATGGTATGACACCCTATGAAGCATGGCATGGTAAGAGACCATCATTGGATCACTGCAAAATATTTGGATGTGTAGCATATGTGCACATTCTTTCTCACATAAGAGGTAAGCTAGACCCAAAGGCGGAAAAATGCATTTTCATTGGGTATGATTTAAATCAAAAAGGTTACAGGTTTTATAATCCTACCAACAAGGGATTTATGGTAAGCAGAGATGTGATCTTTGATGAAAATGATTCTTGGTATGAGAATGAATGCAGGAAGGTCAAACTACCCTATGATTTGGAAGAGGAATTTCCAAAACTTGCAAAGGAGGAACCTACTCAGAATAAAGACTCAAGTTCAGATGATGAAGACACTATCAACCTTGAAGAATTCAAAGCATGGAAGTCCAAGGGCAAAATGAAGATGAAGAAGCTTGAAGACATACCGGAATCATCAACTCAATCAATCAGAAGATCTCAAAGAGAAAGCAAGAAAGCTATCAGATATGGGTATGATACATCTCTTGTTACTAAACATTCAGTTTATCTTGCCAAAGATTTTTCAAATGAAGAACCAGGTTCATATGAAGAAGCAATAACCAAATCAGAATGGAAAGAAGTTATGGACGAGGAGATTGAAGCACTCAAGGAGAGTGACACATGGGAGTTAGCACCCAAGAAGGATTCTATGAAGGTAATAGGATCCAAATGGATCTATAAGTTGAAAAGAAATTCTGATGGAACAATTAATAGGTACAAAGCCAGATTGGTAGCCAAGGGTTTTGCACAAACCCAAGGCATTGACTATGAAGAGAAATTTTCTCCTGTGGCCAAGATGCCAACAATCAGAGTGTTGGTAAGTGTGGCTGCATCAAAGAATTGGAACATGTACCAATTGGATGTCAAGAATGCTTTCTTGAATGGATGGATTTCAGAAAAAGTTTATATGTCACAACCTCCTGGGTATGAAGACCCTAAGAAGGTAACTTATGTTTGCAAATTAAAGAACACTTTATATGGATTGAAGCAGGCACCTAGGGCATGGAATTACAGGCTAACTACATACCTCCAAGACCAAGGATTTGTTATGAGAAAGGCAGATACTTCCCTATTCATTAAGAGAAGTAATTCAAAGGTAATATATCTCTGTGTTTATGTTGATGACATCATCATTATAGGTAATGATGTTAGTGGAATTAGATATATCAAAAACCAGATGATGAAGGAGTTCAAGATCAATGATCTTGGCTTATTGAAGTATTTTCTAGGGCTTGAATTAGTTTACACTAATTCAGGGATATACATTACTCAGAAAAAGTATGTACAAGATATGTTGAAGAAGTTTCACTTGCAGGATGCTAAAGTAGCAAGCACTCCAATGGAGGTGAACCTAAAGCTAAGTGCCCATGAAGGTGATGAAGTCAAGGACATTACAGGTTATCAGAGTATGGTGGGTAGCTTGAACTATGCTACTCTTACAAGAATTGATATTGCATATGGAGTTAGTGTGCTAAGTCAATTTATGCACAAGCCAAGGATACCTCACTTAGAGGCTGCCAAGAGAATCTTGAAGTATCTCAAGGGTACACGGAACAATGGTTTGTATTTTCCTTTCACTTCAGATATTGACATAAAAGTCTATTCAGATGCAGATTGGGCAGGATGCAAGGATGATAGAAGAAGCACTTCTGGATATATTTCTTTTACAGGTGACAAACCAATTTCATGGTCTGCAAAGAAGCAACCAACTGTTGCATTGTCTTCTACAGAAGCAGAGTATAGAGGGCTAGCTAATGCCACTCAAGAAGCAATTTGGATTAAGCTTTTGTATATAGAATTGGGATTATATACTAGGCCTCCAATTATCTTTGGAGATAATACAAGTTCCCTTCACCTTGCACCTAATCCTATCTATCATGCCAGGACAAAACACATAGAAGTTCATTATCATTATGTGAGAGAAAAGTTGCTAAGCAAGGATATTCAACTTACCTATGTATCAACCAACATGCAATGTGCAAATTTGTTGACTAAAGCTTTGGATGGAACAAAACTTTGTAGGTTCAAATCCATGATTGGATTGCAGGATATACTTGAAGATTGAAGATGAAGACTTAAGCCAAAATGTTTGGCTTGAGGGGGAGTTGGTGTAAATCACAAGCCTACACATTTGGCTTGGAAGATATCATGAAGACTCTACATACATGAAGAATCATAGGAACATATGCTAGTGGTTAATTACCACTTTATCTCATTGTAAAAGTAAAATTGACTTAGAATCTTTTGTAATCACCTACCTAAGTGATTCGTGGAAAACGTAACTCACTTGATTGAGAGAATATCTCCAAGCATTTAGGAGCTTGATCATAGGGAGCCAAAATTTTGAATTTGAATTCAAATTTTTAGTCATTTCCTATAAAAATGGATATGAAAAAGTCGCGGGTAGATCACTTCACTCCCGAGCTTCATTCTATTGTAATTGAGTGTGTGTGTGTGTGTGTGAGGACTATACCATAGCCTACACCTCTCTACACCATTAGGCAATGTTATTCATGCCAATGGGATTGTACACAAGTGTTAATTATAGATACATTTACATCATTCATCTCTGTGTTCTCTGCTAGTCTACTCAAAAGTCTGTCAACTTGTCAAGGGCATATCTCGGTCAATACTTCACCAAAATCAGTGATTTGAACCTTTTTGGATTCAGATTGAAGCCTACCACATGTTGTCAAAATTTGAAGACATTCTATTCAGCCAATTCAGAGAAATCTGCATCGAGGTGCTCACTGGTCTATTTTTGCTACAGTCCTAAAAAGTCGGGGGTTTAGCTAATCTTGCTAAATTGATTTCTCTTAGCGTAGTTTATCTTTTTACATCATTCCACTTGCAAATGGTAGCTTACTAAGCTAATTAAATACCCCTAGAAGGAATTTTATCAATTGCTATTGTGCTAGTCACATTGAGCAAAACATTCAGCAAGTGTCAAGACATAAATAGAAGGTTTTCTTGAGTTTGTGATTTCCAAAGTTATCTATTTTGATTCAATCATTGCACATATCATTTCCAAAGGACATAGGCCATTTCTTGGTGTCATTGGAATTCTATGGAAGTCTACTAATCAAGTCTGAAGCCAAAGAGGGCTGGTACAAAGCAGGTTTAGCAGTATCTACTCAGTCTCTTGGATCATCCATCCACCTTTCCCAACAGTTACAATTGGAAACATTCCTTTTACAGGAGTCTCCCACATAGGGTTGGCTTGCTAAAATGCATAAAAGACCTAATTTATATCAACAAATGAAGGAACAATCACCTTAAAACTGATTGGATGTCATCCCGATGTTTTAGTGATGTGCAGACAATGACCATGAGACTATAAAACTCTGATGTCTCTACAATTATTGAACCAAATGCCTTGCAAATTTGTATACATAAATGAGACAGTTATACCATACCAATGAATGCTTAAAAACATGATTTGGTTTTTTTGGTGTCGGTTCTCTGGAATTCGATGAGAGACAACTTTCATTACACTTTGACGACATCGGTCCAAAAGAGGGACATACTTGTATAAGTGAATGTTTTATTCTCTATTGATAGAGAGTGAGAAAGAGAGAGAGAGAGAGAGATGAAAGGAAGAGAAAAAGAGAAAGATAGAGAGATGAAAGAGAGAGAAAAAGAGAAAGAGAGAGAACTCTAGAAAGAGAGATAAAGAGAGAGAACGAGAGAGAGAGAGAGAGATAGTTGATAGATACACACACACATATACACACATGCATACATACACACACATATACAAACCTGCATACACATACATATGCATACATACATTCACACACACTCACATACATACATACACACACTCACATATACATCCATACTCACATACATTAGAGAGAGAGATAAAGAGAGAGAACGAGAGAGAGAGAGATAGAGATAGATACACACACACATATACACACATGCATACATACACACATGCATACATACACACACACATATACACACATGCATACATACACACACATATATAAACATGCATACACATACATATGCATACATACATTCACACACACTCACATACATAAATACATACATACACACACTTACATATACATACATACTCACATACATATACACACACTCACATATATACATACACAGACATACGCATACATACATATATACATACACAAACATATGCATGCATACATTCACACACATACATATTACATACTCACATACACATATTCATGCATATGCATGCATGCATACACACATATGCATACACTCACATACATATTATTTACATACAAAGGCCTATTCAGGAAAAATGGGAATTACACAGGATTTTGAGACAATTCTTTGTGTCCCAATGTTTTATGTTTCGACTCATTTACACACTACAACATGCTATTATGTATTGATTATAGTATATTACATTAACACTTTTCTATTAGAATAACTTTTATTATAATTGGGGTATGAGGGTTGGCCTCAAATTTAACAAGTTAACATAGTAAGTAATTGTAGCTCAATGATGAGTAGCACCTCCTTTAATGTCAATCCGGGAAGACGTGAGGATGGTATGAAGACCTCGAGCAAGTGGCTGCACAAGTGCGTGAGTGAGAAGCACACTAACATGCACACACATACACACACACGCGCACACTAGGCAAGACAAAGAGTGAGAATCAATGGAGCTTTTAGATTACTTTCAAAATGCTTTTACAAGTTCGTTTCAATTACAATCTAACCCCAAAAATGAGCTCTCTAGCTCTTTTTATAGTTTTTGACTAGGTTTTGGCCCTGTCCAGACCTAGTGTCCGGCCTAGTTAAAAATTAGGTTCCAGGGCCAATTTGAGAGCTCAAACGGAGTCTAAAAAATACGAAAATTGATATGTAGGTACTTCTAAGGCTCCTCAAGCTCAAGGACTCCTTGGCTTGCACAAAATGGAGCTACAAAAATATGAAATGGTATTTACAATGATTGTTAGTGATAAGAATCACTATTAAAAGATGTAGATTTGGGAAAAATTGAAGGGCCTATCTGCCAGATTTGCGTCGACTACTTTGTCTACTTACTCCTTCACTTTGTTCTGACTCTCTCCGCTGGCTTCTTTGTCTAGTCAGTCCTTGGGTGCCCATACTGCTCTCAACACCCCCCCCTCTCTCGCGTCTGTCGTCCCTGACAGACCCTTGTTGCTGGGGGTGTTGGATGTAATATTCCACAACCTGAGTGGCAAGCTGATGTTCTTGTAAGCGTAGTCCTCTGGCCAAATCTGTCATCATACGATCCCAATCGATTGGTCCTAGAATGTCCGGATGTGGCAGACGTAACTGATCTGCATGGATCGCTTGTTCTACTGCGAATAGATGTAGCAAATGTGTGGGTCTGGGAATGAAAATTTCGGAATTGTATTCCCAGAATCCCGTAGAGAACATTTCCTCAAATGTCTGCTTGAAGCATGCGGGCAAGTACTTTATTCGTGCATGCCAAGCAAAGATGATAGCGACCGAGGGGGTCTGGCTCATGTCGTAGACTAAATCCTTGTTGCCTTGAGAGAAGCCAGGGGCAGAGATGTATGGAGCTTGGACGTTCCGAAAGGTTTTGAAGACAATGGTCATGAGCTCGAATATCTTCATACACATTTTCGCCGCGATGTCGGGTACATTATTTAGGCGTGTAGACCAGTGTCGAATTGTTGATATCATGTAGGCTACGGTTGGAGGTCCTCGAGGTGGAGCAAAATATGGATAGTTAACCCAAGCCGAGCACTCTTTATTGTTGCGTACCTTGATTGCAAATGCTTGCCACGATCTGCGACGTACCACTGGACAATAGCATGGATTATACTTGATATATAGTGGCATGGTTGCCCAGGTACTCATCATCTCTGGGTAATCGGTGAGTAAACGTGCACGCCAATTAGGTTGGAAGATCGAGCCAGCACGTGCATCTGTCGGTAAATCCCCTATCTCAAATTGAGTGGCGAACGTGGGCTCCTTCCCTGTATGTCTTTTGACTTCTGCATTATAATCATGTAGTAAGACAAAATAAGGCATGTATTGCGATTCTGATGTTGTGATCAACCGTTGATGGGATAAATTTTGAAAGTAGGAAGACCGAAGGACAGTTTCTTCCAGATTTGTGAGAGATTGCATTTGCACGGCCACACGATCATCGTGTGTCTTACCCACTTTCTCGACCCTTCTGACCCAATCTGGAACTTGAATTTCTAACGTGTCTTGTCCTTCTTCTGTAGTTCGACCACCAGGCGTCGGCATAGGCTCATATGGCTCTTCATAGCTGTCATCGACGGGGATTTCCACTACTGTTTCAGGTTCTGGTTCTTCAATGGGCGAGGGTGGTCGTTCATATGGGAGGAGGCGTGCTTGGAGTTCTGCCACCTGTTTCCGGAGGGTCTCCATTTCTTCGGTAGAGTGCTGCAAGATTACCGACTCCTGTTGAGTTGTGGGCACACTGGCAATCTGTTTCTTAAGATCTGCACATTCAGTCTCTAGCTTTTCATATGACTCCAAGAAATTTGCATGCTCCTCAAGTAAAATGCGAATGTCTTCCGATGGGACTGCTCTATATCTGGTAGGGCTAACGGTTGCTCCGACGGTTCCTTCCATAGCCGCTTCAAAGTTGTCTTGGTTTTGTTGTTGAAGTCGTTTGTTCTCTTCTAGTGCTGCGGCCATATGCTTCCTTAATAACCCAATGTTGCGTCTGAGTGTAGCGTTAGAGATCATTTGCGCTTGAAGCACTGTTTCTAGTTCTTTGACTGCTTGGTCATCTACTGTTGATGTCTTTGATTCCAGTTCGGAGTGAGCCTGTTGTAGTGTGGTATGCTCGGTTAGGAGCGTCTGGTAGTCAGCTTCAAGAGTGGTGACTCTAGCTTGCAGACGTTGAGATTCTGCCTGGAGGGCAGCAGTGCGTTCTTCCAATTGATGGTAGTCTTGTTGTAGCTGATGTGCACACTGAAGTAATGTGTTGAACGTGCTATTTACATTATGAGATGCAAGGGGAAAAGTTTGAAATGCAGGGGAGGAGGGATTGGGTAGGGGGGTAGTGAATGTTGTGTGTGCCAATGATGTGAGTGGTGAGGTGGGGGGTAGTGGAGGGGGAGAGGGTGGAATTGTGGGGAGAGGTGCTGTGGTGGGTGAAATGTCCATTGGGTCAGACAGAGTGGTGTGTATAGGGGCTACCATGTAGGTGGGTATGGTAGGTGAGGTGAGTGTGGTGTTCGTGTAAATTGATGTCGTTGCGAACATCGGGGAAAGGTGCCTTTGAAACATTGGAGAGCGGAAGAACTGCTCCACAAAGGACGGGTATTGGGGTGGTGAGGTCCGGTTGAAAGAGGTGTAGGGGTCAGCTGGGAAGTGAGGGTCATGGAATGGAGGTACTCGTATTGGGGGATAGGTCGGGAAACACAGGGTTCCTTCTGTGGGTGCTGGGTTTCCAACTACACTTGTAATTATGGGATGGCCAGTCATGGGTTCAGAGGATAGACGGGACGAAGTGTACAAGGGATTGGTGACGAAGGAGAAGAGGGTGTCTTGTGAGGTGGGTTCTCGAAATGAGAATGATGTGAATGAGGATGGGTTATAAGTGAAGGTAGAGGTGATGACTGTCGTTTCTTCCAAGGTGGGAGGTGGTGGTGGGGGTGGAGAAGGTGGTGATGGAGGATGCTGGGGTGAGATGGGTGATGTCTGAACGAAGGTTTCAGCGGAGAGGTCAGTGGTGGTTATCGGGGTGGCTGTGGTCTCAATGGGTACTTCTGGTTCTGTGACGGGTATTCTGATAGTCTTACCTGCTCGTGGTAACGTGTCCACTCTGCGTTTGTCATACCTTACGGACTGGCGGACTGCGGTGTGGACAGCCTCTGGAACTCCTAAAGAGTCTGACACTAATTTGAGGGTGTCAATGAAGTGTTGGTCCACTCCTTCATCTGATAGCATTTCTTGCATCAAAGCTTGACCTGATACCAGAGAGAGCTGATGCCTTTCTTGTACTGCTTTGATAGTGTCGTATAGCCTTCGTAGTTGAGCTGTATATGCAGGTGCACCTACAAGTTCTGGCACTTCTTGTTGCTCCTCTTGGTGCTCTTGATCATACTCCTCCTCATCATCCTCCTGTTCTTCATCTCCGTCATCTTCTGCATCCACTTCAACAGATGTGACAGGTGCTTGGGAGGTTGTGGCCTGCGTTTGTACATTCTCCGCTTGTTGTGCCTCTTCTGCCTCCAGCTCTACATCTTGTAATAGTTGTTCGAAGTCTTCATTAGTGAGTTCTTCCAACGGTGCACCACTAGGAAATTCGAGATCCGTTGGGATGGGAGGGAATATCAAAGTGGAACCATCGGTGTTGCGTCTTGGAAGTCGGAGTGTGAATGGTCGGACTCTTCGGGGTGGCGGGGTGACGTCTGGTGTTAGGGTGGCTCCACGTGGTTGAGCACATGGGACTTGGACCGTGCCTCTCATTTTCCTAGAAGGGGGTCCAGTGGATGTCCTGCCTCGAAACTGTTCTACCCGATTCCACATCAGGGCTCGTTGGATTGGAATGTCATAAGCCAAACACCTATAGATGATTCTTGTCAGAGCACAGCAACCATATAAAACCTGTTTCCGCGGCCAGCGTTTGTGAGCTAAGTGTATCTGATCAATTATCCAGTGGGGTAGGTTGATGGTGAGGCTCTGTGTCTCTGCCAGATACAGGCTAAACCAAATCTTTTTGTGCGGCATGGTGAATCTATCCTGCGCCGGGAAAGCAAAGTGTTGCATGCACATGCGAAGGTGTATTGCAATATTAGGCGTCATGGATACCATGTCCTTGAGCTTGGTGAGACTTCGATTCTTCATGTAATCCGGTACTAGGGTTTCCTTTTCTGTAGGAATATGCATTCCGCGCATATCTAGAGCTTCTCTCACCAAATTGTTTGATAGCCTAAACCTTTTGAGCTCATTCCCCTTTGTCAGAGATGGAATCACAAATGAGCTTGCACCTTTTGGGTTCTGATTTGGAGTCAAGGTGTTGATGAGATAGTAGCATCGCATGAAGTCAGGTTTTGGGAGTCGGGCACTGAAATAGGCACTCAATCCGGCTTTTTCCCATATCGGACGTAGACCTTCCGCATTTTGTAATTTCTCAAATTCTCTTGTAAAGAAATGGTATCTGCCTTGCTTTCCATTGTAGTCCAACTCTGATTCCCATAGATACGTTCCTTCCCCCAAGGGTCCTGCCACCTCGGTAAACCAATGGGAAGTCTTTCCCACGGGCATGGTGTGGCCACGCGGAGGGTCTGCAATAGGTATGATTTTGACGGCCTGCAATTCTTCTGGTCTTTCAATTGTCTCAGGCAAAACGGGTAAACTGTCCAAGTCCACCACTTGCGGGTTTGTTTCTGTGTGAGAGCTAGTTCCTGCTGCCTCCGCCATGTTGAGAATGTCGCAGCGGATTCTGTGAGAATATATGAAGAAACGTTAACATTGCAATGGACACAAAAATGACGTGGTGTCCCTTGTTACAACATTAACTTAAAGATCGGGAGTGGTTAGGGGTTAAAAAGTGCTCGGTGCTAGTGTGTGTAGTTAGGAGTTAGGTAGACCTAAGAGCTAAGCAAAATGATGTGATGTGAGAGTGACGCGGTTAGCAGGTGGTCATAGATTTACAATCGGGGTCAGGGGGTTTGTTACAAGTCTTGGGCTGCCAAATGTAGTGGATGGGTTTTGCTCTTGGTTGAACATGAGGCCTTTGAGGGGCCCATTTACAACTGACTCTGTTCGTGCTCATGTGCCTTGGTGTTGAAAATGAGTAGATGTAGGCTGTGCGAGTGAATGGATCATGCTGTGTAGGGTGTGTTCTTGGTGTAGCTATTTGAGCCCGCAAACAAGCCTTAGGCACCCAAATTTGTCTTGATTGTGGGCTAGCCTTCATCGACTTTTTGGGCACCCAAATAGATTTCACGTTAGCAGAAGAATTTCCGAAAGACCTCTTATTAGTAACGTGTTGTTGGTTACTAATAAGAAGCTTTGCCCGTGCGGTTGGCGTGGGTGCAATTGGGTGTTCGCCTTTTCACACCCACACTTGGTTCCCTTGTTGAGACATTCTGCTGTGCAGGTTCTTTTGATGTCCGGCATAGGTAGTACTCTGCCGCTTCTGTCTTTGCTCCACCTTTGGTTGTTGCCTCCTTCTGGCCTTTGGAAGTTCCTTTGCATCCCTGACTCCTTTTTTGCGAATAGCATTCCTCTGCAACACATAGTTTTGGACAAGAACAGCATGGTCAACTTCATGTGCACCCCTGGAGGGACCAGGAGTCTGTGCCCTTTCTAGTTCCTTGAGTGCTCCATTATCCAACTCTACCGTAATTCGACTATGATTGACCCATACCTGAAGAAGTCCACTTCTTAGGTTTAAGTTGACTGCTTGGTCATAGATCCAGTCTTGACCCAAGACAAGAGGTTCAGTGAGATCCTCATCTTGACACACTAGTACTTTAACTGTCATTGCCTCATCATGAATGTAGAGGGGAAGTTCCACCTCGCCCATACAAGGGGTTTCCACGCCTCCCAGTCCTATGAGATATGCCTCCACAGGATTGACAGTTAACTGTAACTCTTGACAGTAAGACATTCTAACAGCACTAGTGGCTGCACCTGAGTCAATCAAGGCTCTTACAGTCCTTGCACTTTTTCCTTGTCCTATATCTAGGGTTACGAAAGGACGTCGATCAGTTATCCTAGGTGAGCTGGTACCTGCGACTTCACACATTGCCATATGATATCCTTGATCTGCATAGTCATTTGTCCTAGACTGCTCTCTACCTTGCCTTCGTAATTTCATCCGTCTGATGCGTTCTAAAGCTTCTGCTTGAGCTTCTTCTCTAATTCGCTTCTCTTCCTCTTTGCGTTTCTTAGCAGTGTTGAGTCGGCTGAGCATTTCTTCCGTGAGGGGTTCCTGATACAACTTGACTCTGCATCCGCTAATATAGTTAGGGAGAACATCACCCTCTAATGTGGCCAATTGTACTGCTCCACTCGTGGAGATCCTATTGATAACCATAGGTCCATAGCCTCTCTTTTCTAGCTTCCTCGCGTGTTGTTTTAGTGTATAGACTAAGACTAGATCTCCTGCTTTCAAGCCTTTATCCTTCACATGGGCATCGAAATATGCTTTCTGTCTCTTCTTGGCTGCATATATTCCTGCGGCGGCTCTCAGTCTTGTTTCTCCTAATCGTTCAAGGTCAAAGATCCTAGAGGAGAGCTCATGACCTGTCCATTCGTGCTCTTGTGCTACTCTCAATGTAGGAATCAGGAAGTCCAAGGGTAGCACAGCGTTTTGGCCGAATACCATCTGAAAGGGGGTGGCTTGGAGTACCGTTTTATAGGCAACTCGGTATGCCCAAACAGCATGGTGTAGCTGTTTGTCCCAATCAGAGCGTTTAGTGTTCACTAATTTCGTCAGTACATTGCATAAGATCTTATTAGTACTCTCAGCTTGTCCATTAGCTTGAGGGTGATACGGGGCAGACTTTTTGTGTATTACCAAGAATTCTTGGAGTAGATTTTCAATCACTTCGTTCAAGAAATGAGTGCCTCTATCACTTACAAGCTCTATAGGTAGCCCGTATCTCGTGAATACATTCTCAAACAAGAATTTGGCAGTTGTTTGAGCATCGTTCTTTGTCGTAGCCTTTACCTCTACCCACTTGGTGAGATAATCTGTCGCAACAATGATGTATTCCGCATGAGAACCCTTAGCTGGGGGATTAATAGGACCTACAAAGTCTATTCCCCACTTAGAGAATGCACGTCCACCCATCATAGGTTTCAGTGGCATCTCATCTTTGCGTATGGGATACTGAGCCCTCTGACAGACATCACACCGTTTCACATAGGTATGTGCATCCATGTGAAGGGTAGGCCACCAAAAGCCCGCAAATAGGACTGCCTTGATCACCCGATCCGGTCCAAAGTGTCCTCCTGCTACACCTTGGTGAGCAGTTTCTAAGATCTTAAGATACTCACTTTCATGGACACATAGCCTCAGGTAACCATCTTTACCACGCTTATATAGATTATCACCAATGAGTGAATAATCCAAGGCTTCTTGTTCTAAACTCCTTTTCCTAGCCAGAGTCATGTCTGGAGGGAATGTGTTTGTCCTCAGAATGATACTAGTGGTTCGCTCCAATCTGGCACAATGGATACTTGATAAAGAGTGGCATGTTCCACTGGTGGTTTAGTGCAACAGATT
The DNA here is from genome assembly GCA_020310875.1 of Ceratopteris richardii. Classification (NCBI taxonomy): domain Eukaryota; kingdom Viridiplantae; phylum Streptophyta; class Polypodiopsida; order Polypodiales; family Pteridaceae; genus Ceratopteris; species Ceratopteris richardii. Next base: position 10,548,691 of record CM035414.1, on the reverse strand, counting down.
GGGCATTCCTTGCACAACTTTTGGACATCCGCTTCCATAGTTGGCCAATGCACTCCGAATCTCTTTAGAGTCTGTAACGTTCGTTGCTTTGAATGGTGTTGCTCTAACGCACCTACATGTGCTAATTGCAACCATTTAGCGTACTCATCCTCTTCTACGCAACAGGCCAATATCCCTTGATCTGTGTGCTTGTACATGCTTCCTGCCATGATGTGGTACTTTTGGGCTTTTACAACCTCTCTATTCCGTGTGTTTACCACTGGATGGTTAGGCCCGTACGTCAATACTGGTACCAATGGCTTAGCCCACTGCGGTACAACTTCCAAATTAAACAAGTAAGCATCAGGAAGGTCATCTGACACTCATTGTGGGGCTTCTCCCGATGTGAGCCTAGAGAGGTGATCTGCTCTCAAATGAGTCCTCCCTTTTCTTACCACAACCTCAAAGTCATATTCCATGAGCAAGAGAAACCATCTCACTAACCTTCCTGTATTGCATGGCTTGTTTACGAGATATAGCAATGCCTGATGATCAGTAAAAAATTTAAAATTATTTGCAAGCAAATAGTGTCTAAATTTCTTAACTGCATATACCATGCCTAATCCTTCTCGCTCTGTAGTGGTGTAATTCCGTTCAGCCGCATTCAATTGTCTACTGGCATAGGCAATTGGAAGATCCATATTACCTTCACCAGTAGGTTGTGCAAGCACACATCCAATAGCATAATTGGATGCATCCACATGAACATGGAAAGGCTTATTCCAATCTGGTGTGGTCAAGATTGGTGCTGAACATAATCTTCGTTTAAGCTCTTGGAAGGAATTCTCACATTCATCCGTCCACTCAAAGTTTGTCAGAAGTCCGTACATGGGCTTTGCAATGACAGCATACATGTGTATAAATCGTCGATAATAACCACAATGCCCCATGAAAGCTTGTACTTCCTTGACATTCTTTGGCCTAGGTAGCTCTGCTATGGCTCTCACTTTTTCTTCGTCGGTAGATATGCCATTCTTTGACACTATGTGTCCTAGAATCTTGCCTTGCCTGACCATAAAAACGCACTTTTCTGGGTTCAGGCAGACTTGGTATTCTCTACATTTGTCAAAGATTTGTCTGAGTTCAGGAATATGGGTTTGTCTAACATTGGAATGAGCACAAAGATCATCAACATGGACTTCTAAACTCTTCCTCAGGAACTCCTTAAACACATGGCACATCAGCCTCTGGAAGGTAGCTAGTGCATTGGTAAGCCCAAATGGCATTACTCTAAAAGCAAAAATGCCCCATTCTGTGGCAAAGGCTGTCTTATGCTGATCCTCTGGAGCTATGGCTACTTGATTGTAGCCAGAAAATCCATCAAGGAAGCTGTACACTTCCTTGCCTGCCACTCTTTCTAATAGATGTTCTGTGATGGGAAGCGGATAGTTATCTCGAATTGTGGCTGCATTAACCTTTTTCAAGTTAATGCACACACGCAGCTTGCCATTCTTCTTGGGCACCACTACGATGGGGGATACCCATTCAGTGTGCTCAATTTCATAGATAAATCCAGCTTCAACCAATCTATCTATCTCTTCTTTGATCTTAGCAGCGTAATTATCGTTATATGTATAAGGCTTTTGCTTAGAGGGTTTGGCATCTGAGGTCATGGGGATAGTGTGTGAGCATATATCCGGGTCAACACCTTTCAAGTCCTTGTAACTCCAAGCGAATACATCTCTGTATTCTCTTAGCAAGGCTATCAACGCATGCTCTTCTTCCGCTGTTAGGTCATGACCTATGTACGTACATCTCTCCTCTCCTTCTTCTAGGGCCACAACTATTTTCTTGGTGGTTTCTTTATTATCATAGGCCTCTCCTACTAGTGCCTCTCGTTTAGGCATTCTTATCATGACTCTCCTGTCATCTATCTCGTACTTCTTAAAATTTTCTGGGACCTCAAACAAAGATTCTTCCTCCTCTGGTAAGACTTCTTTCTTTTTTCGTTTCTTTCCTTCTTCCTTCGGGGTCATATGTGTTGCTAATCTTACATCATTTGTAACCTCTCCATGCTTCTGAGGTTGAAATTTACATCATTTGTAACCTCTCCATGCTTCTGAGGTTGAAATTCCACTTCATGGAAATATTCTTCATCTGATGCAAATGGTGGGTCCATAATGATTGACTCTAGATCGGAGTCACTTGCATCCTCAAATGCATCAGGTCTAGGTTCGCATTCTTCTAAAACTGCCTCTCCCATGATTGGCTCTATGCAGAAGACTGAAATGTCATAACCATCCTCATCACAGTGAGGTGTCCATTGTTCTTCATTGATGGCTACGTCCATGGTTGCTAAAATTTCCGCCCAGCCATGGGGTTCAAATTCCTCGTCAGGAAAAACCACAGGTGCATAGGTTGGGTCTTGAATGGGTCTATGGGTTTCTTTTGCACCTATTTCTCTGGCTTTTTCTCTCTTCTCTTCCTCTACTGCTACTTTGCACATCCATAAGTGGGTGTCTTCATGCATCCATGAGGATCCAGACCCTATGGAATGCACCGATTCCGTGTCATCTTTGGCTCTATGGATGGGATTCCATTGGATAGGAGGGACATCTCTATGAGAAAAATCCTTGAGATTGACTTTGGTTGTAACACCCAAGTGTTGCAGGTACAAAGAATTGGTTCCCCAATCCTGTACCACTTGCAACTGTCGCATAAATGGTCTTCCCAAAATCATCTCATAGGCATGATTTTTGCTGAAGTCACATATAGCAAAGCTATGCTCAAACTCAACACCACAAGTGGTGAGAGTTATTCCTTCTAGCAATCCTAAGGGCCTCTCTATATGACCATCGGCCATCTGCAATTTCATTCTCGTTGGCCTGAGTGTTGGCTTGCCCCAACGCTTCCATAGGGAAGTAGTGGCAATTGCAACTCCTGCACCTGAGTCCAAAATTGCCTTGGTGGTGTAGTCCTGGTAGGTAATGGGAAGATAGGTATTCCCTTCTTCACCTTCACACATATCTCCTATCTTGTCCAAGGGAATTTCTGGCACTGTCCTATGGGATCCTACTCGGGAACGTGGTTCTGCAACTTCAGTCACTTGACTGGCTACACATTTCCGCGCTTTTGGTCTATTCTTAGGCAGTTCTTCCAAAGTGAGATCGCAATGCACCTCGGTGTTCTTTACTACCTCCGTGTTCCTTGATATGACTGAGTCATCGTTCCTTACCATGACTGTGGGTGCTCTCATACATGTGGACTTTGCTTCCCATGGGCCTGTGAAGTGGGGTAGCTCTTGTATGGAATTAGACTCAAAGTCCAATCTCTCGTGAGACTGAGCACTCTCATGTTCCCCGTAAATGGATGGGATGTCTTGTGGGAATTGATCGTGTGCATCATCCACAAGTTCAAAAGGAGGGGCGACTTCACTTTCGTTATCCCATTTGTCTTCTTGAATCTCTCGTAGGAAGTCTGGTGCAAACCGATTCATAGAAGAAGAAGTGTCTGGCTCCGTAGAATTAGGTGCATATGCAACCTGGGAAGGAGGGCTTATTCTATCGTTGGCTCTCTCCTCGTTCCCATAGATGGCTGGAGCACAAGCTTCTTGGGGAGGATTACTTATTCTATTACTTTTCCGAACAGGCTCATACGCTCTCTGAGAAGGAATGTGGGTCACCTGTGGAGGTACATAAGCTTTCGGGGGAGGCCCATCTGCCTTTTGGGAAGGAAGATAGGCTTCTTGAGGAGGCGCGTGGGCTTCCTGAAGAGGCTGGCTTATCCGTTCTCTTGCCCTATCCTTTCTTTGAGGGGCAGTTTCCTTCTCTGATTGTGCAATCAGCTTCTCTATTCTTTCCAGCAGTCCATCAAAGTGTAACTGCATCTTAGCTGAACTAGAAATGTTAAATAGGCGGCTGGCCTCAAACATGGTCTGAGCCAATTCCACCATTTTGGCACAAATCTTAGTTCGTTCAAGCTCTAGCTCGGCTCTAGGGTAGCATTTTTCATGATCGGTTATGGTTGGCCCTTCTTGGATTCTGGCCTGATATGCTTTCAGCATCATATTTAGGTCTTCAGGAGTGGGGTCAGCTAGGACTGATCCTACTATAGGGGGTGGTGGGATTTGATGAGGCGGTGGGGAAGGTGGTGGGTCGGATGGAGATGGGAGTGGTGGTGGTGGAGTAGTGTGAGAGTGAGTTTGAGTTGTGAGTTCAGTTATCCTCGCTTTGGTTTCTCTTATGCTTTCCTCAAGCTCACTCATCTTTTTAGCCCATTGTCTTTTCATTCTTTCTCGACTATCTTTCCACGCTCTAGTCCTTTTCTTTGTCACGCTCTCGGTTTCACTAGCCTCTGGGCCCTTTTCCTGGCTTGCCTCTTGGTTTTGCTGCAATGCCTGAGCTCGAGTAACCACCTGCACTGGTGCAGTGGAAGTGACACTTTCTGAGGCATCCACAACCAACCCAATCACATTGATAGGAGTGATTTTTGGCATATTATTGGGGTTCTTTGGGCAATCTCGTAAGAGATGCTCTTTTCCACAATCTTGGCAAAAGCCTTGGATCGTCACGGACTGATTTTGTGTAGGTGGAGGTAAGGGACAATCACGAATGAAGTGATCCCCCTGACATTGGTAGCATGGTCCTCTAGGAAAGGGTGGTCGTACCTGCCTAGGTTGAGGCCTAGGGTTGGGGTTTGCATACATGACGTTCGTGTAATCCGACTCCCAACTAGGTTCACTTGGTTCTTCACTATAGTAGGGCTCACCATGTTCTAGAGACTGCATGTAGTAAGCCTGGGGACTATCGACATGTGTAGAATCAAAGCTATGGTCACTCGGGTCACTTTCTGAGATCAATGGGGTTACTGGTACTATGGCCCTATTCAGGTTTTCTTCTGCCACAGCATACTTTACTGGAATCACGTTAGCGGGGTTTGGAGGCTGTTGAGCTAGCACCGGTTGGGGTCTCTGTTGGGCCTGATATGGTTGCTGATAGGTTTGTTGGGGTCTAGCATATTGTGGTGGTGGATTTTGGTTCTGGTATCGGCCTTGTTGGTAGGGCTTCGGATAGGGTTGCCTAACTGCCTGCTTGTTGTATGGGCAATCTTGTGCGGTGTGATTGGTGTATCTCCGTTCTATGGTGCCGTACTGGCTACTAGGGTTTACTTGGGGTTGAGCCATAATAGGGCAGACATTCGCCATATGGTCACCACCGCATGTATAGCATCTTTTCACAGGGGCAAACCTTGGGATTTGTTTGCTAGTTACACCTAATTTCTGAGCTACTTTTTCGGCAAGTTCCTCAATTGATGTGGACTGCGTGGAAGAGTGACTAGATGCACTATCTGAATCTTTGTAGATTTTGGAAAGCTCTAGTTCTTCCCCTAGGTTATCTTCAATGTCAATGCACATGCGTACACACTCTTCTATAGTCCTAGGGTCCTTCAGATACACATAGGATCTCAATTTCGTACTCAGCAATCCATCAAGGAATAAGGCTACTTGTTTAGCAGATGTGGGTAGTTCCGAAATAGGGCACCTTTCAAGATATTGTCTAAATCTTCTTCCGGCCAATCTGACAGTCTCTTGGGGGGTCTGTTTGAAGCTGTGAATCAATGAAGAGGTATTGTGTCTTATGCCGCTCTTAGAGAACTCTACAATGAATGCCTCTAGGAGTTGGTCTATGCTCCTGAACTGACGCTCATCTAATGGCTGAAACCATGTAAGTGCTGTGTTCCTAAGGGTTAGACCGAAGGCATTGTACTGCGTGAACAGATCTTCCACTTGTTCAGCTCTCAAGACTTGCTTGAACTCCGCCACATGATCATAGGGATCTCCTGTGCCGTCAAAGTAATTCTTCATGGACTTAACTAGCTGGGTGGGTCTCAAAGTTCTTGTGTGCTCTCTAGGCCTCGGCAGAGGGAATCCATCTACATTTCTTTGGTTCCTGTGGGCTCTATGCATCTCAGGTTCTACCCTATTCGTCTCTGTTCTCGTTCTTTCTCTGCCCACTAGGTTGGCAAAACTTACTTCTGGTCTATCTCTACTTCTGTCTCTTTGCGTACCATGAGCTTGGGAAGTTCCAGCCCCAGGGTGACCATAGGATACATTTGATCTTGGTTGAGGGAAAATAAATTCACCCTTCCAAGTGTAAGCATGCCTATCATTTTCTGTCACCACAAAGATCCGTTCTGAAGCATGATCTAAGTAGGTCACTCTGCCTGGGCTATCCGGATCCTTAAACTCATAGATCATGATATTTCCTATGTCTGTTGGCTGATTAGACTTATACCTCCAAAAGGCTTCATCAGTTTCTCGATTGAGGAGCAACTCTATGCTCTTGTTGTCTTGGGGGACCCACTCAGGCGTGATAATCCTAGTGAGAACTGATTTACCTCGAGGGGTTCTAGGTTCCGCACCCATGTGCCCTTGTTCCAGGTCACCTAAGCCCGCTTCGGAGATTACATTCCCAAAGTCATCTGTCCTATCTGGGTGACTGGTGACTACGTATATGGTTCCTTCTTTGTCCAAGTACGCACCGTTTTCAAACTTGACAGCTGGATGCTCTAGTCCTATGGATTGGTCAGGGTTTTTAATCTGGACCACAGATCTTCCTAAGCCATCCTCATAGATGCTGGCACCTAATCGGTTGGTCCTAAGGTACTCCAACTGTGTTTTGTAAGGGCCTTCCACCCTGTACAAGTAAGGCACACCTGAACTTCCCGTAGGTCTGTCCATGCCTTGAGACATCTCTGACTCACTGGTCTCAGAGCTAGGGTAGTTCGAGTGGTGGCTCAACTGCTGGGCCCAGGACCTAGTAGTGTGGTTGACACTAGCCTCTGAAGATCTAAGGCTTTGTCTTTCCCTTGCTAAATGTCGTCCTGATCTAAGGTTCATATGCCTATCTAAGTAGCCCAATTCTTTGCCCAGAGTACAACCTCGTTGCCGCTCAACTGGTATCAGTCACTTGATTCTTTTTAGTTATTTTATCGCGTTTGAGTTCTTGTCTGATATCACGTCGTCAGGAATGTTTGAATGTTGTTTCGCACTTGCAATTGATCGTTCCACGTTAGGTTCTTTTCCTTTATGTTATCGACAGTACAGAGATTAATTTTTAGCTTGAACTTGAGTTTTTAGGTAGTCTTCAACTTGATAACTGCCTATCGTCGCTCTGACTTACTCCTACCTCTCGTCGTTCTTAGCCTAAGCTATGAATTGACAGAGGGGGTTAAAAGTGTCCAACCTTTTGTTTCCTGCTCGGTTGCCCTTGAGTGCCCAGGAAATGTGTTCCCAAGCTCACACTTACACTTGCTTAGCACGCCTCTCGATGCTCTGTAAGAGTTTCAAAGTTAGCTTTGAAATTTACATTCCAAAGACAGAACCAATTATTTTCATTCATGTAGCACAAACACAAACTTGCATAGTGATTTTCAAGAAAACAATCCTAAGGACCCCTGACTTTGATCCCCCTGGGTATGGTCAACTTCAAAATACCCTATCTAAAAATCAATGCATTATCTTTATAAAAAACAGTTGAGGGCGTGTAGTATATGCTACGAGCTTTCCAACAAGCCCTAGAGCTCAAAAAAATGGATCTCGTATGAAAAAGTTGTGACCGTTCAGGGTTCTAGGGTTACGACAGGGTTCAAACAGGATCACTGTGCAACAGGTTTTCCCCAAGTTGTTTTCCTAAGGCTTCCCCATGTGCTCAAGAGCATAATATTTGTGCCCAAAATTAGCCCAACTTTTCAATTAACAAACCCTAAAAAATTTGGCTAAAATTGGCTGTCAATCGCGATGGATAGGGCTGTCAATCGCGATGGACACTCAGTCAATCGCGATGGACAGAGAGTTCAGTCAATCGCGATGGACACCCAATTCAATCAATCGCGATGGACACCCAGTCAATCGCGATGGACAGAGAGTTCAGTCAATCGCGATGGACACCCAATTCAATCAATCGCGATGGACACCCAGTCAATCGCGATGGACAGAGAGTTCAGTCAATCGCGATGGACACCCAATTCAATCAATCGCGATGGACACCCAGTCAATCGCGATGGACAGAGAGTTCAGTCAATCGCGATGGACACCCAATTCAATCAATCGCGATGGACACCCAGTCAATCGCGATGGACAGAGGGTTCAGTCGGTCGCGATGGACACCCAATTCAATCAATCGCGATGGACACCCAGTCAATCGCGATGGACAGAGGGTTCAGTCGGTCGCGATGGACAGGGGTTCAGTCAATCGCGATGGACAGGCAGTCGGTCGCGATGGACTGGCAGTCAATCGCGATGGACAGAGCTGTCAATCGCGATGGACAGGGCTGTCAATCGCGATGGACTGAAATTTTGCAAGATTTTCAAAAATTTTGGTGGAAAGGTGGTGTGCAGGGTCTCTAGTCCACTGTGGTGCACTCAGATTTACCAACAAGTGAAAATTTCTGTCAATCGCGATGGACAGAAGGCGGCGACTGCGAGACAGTTTCGTCGAGTTCCGTACCTGCGCAGGAAGCTGAGGATGGTGATGTGACCTGTACCTGCAAGATAGCACAAGAAACATGCAAAAACAGCACATGCAATTTTGCTCTCTCGCTCTCTCTCACAAGTGAAATGAGGGAAATGAGGTGGAGATGGGGATATAGTCAAAAAACTGAAATTTTCGCGATGATGAAAATGGAGGTGGAAGATGGTGAAGATGATGATGGTGATGATGGTGGTGAAGTAAGAAAGAGGGAAAATAGGAAAAGTCGAAAATTTACTTACAACTCCAACGCGTCAACTCTACGTCTTACCATCACACGCTCGTCCTCAAAGCTCAATCCCCGGCAACGGCGCCAAAATTTGGTGTAGCTCAATGATGAGTAGCACCTCCTTTAATGTCAATCCGGGAAGATGTGAGGATGGTATGAAGACCTCGAGCAAGTGGCTGCACAAGTGCGTGAGTGAGAAGCACACTAACATGCACACACATACACACACACGCGCACACTAGGCAAGACAAAGAGTGAGAATCAATGGAGCTTTTAGATTACTTTCAAAATGCTTTTACAAGTTCGTTTCAATTACAATCTAACCCCAAAAATGAGCTCTCTAGCTCTTTTTATAGTTTTTGACTAGGTTTTGGCCCTGTCCAGACCTAGTGTCTGGCCTAGTTAAAAATTAGGTTCCAGGGCCAATTTGAGAGCTCAAACAGAGTCTAAAAAATACGAAAATTGATATGTAGGTACTTCTAAGGCTCCTCAAGCTCAAGGACTCCTTGGCTTGCACAAAATGGAGCTACAAAAATATGAAATGGTATTTACAATGATTGTTAGTGATAAGAATCACTGTTAAAAGATGTAGATTTGGGAAAAATTGAAGGGCCTATCTGCCAGATTTGCATCGACTACTTTGTCTACTTACTCCTTCACTTTGTTCTGACTCTCTCCGCTGGCTTCTTTGTCTAGTCAGTCCTTGGGTGCCCATACTGCTCTCAACAGTAATATAAATGGGACTTGAATAATTCCCAAATTTCTTGAATAGGCCTTTACATGCATATACATACACACACATATACATACACACTCACATACATATACACATGCACACACATATATACATACACACTCACACCTATACACACACTCAATTACATATCATATACACACATGCATATACATACACACACATATGCAGACACATGCATATGCATACACACACATATGCATATACATACACACACATATGCATATACATACATACACATGTGCATACATATGCATATATATACATATGCATACATATGCATATGCATATACACACATATGCATATACATACACACACATATGCATATTCATACATACATATATGCATACACATGCATATGCATACACACACATGCATATACATACATACATACATACACATATGCATACACACACATACGCATATACATACACACATATGCATATATATGCATATGCATACATACATACACATATTCATACACACATGCATATGCATACATACATACACACATATGCATACACATAATTGTTTAATTAAATTAAATATATATAAGAAACCAAAATAGAAAAAAATAGAATATATAATTAAATATAAGTATAAAATAGGATTTTAGTATAGATAAATAAATATGAAAATAGCTAGTGTTTTAATTAAATATATAAAATTAGGATTTTAGAGTTTTTTTATCAAATTAAATATATAAAAATAGGATTAGGGTTTTTAGGTTGTTTACACATGCATACACACATATATATACACATGCAAACACACATATACATGTTTTAGGTCTAGGTCTTTAGGATTAGGGTTTTAGGTTTTTTACATACATATAATAAAAATAAATATATATATTTAAATAAATATATAAAAAATAGGTCTTTAGTGTTAGAATAAATCATATATATATAAATAGATCTTTAGTATAGATAAATAAATATATATAAAAAATTAAATATATATAATCATATATATAAAAAATAGGAATTTATCATCTTTTATTTAAATTAAATATATATAAGAAAAAGAAAAGAAAAAAATTAGAATATATAATGAAATCTATATAAAAATAGGATTTTATAAATAAATATGAAAATAGCTAGTGTTTTAATTAAATATATAAAATTAGGATTTTAGTGTTTTTTTATCAAATTAAATATATAAAAATAAGATTAGAGTTTTTATGTTGTTTATACATGCATACACATATATACACACATAATATATATACACATACATACATATATATATATATATATATATATATATATATATATATATATATATATATATATATATATATATATATATATATATATATATATATATATATGTGTGTGTGTGTGTGTGTGTGTGTGTGTGTGTGTGTGTGTGTGTGTGTATGTGTGTGTATATATATATGTATATGTATATATATATATATATATATATATATATATATATATATATATATATATATATATATATATATATATATATATATATATATATATATATATGTATATATATATATATATGTATATATATATATATATGTATGTATATATATATATATATATATATATATATATATATATATATATATATATATATACATACATACACACACACATGCATATACACATATACATTTTTTTGTTCTAAGTCGTTATGATTAGGATTTAGGATTTTTACAGATGCATAACATATATACACATATAATACATATACATATATACATACATATACACATGCATACCGGGCGTCACTCCTGTGGACATCACTCTTGTGGGTGGTGCTATTCCCTTCCGAGGTATGTCTCTTAGCTTTATGACTCTACCACGATCATCTTCTCAGCCATCTCCTAGTGGCCCTAGCAGTAGACATGTGTGTTGGACACCTCAGCACGATACAAGTGTTGGTCTGTCCCGTAGATTGAGGTCACGCTCTAGAGGAGGAGGTTCTAAGAGTGGATCTATAGGTAGCTTTGGAGGAGGGAGATGTTGTGGAGGCAGTGCAATGGACATTGTGTCGCCCACTTCTACTCCTAGAGTGAGTACCTCAGATGTAGATACGCCACATGGTACACCACATGGTACACCACATGGAATACCATGTACACCTTGGGATGCTCATGACCATGATGACTCCAAGGTGTATAGTATCACTAATGGAGCTCCGGTGATGGATGGGATTAAAAAAGCCATGCATCAGCGTACATGATAGCTTTTCTCCATATAGTTTGGACACTTTGTGATATTGAAATGAAGTTAAAAAAATAAAGATCATAAAAAATATATCAGAGAGACGATCTATCAGGAGTTCGGACCAACACATGGCATCCTATTGTCAGCTCAGAGTGGATTTAGCACACCGCATGTGAAGTTATGTCCCATTGACGATCTGAGGATCTTGATGCTTTCAGAGCAGGCTTACCAAAGCCTGTATGGTTAGATGTTGAGGAGTGGGATATGATTCGCGACGAGCAGCAGTAGACTCCTGACCGATATCACCAACAACGAGAGGCCGTAGCCACATGTCTAGATACGGTCGGATAGTCACATTTAGGCAGCGACGAATATGATACTATGCATCAAGAATTTGTAAGTATCATTTAGTTTATTGAATTTGTTTATGTTAAGCATGTAATGTATGTTCATCTAACTTTCCGTATATTTGTTGCAAGAGTTGGCAGTGGGTCATCCTCCAACACGAATGGACGAGGCTTATGGATATCGCCATGGATTGGTTGCACTATTGGAGGACTTGGAGGGACGCGGTGTGGTCATTTCATGGGAGGATCTATGATGAGGTGATGAACTTAGAAACTTGGTTTTTACTTGTTGTTTGTAAATATCATGTCAATTTATCTCATTTCATGAATGTTCTTTGTTGTAGGACTGCTGATATACATGTTTCAATGCTTCTATGCATGTGTATGGCACTCGTGTGCCACAATTTTGTATTTGGCTCATAAATGGCAGTGGTGCATAAGAATTTTGTATTTGATTCTTATATGGAAGTGCTTTGCCACATTTTGTATTTGGCTTATATATGACTTTGGTTTTCCACACTCTTGTACATGATTCATTTATGAAATATATAACTTTTTTGGTACATGGTTCATTCTGCTCATCTCTTTTGTGTCTAATAGTATTTGCTTTATGAAATCATGTTTCGTTTGCCACTAGAGTACACATCACATGTACTCGGTTTTTTTTTTGGCAGAGTGTACTGTCTTTTGCTACACAACATCATGGTAATGTTGCTGCAGCAAGAGACAACACACTCTGCCTAAAAAAAGTTTTGCAGATATGGTCGTTGATATGCACGATGGTACTCCCAGCATGATCGTCGGTATGTGTGATGGTACACACAACAGTGCACCATTATAGGCATCGAAATAGATGCCAGTATAGGCATCGGTATGGGTACCGATATGAGCGTCCGTATAAGCATCGGTATTTTTTATGCTTATATTGACACTCATATCGGCGCCCATACTGATACCTATACTGGCGTCTATTCTGGTAGTGCAGTTATGATGCCTATGCCGAGCCTTACACCGATGTCAGGGCAAAATTGCACCCGTGCATTTGCCCCAGTAGAAACCTCAATATACCTCTGATATGTTGTAGTGCATCCATTTGCTCAAGTTTGCATACCAAAGAGCTTGACCATATTCCCTCTATTTGTGTTCACAATAAGACAGATGATGTTTGCTAAATGATGCTACTTAATTGCTAGAATTAAAATTCTCTCATGTATTCTCTTTTGCTCCTAACCAATCTCTCACTTTTTTTTGGCTCTAGATACCAAGTGTGAGACTCTCTAATCTCTCTAAGAGGACCAACTAAATGATTGTTTCTGTCTCTTCTGTCATCCTATTTATCTTCTTGTACCCAAATAGATAGCCTCTCGAATGCTCTATTGTAAACATGTAGTTATCATGCAACGCGCATCCTCACTATCCATTAGATACCTTAGAATAACCTCCCTGGCACCTGCTAATGACCTCGGCTACTATCCCTTGTCTCTTTGTGGGATATGAAGGTCCCAACTTTCAAGTCCCATCAGTACTATTCCCTTCACTTGTACGGTTGTTTTCAAGCCGCGGGGAGATTCGGCTTAACAGCTGAAGTTCCTTTTAAAAAAGTGCTTTTCATCTGGACTTGCGGCGCAGAATCCAACTCACTCATCACTGAGTGGGGAAACCGACGTTCACAACGAGGATCGATCTCATCACTGTGTGCTGACGCCAGATATATCCATTGCACTCAACATCTCCGCCAGCAAATATATTCAAAGCGAACAAGAATGATTAAGTACACTTTCACTGTTGTTTAAGTCGCAGTTATCCAAAATGAAGCTTCCATCATCGCTATATGCTTTCCAAGCGCAACCATGGGGATGACCGGAGGAGTACGCTAATGTTTTTCCTCGCAATATTACTGACTTTATGTTATATCTACATGTTCCGTTATCAAAGGAAATCATGAGGAAATGGAGAGTTCGATATTGTTCAGAATAAAATCTCCCCCACTATTACATAGATGGCGTACAGTTGCAAGTGAGATTGGTGAATAACTAAGCTTCTTTCTTTTCTTTTTTCCATTTATCAGACTCTGTATACAGAATTGTGCATCATGGCAAGCACACATGCTATTACATAAATTATGTACAGTTCTGGGTGATGGATTGGTGAATCATTTAGCTTAAAGCCAGGAAAATTAGATATCATACACTGTATACTCGAATTGCGATCACAAGCAAACTTTGCACGACTGCTTAAGGAGACGGATAGGGCGATCTGAATTTGAAACAAGCAGATACTTCGAAAGACCTCAGAAAGAATACAGAACCTCTTTCGAACTTATAGGAAGTCGATGTACAGCTCTGGGTGATGGATTGATGAACCAGTTAGCTTAAAGACAGGACAATCAGATATCATACACTGTATACAAGAATTGCGAATCATCTCATGGAAACTCTCCATGACTGCTTAAGAAGACGGATAGGGCGATCTGAACTTTGAAACTACTTCGAAAGACCTCAGCAAAGAATACAGATCCTCTCTCGAAGTTATAGGAAGTCAAATATGTAATTCGCGTGCAGCACGCGTACGGTTACTGGTTGGTGGCTTTCAGCAGTTTATCAAACTGCGAATATGCAGAGTTGTGCTAAGACGGAGAAGCTGTGTTGTAGCTGAGGCTGGAGCAGAAGTGACAACAATCGCAAAAATGTGTCGACGGTGGTTGCATGAATGTTGTTGATGGGGCATTGGAGGCGGCGAACCCTAATTAGAAGAAGAAGAGGCACATGCTAAAGCGAAAGTGGCAGAGATAGAAAAACTATAACTAGGGCGGTCGCAGTAATATCGCTGGCGGCGATGGGCGGCGGCGGGAATTCGGCTGCCTACAGAAATGGTAATGGACTTCAGTTTGCTTTGACGTGATGAAGAGGACTAGGATGTCGAGTGTTAATTGTGCTCCTCGATTGCGTAGTTACACCCGCTGCTGGTAGCGAAGTGGCAATTTCTGTGGTCGAGGAAGCTTGGGCATGGCGATGGTGGTACACGCACGAGCCGCACGTAAGAGAGCTGTCAAGGGCGTCGCTCACTACTGCATGCGGTGTAATGGCGGTGCTGGCTTCGTCGTTACGCGGAGATTGGCAAGGGATGCTGGTGTATAGAGCCGTCTCTGTATGATGGTTTGCAGTAATGGCTCTTACAATGTAAGGAAGAAGACCCTCCATGCCTGTTGTTTCTATGATTGCGCGAGAAAGAGAGAGATCGAGGGAGACGGTGAGTGCCTGTTGTTTCTGTGATTGCGCGAGAAAGAGAGAGATAGAAGGAGAGGGGGAATGTGACAGAGAGCGAGAGAGAGTGAGAGAGAAAGATCTGTAGTGTGTATTCTTCTGTATCTCGTAAAGCACCTTTACGACTAAACTGAACTTATAGGCAGAAACAGGGGAATGGTTTCTGTGTGCTCAATTACCGCTTGCCAGCATAGATAAAAACCTGGGGCATCTTGGCTCTGTCCTCCGCGCTTAAAATCCATCGGCTGCTTGCTCCGTTCGTTGATCTCGTCAATGGTTGCATTGCAAGAAATCACAGTTTCCCAACTACTCACTCATTTATCATTTACAATAAATTATTATTTTCGACAAACTCGTGAAGTCCACCAATGTAGGTGCGTTGCTTCAAAGTTGCTTGGTCTGTCCGAGCCCGCGTAATCTAGTGGCTGACGCCTTGAAGCTGTGGGAGGATGCAACAGCATAGCCACATGAAATGCACTTGAATAAATGACTCTCCTCCCAACCATATGCCTCTATATATAGCTCTCTCCAAGGGACTCCCTCCATGGGCAGGTGGATACTAACCATCCAAGTGTCAGCCATGTAACTACATGTTCGCCAAGTGTCCCAGTTAGCGAGAGTTAACTCCAATGGATGCTTCTAGAAGGTTCTAGAGCTCTTTGGGCAAAACACTCTCCCCATGTACCCCATGGGGGTTGTGTTGACGACATGATTGCTCCTACTTCATCTACATTTGTATCTGCATGAGTGCATCTCCATTTTGTATCCAGGAGGCACTCCATTTCTAGTCTATTTCCATTTTATATTGTATTTCCTTTGTATTTGGGTATCTTGCCATGTGCTTTTACCAGTTGTATTCATTCTCCTTTCAGGAGACTTATCCCACATATGATGTACTTTTGAGAGCCCTCCCAAATCTATATAAGGACGGCCTCTCCCCTCATTTGTACTTAGTTAGAAGCTTGAGGAGCCTACTCCATGCTCTTGGCAAGCTCATTTCTAATCCACATGAGTTTACCCATTTCATGGTCAACTCATTTTCGTGTCTCACACATTCTTTGTTTTGTGGGAGTACTTTACTTTTTCATTTTGCTTCCGCGTGCGTACTCTCTACATGGTATCAGAGCACTAGGTGGAGGTCTTGGTAGTGCGTTTGGCGGTGATTTTGGTGGTGGTGGTGCTTGAGTTTGGTGGTATTGCTCTCCACTCACTTTGGAGAAGCATTTTGCCATCACCTTACTCTTTGAGGCTTCATTTCGCCCATTTGCCCACCCTCCCACCCATTTTCTTCATCGATTTGTTCACCTTTACCCCATTTTTCCCTCCCTCCCACCCTCTCACCCTCTTCATGGTGGCATTTGACAAAACATTGTAGTTATTCCATTACGGTGGTGCGTTACAATATCTATAGTGTTTATAAACACTTTCAGCATTCATATTGGTGCCATTGCTCAAGGATTGTGATGCATCTCAAGTTTGTGGAGTGTTTAGAAACACTATTGGGAACCTCTTTCCTTGGGTTTGAAGTAGTTCTCAATCATTGAAGAATTGATAGCGCATCTCACATTCATGTAATGTTTTCAAACACGTGTGTACCAGGCTGTGTAAGCGATAGATATCTCTGTTCTATGCAATCATTATGGTACACAGATCCATCACCGCGTACTTCATTGAAGAATTAATAGCGCATCTCACATTCATGTAATGTTTTCAAACACGTGTGTACCAGGTTGTGTAAGCGATAGATATCTCTGTTCTATGCAATTATTATGGTACACAGATCCGTCGTCGCGTACTTCTATTGATTTCCCAAGGTGCCAAGCAAGCTGAAAACAACTCCATACTCTTCTGGTGCTGACTTCCTAGCAGCATTGGTTGCAAGCTGTTGGCGGGGTACCATTTGGCTGCTTCAAGGATTCTAGGCATATGAGAGTCACCAACACCCTACTGAGTCTCTGTGCCAAGAGAGAGAGAGGGAAGGAGCAGACGTGAGACAGTGAATGAGAGAGAAACGAGGAAGGCAGAGGGCATGCCATAATCCCTATGCCACGATCTTCTATGCCTAAAATCCCATACCATAGCAACTCCTCAATACTAGATTCACTATTCGTGAGAGAGAGGTGAGAGAGAAAGAAAGAGAGAGGCATAAATTGAGAGCTACTTGCTCATCTTGAGAAACATGTCTAGATACTGAACTATCCAGATTGATAATATTTGGAGTTTTCTAGAAGCCATTGGCAGCCTCAACTCTTTTTCCTGGTTTTTGGACCCAGCATCCTACCACCCAATGGACGAAGAGAGAAACGTCACAAGCATCTAGCTTGCTGCTAGATGCGAGGAAGGTGGACTCAGATTGCATTGTTGCTGATGTAATTGAACAAGAAGAGGTTCGGGGACTAAAGCACGAGTCGAACTTGGCTGTTGATAGTAAGGGTGCTAGCAAGAACTTATCTGATCGTAGTTATTGGAAGAGTTTGCCTCAGGAGTTATCCGTGAAGAAGCTGCAGGCGGAACACCTCCAGCCCAATGAAGGCAGTGTCAGAGCAAGTTGGACCTGCGCCTTCTCTATTCCACAGAGAAGTGATATACGTGCCTCATGAGTTATTCATCAGATGCTCCTATCTGATTCATAGATGTCGTTATACGTTGTGGATACGGGACCCAGCTATATAGTTTTATCGAGCGGATGCATAGAATATGGCATGGTGGCCCAAAACCTGCAATCTCAGACTACCACGATCATCTCACTGCCGATAGCGATAAATCCTTCATCTGGAGCACGAGAAAGAAATGCTCTCTGGCTCTGTAGCTCAACTGCAACTCTGCAACATCACAACACAACTAAAATCGGTGTTTCTGACAAAATAACCTTCTTTGTTCATATTCGAGTGCTGATTGCAGAGTGCATTGCCACGTATAGATGCTATCAATCTTTATCTCTCCAAAATGCACACCGTCAATCAATGAATAGATTTGTCATTTTTCCCATCCTTTGTGTTCATTTGTTGTACCAATCGAATTAAAGTGCTCACTTTTTTAGTAGGCGCAAATTTGGGCATACCAATATTAAGAGATAAATTGTGCATTTCATGTGTGGAATGTCAAGGACAAAAGAACTTTAGGTAAGTTGTTACTTGCCTACGACGAACTAAAAAAAGGACATATCACTGCCTACAAGACGTTCAAGGATGCTTGGGATACGTTAGTTGCCTTGTATGAAGACCAAACCCCTTCGAAAATATATGCATTAGAGGCCGAGTTTCATAATTTGACCATTTGGCCACACGATACAATTACCAAGGTCATAGCCCAATTTGAGGACTATCTGCGTAAATTAGCACTATGTGGTAGATGAATCTCTAGTGAAGACATGGCCATTAGGCTTCTCAACAAGTTACCTAAGTCATACGAGATATTTGTCACAACTTTGTATAATTGCAGCTAAGTCTTATCTTGGGAAGAGGTTCGTCGACTATTGCTCCTTCACGGCTCGCGAGCCAAATTGACTTCCTCACAAGAGTCTGCTATGAAGGCCAAAGGCCATTCAATAGAGGCAAAACCACAATTCATCATGCTAGCAATGGATCTAAGCAAGGATCACATAATTCATCGAAGAATTTCACCTGTAATTTTTGTGGAAAATCAGGACACTTAGAAAAGTTATGTTATAAAAAGAAACAATCATTGAAGGCTTCTACATCTAGGCAAGCATCCAAAGGATCCCAATATAGATCCCATTGCTCTAGCAAGGAACTCTTCATCTCCATAGAAGCCAATGCCCTAGTTACTTCTAGCTCCCCGCATGAGTGGATCTTTGATAGTGGAGCTACCTCCCATATGTGCAAAGATAAGGACTCCTTTCAAGAACTCGAAGAGCACACGGGAGAAGTCTATCTTGGCAACAATAAAAGTTTACCCATCAAACGAAAAGAAAAAGTTCAAATTATCAACAATCAGGGGGAATGCAAGTCTTTATCCAATGTTCTCTTTGTTCCAAATCTATGTATGAATCTACTTTCCGTCAAGGCCATTACAGATCAAGACAAACAAGTATGGTTTGATAACACCTCAGTTAAGGTAGTTGATCCCCATACATAGGATGTCATTGCTCAAGGTATTGAAGAAAAGGGCCTCTACAAACTATCTTGCTTTGTATCCAAAGAATCAACCTCAAGTTTGTGGCACCAAAGATTTGGCCACACTTCTTACTTATCAAAAATCTCTTCATCCTAACTTATGAAGGGATTGCCAAAGATAGGGCAATTACTGATGTCTTCCAAGCTTGCACCCAAGGCAAGCAACATAGGGTCCCAGTTCCCAAGGAAGCTTCAACACGAGTGAGGAGCCCTCTAGCCCTTATCCACATGGACTTATGTGGACCCATGAACACCCCATCCCTGAGTGGATCCCTCTACTTTTATCTTCTAGTAGATGACCACTCTCGCTATATTTGGGTGTACTTTTTGAAGTTAAAGGCAGACACATTCTCTAAGTTTCAAACTTGGATCAAGGAAGTTGAGAATGAAGCTTCGACTAAAGTTAAAACCATCAAAACAGATGGAGGTGGTGAGTTTATCAATCATGACTTTGATAACTTTCTCAACCAGAAAGGAATCAAAAGACAAGTCACTCAACCTCATACTCCATCCCAGAATGGAGTAGCTGAAAGGAAGATACGCAGTCTGATGGAAATGGCACGAACAATGCTTCATCACAAGGATCTATCCTACAAGTTCTGGGCAGAAGCCGTGCATACTACCGTTCACATTCTTAATCGAGGATTTACAAGTGCATTACACAACAAAACACCCTTCGAAGCCTACTATGGAAGAAAACCAAATATGAATTACTTTCGAGTCTTTGGTAGTGAAGCTTTTATCCATGTACCAAAAGAAGATAGAAACGAGTTACAATCAAAGGCAAGAGACAGCGAGAACAAAGTCATTATGTCAATTACGCCTTAATGCATCAAATTCAACAAATTCCAGAACCATCTAATTACAAAGAAGCTCAAGGAAAACCTGAATGGGAAGAAGCTATGAAAGTAGAAATGGATGCAATCGAGAAAAACAAAACTTGGACTCTTGTACCTAAGCCCACAAATCATCAAGTCATAGGAGTTAAGTGGCTTTATAAAGTTAAGTACAATTCAGATGGCATATTAGACAAGTACAAAGCAAGGTTGTTAGCTAAGGGATACAAGCAACAACATGGCATTGACTATGAAGAAACATTTGCTCCTACTGCAACATTCACAACCATAAGAATTATCTTAGCACTAAGTGCTCACTTTAAGTGGCCCATTTACCAGTTGGACGTCAAAAGTTCATTCCTCAATGGAAATCTTCAAGAAGAAGTATATGTTGAACAACCTCAAGGCTTCAAGATCAAAGGCAAAGAAGATCAAGTCTACAAGCTTCACCAGGCACTCTACGGACTTAAGCAAGCTCCTAGGACCTGGTATGAAAAGATTCACAAGTTCTTTGAAGACAAGGGATTTCCCAAAAGCAATGTTGATGCTAATCTCTATATCTATCAAAAGGAGTCTTTAGTAGCCATCATCATTCTCTATGTAGATGACTTGATCCTGATATGCTCAGACGAAGAACGCATTGAGTTTATCATCACACAGCTTCATCTTGAGTACTCTATGACAGATCTTGGATTACTATACTAATTTTTGGGTATGGAAGTTTGGCAAACAAAAGAAGGTATATTCCTATCACAGAAGAAGTACTGCTCTGATCTACTTTCCAAATATAACATGGACCAGTGTCGCTCAGTTTCTATACCACTTGATCCAAACATCAAGCTTACACTCGAGGACTCATCATCACTTGTGGATGTGCATACCTATCGATAGCTTGTTGGCTCATTACTCTATCTTGCCAACACTAGAACAAATATTTCATATGTAGTTGGTATACTCAGTCAGTTTGCACATCAGCCTCATTAGACTCATTGGGATGCTGCTCAGAGACTACTTCGCTACCTTGTCCTCACCTGACATCATGGTCTTTGGTATAGAGGGGGCATCGAACTTGCCGGATATTCAGATTCTGATTGGGCTAATGTAAGTTCCATGCATTTAGGAGCACATATTTGGGGATAATGTAAGTTCCATGCATTTAGGAGCCAACCCTATTTTCCATGCAAGAACCAAACACATAGAGATTCATTACCACTTCATTAGGGAGAAGCTCATGGCAAAGGAGATTGACATTTCTTTTATTCCAAATGAATAGAAAGTAGCAGATATGATGATAAAGGCACTTGATGGAATAAAGCTTTGCAGATTTAAATCACTGGCAGGTATTCAACCTATTAGAGAATGAAGACTCAAACATACTTTAGCTTGAGGGGGGAGTTGTAGGAACATCAAGCTTACATTATGCTTGAGGTGGATTTGATCTACATAAAAAAAGCTATGGTATGGATTATGCCAAAATATCCATTGAAACATTCTTTTACCTATGCTAATTTATTGTATTTTCTAAAAAGGATTTTTTATGGATCATTTACCATTGTAAAAGCCTAGAGCTTTACATATGTAAAAATTGAAAAAGAGAGCTGAACTTCTGTGAATTTGAGGTGGTTGAATTGCAGTCAATGAATCAATCAATCACCTAAAGGTAGATCAAACTAGATCTTCACTTTTCCTAGATTGTAGGAAAGTGAATTGATTCCCTCCAACAACTAATATTTCCTTCGTTTGAATTCAAAATCCACTTGTAGAAGTCATGGAGCACTTCAAGAGTCTATATAAAGACTTCAAATCACTTGTACATTACATGGAAGCAATATACATACACTTGTGGCCATCATTGTCTTGTTCCTTCCTTTTTTTGCATCATCTTCTTCAACGACAATAAGCTTGCAGAGGCTCCTGCTTTCTCCACATAGCTCCGAATTATATGAATGAGTAGTTATTGAAAGATATTAGTGTCTACTTTAGGTATTTAAATTTTCAAAGCATATTGTTAAGTAGATTGGGAGAAATCTTAGTTTTTTTATCTCGGGGTCTATCTCTATGCATTCTTGAAAAATAGGAGGTACCACTGTTGAGTGTTAGGTTCATTCCGAAAACATATTTTGCTTATTTATTGTACTCTTGTGCATTCTATACTATCAACCCTATGTGTATCACTCCTCCAAAAGGATTTTTTCCAATTGTAATCATGTTAGCTGTTATGAGCAATTGAAGTTGATTATCTCATCCAAAGATATTAAGTTTTTTGAGCTAGTCAATGAGCAAACCTACCTGTTTTGTATCGACTTTTTTTCCTTGATGCTCCAAAGTACATAATGCATTTTATTGCACTTATCGCATGCCCATGAGATCTATTTGAGTCTCCATAAGCTCAAGGGTTGGTCTTGTGCCGATTGGCTGGACCGAACTTCGTTGCATCACTTTTCTACCTCCTACAAGCTTCTCCAAGTTCTTTCAATGGTGTCCACACAATCATAACGCCTCATGTTCATAAGAGAATATGATTCCAAAATCTCTTCAAATTGGCTAATGATGAAGTCATGCTTCACCATATTTGACTAACATTCATTGCCATCTTTGTTTATCAACTTGGAGGTGTATTCTTTGACCTTCTTTTTGTTTAAGAAATTGCACATTTCTTCATGAGTTGGATTTTTTAGGGGCATTCCCGCTTACAATCTACATCTCCTTAGGCTTGAATTAATTGAAAGTGTGATTGTACAATGAGGGGCATAGTACCTTGAAACCCGAAAACCCACACAAGCAAGGGTAGAACACCTTATACTTACTTGGAATGTATAGAATCCATAGGCCCACTAAGGATAAGAACTAGGAAAAGATGACCCTAAGGTCATATGAGGATTGGTTTGTACTAATGAATTGTTGTTTCAACAGGTCAGATGAGGATTGGTTTGGACTAATGAATTATTGTTTCAACATGGATGTATATAACTCATGTTGCGATTGATAAAATCTAGTAATGAAGGTCAATGAGAAATGTCCATGAAAAGCATCATTGCATCTCTCACCACAAGAATGAGGACATGTACACTCAATGCCACCAATGAGGACATGTACACTCAAGAATTAGGGCACTTACGCTCAATGCCACCAATGAAGGTTGAACTCTCACCCGAGCCAAGCGAAACAAAAGGGCCAAGCAATAAAAGGTAGAGACACCCATCATGAGAGAGTCATAGGCATGTCTAGCCATGACTTGAACTTAGGACTTCCTCTGTAATAAAGTAAGTTTGTGATCTAAGGATCCGACTGGTTCAGATAGATCTGAAATCGGACTCCGTTTGGTCATCCATATGTGTGGCCATCTCGAGTCAATTTTGCTCGCGGTTGTCTTGCTCTCTTTCGAATTTTTCTCGCGGTTGTCTTGAGATGTGTGCTGAATTCATCATGGCGGAGATGGCTTTAGCTTAGGAGGAGAGTACTAAAAAGATTAGCCTCTGTTGTGAGCACATATGGGATTCAAACCCGAAACCTGACCATAGATAGATAGTTGTCCTATCCAAGAAGCCAAGCGCCAATCGTGACCTCCTATCAGCGACAGCAATTCTTGATGGCAGTTTGGCACTGAAGAAGACCTCATCGAGGAGCAAAAAAGGGAGATTATCAACAAAGACTCGATTGTTATGACCACTCACGGGAGTTCACCTCACAACCTACAGTAGATGAAGCACTCACCTATCCAAAGTTCCAAGCCGATTGTGTGATCATCTATTGTTGAGCCTTCCCTTGATCATATTCCAGGCTGTATAAGTCGATTATCAGTAGAGCAAAAAGAGGTAAACTTGAGAAGGTGCCGGTCTGCATTCGAACCCAAAACCTATTGGTTGCTAAGCTTCTCCCTTATCCAAGCTAGCGATGTTGTTCGATGTCTTAAGCTCTGTAAAATTTTTCTAGATCTGTAAGCTGCTACTGAAAGCTTTTTCTTCGGCAAGATCAAAAGGGTAGAGCGACGAAATCGAACTCCGAAACTCTGATTTCAACTTAAAGCACTTTAATCACTAAGATCAAGAAAGCTTTGACAACCAAGTCTTTGGAGAAGTTCAAAGGAAGAGAAGCTCTAGAGTGAAGATCCAGATTCCTAACTTCGTCATTATTCTAGCATCCTCGGCTAGAATCAAGTCGACCTCGACGGACCAAATCATCAAGGACGATTTCTTGTGATATTCTTGCATAGCTCTTTTGATTTTGTTGCACGCACCAGCTGCGTTAGGAATACTAAATTTATTAAGTTAAATAACACTCTGTGTGTGATGGAGGGGACTTCTAGCCACGTCTCACTTACGAGTTCTACTAGTGCGTCAATGTATGTTTCCATTCCTATGTTATTAACATCCTCATTCATGACTAGATCACTAGTAGTTTCATGTGCATTGCATTCATCTGCACCTACGGTTTCAAATACTAGTCATGCGTTTGATGCATCTAAAATAGAATCGACGATTGTAGCATTAGATGTTGAGGATTCTACGAGGAAAGGGGAAACAAACACTACCTTAAACAAGGGGAAAGATATGGAAGGTAGGATGTTGCTAGTTGAGAAAAGACTTGGATGGTTGTCCAATATTCCGGATGAGGTTGCGGAAATCCGTCAATTTGTTGGTGGAATCCAAGATCACCTTAAGGCTATTCTGAACTTACTTCAGACGCCTAGGGATATCAGTAAGGCTACTTTGGGTAGTCACATAGATACGATTGCAACTTCACCAATGTCTGTTAGGATGGAAAAGGATAAGGGATTATCCTTTCCCCATACAAACATGTTTTCTCTAGCGGGAAGTATGAGCCATCTTAGTTTGGTATCCCTTATTTGCTACTTCGGTAGGGATGTCAGGAAGTCATAACCGCCCAGTGGATCTTTCCGTGGGAAAGGAGATCCGTCCTCCTTACTTAGCTGGAGAGGATAAGGATAGGAATAAAGATGCGGTTTTGACCTTTTTGGAGAAGTGGAATGATGTCCACGAACTCAAACATACCCCCGATTATGTGAGAGTAGTAGAAGCAAGCTTATCACTAGGACCCAAAGCTTATACTTGGTGGATGAGTCTCTCTGAGACTCACAAGAAACCCACTTCCTGGGTTGAATTTTCTCGCCTTTTCAAGAAAGAGTTTCTCCCTGAGAATGAGGAGGAATGCAATTGGGAGGCATGGGATAAAATCCAACAGAAAGGTAGACCGTTATCAGTTTATATTTCAGAATACTGAGATGTTATTCTGAAATTAAAAAACTTAGATGAATTTCATCGTCTTCGCGGTTTTGTCAGAGGACTTAATTAGCAAATTTGAAATGAAGTCAAAAGACATGCACCTAAATCCCTGGAAGAGGCGATTAAGGTTGCCCAGATTTATGAGGATAACTCACGTATGGATGTCCCACAAGAAAGTAGTTATTCCCAGAAGAATAACTTTAAGCGCAAGGGCAAAGGGGCTAGATCGAATGAAAGAGTGTCTAATAAACCTCGTATTTTTAGACACGTACTTTCTCCAGAAGATCATCTTAAAGCACAAAAGGAAAATTTATGCTTTAAGTGTCTCAAGCCAAGACATCATAGTCGTGCCTATCCAGTTGGAAGAGAAAGTAAGATCTCTTTGACTGATAAAGGAAAGGGTAAGCAGCAGATACATCTGATTCAAACTTTGGACTTGGATACAAATTCAAGTGCAAAGAAGGTTCAGATAATGCATTGCGATAGTACCCATAAATGCCAGATATCCAAAAACATGTGGCAACCTCAAGAGTTTGGTCCACATGATTTGGTCAAGCTGCATGGATGAGTCAAAGGGCACACCATCCGGATAATGGTGGATGACTCTGCTACGCATAATTTTATTAATTATGCATTAGTGAAAAAACTAGCTCTTTCTGAAAAACCATCTCCTCATAAATACATTGTTTTTATGATGCACAGTCAAGACACCCGTGTTTGGGAAGCAATGATATCTAATTTGGAACTAGAAATCCAAGGATTTAAAGACACTTTGGACTTCCAAATAATGAACATGGATCAGGTAGATCTAGTATTAGGGAGAGAGTGGCTATGGAGTCTAGGACCTTCATTGACTAGGTGTTATTTTACTAACACTTTGGAATTCCAGTGCGACGGTGTAGTATATAAAATCAAGGGCGAGCATGATATTCCAAGTATCCCTTTCATTTCATATATTGAACTTAAGAAACTTGTAAATAATGAAGCCATGACTCAAGCTTTTCTTGTCCTTACCATTGATGTAATAGATTCTGATAATATAAATCAAGTTTCTTATGTCTCGTCTTTTATTCCTCGTCAAGTTCATATTAAATTTAACAATTTAATAAAGGAGTTTAAAGATGTGTTCCCTCAGGAACTCCCCCACGGCTTGCCATACTCTCGTGGAAACATTGATCACAGTATAGATCTATTTCTGGGAACCAAGCCAAAATCTCAAAACCCTTACCACCTCCCTTATGTCCAAAATCATGAAGTTGAGAATCATATTCAAGAGTATTTGGATAAAGGATTTATCCGTCCAAGCCAGTCTCCTTGGGCAGCACCCATCCTTCTAGTAAAAAAGAAAGATGGAACTATGAGGTTGAGCGTAGAGTATAGGGCGTTAAACAGTCTTACAATAAAGAACAAGTATCCCATGCCACTAGTCGAAGATCTTTTCGACAGCCTAAAGGGAGTCTCTAAGATTGATTTACGCCAAGGTTATCATCAGATTAGAATCAAAGATGATGATATTCCCAAGACAGCTTTTCGAACAAAGTATGGTCACTACGAGTTTTTAGTGATGTCGTTCGGGTTGAATTTAATGAATCAAGTGCTTAAGCCGTACTTGGGAAAATTTGTTATAGATTTTCTCGACGATATTCTGATCTACAGTAAAGATCATGAAAGTCACTTAGAGCACTTGGAAAAAGTTTTTTAACTTCTTCGCGATAATAAACTTTATGGTAAAGTGTCCAAATGTGAATTCTTTACCCCATAAGTAAAGTATTTAGGCCATATTATTTCCGCGGAAGGAATCAAAGTTGACCCTGAAAAGGTCCAAGCGATTCTTGAATGACCTGAGCCCAAGACGATTCGAGAACTACAAAGTTTTCTCGGATTGGCAGGATATTATTGAAAGTTTGTGGCTGGATATGCTAAGGTTGCAGTACATTTGACGGATCAACTCAAAGGGAATTATCAGAAGATAAATTGGAAAGAGGAACAAGCAAAGAATTTTCAAGAACTTAAACTTACTTTAGCTTTCACCCTGGTTCTACAAATCGGAGATCCCAACAAGCCTTTCCAATTAGAAACAGATGCAAGTTCATCTATGGTAGAGCAGTACTAAGCCAAGATGGTCAACCAATAGCTTTCGAGAGTAGAAAGCTAAGTCCTGCTAAGCAAAACTACTCTACCTATGAGCGAGAGATGTTTGCTATTATAAATGCTCTAAAGAAATGACACCATTACCTGTACGGATCAAAGTTAACCATAGTTTTTTTATCAAGAGAGCATCAAGTGGCCACACACACTCAAGAGTCATTGTGAAAGCTACCCTATATTCATCCTCAGAACTGGATGTGACCATAGTAGGCTACGTCTTGATCAACCAACATATGCATGAGCTACCAAGCATGAAGCAAAAGCCACCTAGTGGACACACGAGTGTCATAGAAACCAGTCGAGTCAGAGTCGAAAAAAGCATGTAAATCTGGCAGTAGTGATCCCCCCTTGGGATAAAACAATCCAAGTAGTCGGGTACCACTCAAGTAGCAAAAGATGCACTTCACTGCTTGCCAATGCTTGACACCGAGGCAATTCATAAACCTGCTCATCCGTGAGATAGCAAACTGAATATCTTGCCAAGTAATGCATAAGTAAATCAAGCATCCAACAACCTACTCATAGAGAACAGCATCAAATGCATCTCCAGCATCATGAAGACTCAATCGTAAACTTGTCTCCATACGAGTGGGAATAGGTTTACAATCTTCAATGCCTAAACACTGTAATAATGTGTCAATATATTTTGCTTGACACAAATTCATTCCACCATCAACTTGCATAAAGTGAATGCCCAAATAATGATGCAAATGCCCCAAATCTGACATCTCAAATTAGGCATGCAAATCAGTCTTAAAATCAACAATATGCTTGTCATGAGGACCAATGAGAAGCATGTCATCAACATACACAACACTGATTAGAAACACATCATTAGCATGCTTAACATATAAGGTGCTTTCAGTTGGACTGTTCTCAAAACCATGTGCAATCAGATAGGCATATATCTTTTCATACTAAGCATGTGGCACTTGCTTTAAACCATATAATACCTTCTTCAACTTGCACACTCGGTTTTCATGCCCTTTTTGCACAAAGCCACGGGGCTAAAAAACATACACTTCTTCATGAAAGTCACCATTCAGAAATGCAGTTTTAATGTCCAACTGATGGATATTCCAACCATGATGAGTTGCAAGTGCACAGATGCTACGAATAGTAGTCATTTGACATGGAGGAGCAAAGGTTTCATCAAAATCAATGCCTCTTTCCTGTGCATAATCCTTTGCAACAAGCCTAGCCTTATACCTGTCAACTGTTCCATCAGACTTACGCTTCAGCTTGTATACCCACTTAGTGTCAATGGCCTTCTTGCCAGGAGGCAAGTCACATAAAGGCCAAGTACCATTTTTCATGATAGCATCATATTCTGATTGCATAGCAGCCATCCAATTTTCAAAATTTTGTGCTTCATCAAACAAAACATGCTCATTCTAGTTTTTGCCTCCTTAATATCAGCTCTCTCATCAACAAGTGCATCATGTAAATCTGCATTAGAAATGGAATGATCTGCATCATCACATGAAACCTACAAAGGTTGAGAAGTTGTCTCATTAGGACCAGCACTAGACTATCCACCTATAAAAAGAGGCAGCAAAGTATCATACATGTCTTTGGAGATAGCAGATGTCTCCTTTGTACATGAAAGTAAAGGTTGAATAGCATCTTCCGCAAAAACATCACGGGTAACCAAAATGCATTTATTCTGTGGATGATAAAGAAATGTACCCAACAACGATACATTTTATTGCTTTATCATCCAATTTCTTGTGATGTTGTTCAGGCACTAATGCATATGCCAGACAACCAAAAACATGCCGTTGAGCAACAAATGGCTTACGACCATGCCAAGCCTCATATGGAATGATAGATTTGCAATGCTTTAGTGGGACACCTGTTAAGCACATATGTTGCACACATATCAGCCTCAAGCCAAAAACTATGTGGTAAAGCCTGACTCTTGACCATACACCTTGCCATTTCCATGAGTGACCTGTTCTTCCATTCAGCAACTCCATTTTGTTGAGGTTTATATGGCCCCGTGCATTGATGTTTTATCGCATGTACAGCCAGAAATGCATTAAAGTTAGAAGACATATATCCCCCCCTTGATCACTGAATAGAGGGTGCTCATTTTACATGCTGACATATTTTCAACAAAAACCAGAAACTGTTTGAAGCACATAAACACTTAGGATTTTGCTTTCAATGGATATACCCATGCATGCCTAGAAAAATCATCTATGAAATTCATGAAGTAAAGATAGTTTCCAAAAGTGGGTATCTACATAGGACCACAGACATCACTGTGAACAAGCTGCAATTTCTTAGTAGCTTGAAATGAACCATCTTTTGGAAAGGATGAATGCTACATTTTTCCCAAAATACAACCTTCACAAACATGTTTACCGGGTGCCTCAAGTTTAGGCAAAGAGGACACCATATCATCTTTTTCCACGCATAGCAAACTAGCAAAATTCAGATGAACAAAGCATGCATATCAAAGCTTTGCATCTAACATAGCCTGAGAACCATCCACAGATTTTTCATATTCTATGAGCTTATACAGCCCACGACATAAAATACCAAAAGCAATAATCACATTGCCATTTGACAAATCATGAATTGCACATCTATCATCAACAAATTTCACAACCAAGCCAATCTTGGCTTATGCAAAAACTGATGAAATATTATTTTTAATCCTTGGCACAAATAAAGCATCTAACAATGTAAAAGAACTACCATTAGTAGTAGTCAGAATGATCTTACGAAATCCCATAACAGGATAAGAGGAGTTGTTGGCGCATGTGATAGTATTTCCTGTAGGGGAGGCTCGAGTGAAGTGAAGAAACTGCAATGTGAGATAATATGTTTTGTTGGCCCAATTAAAGTACCAAACATCTAAGTCTATTGCAGACATACCCTCTTCAAGAGAGGATGGGTCAAAACTACAAACAGTAGTAAACACCCATTCTTCATTCTGCACTAGAATAGCAGACTCTGTTTTCCGTGTAGATGCCTCTTCAACAACTGTTCCAACCTCTTTTTTCTTTGCCTCTTTTGCAGCCAATTTTGGACAACTCTTTATGACATGATCATTTGCTTTATAGTACTTGCAAAACAATTTTTGCTTTTTTGTTTTCTTCTCTTCTCTGTCTTCCTTCTTCGATTGTGTAGAATTAGCAGATTTCTGCTTATGAGTAGAAGAGCTCCATTTACCTTTGCCCTTCTAACTAGCCAGGAAAGCTTGATCTACAACATGCTCAATGGACCTATTCTACCTAGATTGATCTTCAAGCAATAGAACAGAGACTAACTACTCAAATGTTAAGGTATTTGGATTGCCTTTCATCATCAAACAAAGAGTAGAAGCAAAACTATGGTATGAATCGGGAAGACCATTTAGAACAATCTACACAAGTGAACTGAGGTAAGACTTCAGTAGTAGAAATTAACTGTTGCTTCAAATCTTTGATCTTTGTTAGAAAATTGTCCATAGAATCATCTTCATTCATATGCTCACTCTCCAACTGTTTTAGGAGGTAAGCAACATGAGCATCATTCCTAGCCTGGTACAATGTGGTAAGTGTATCCCAAGTATACTTAGCTATTCTACAAGAGCGAATGTGAGGAATAATGGCACATTTGACAAACAAGGCTATCAATGCATGTGCCTGAGCATCTCTGTCATCCCAACGAATTTTCTCTGCAGTAGATGCAGCAGAAACTGCAGCACGAATAGGAACATGACGAATATCATCATCTTCAATGTTGTCTGCATTAGCTTCAGTACTTGGATTTATAGGTGCAATAGGATATCTTTCAGCACCCTGCACAATATTCCACAGTCCTTTTGTGACCAATACCCGACGCATCATATAAGCCCCACAATGGGTAATTCATACCATCCAACTTATCCTCAATAGCCAACATACAAAATAAATCTCTACTTTCAACCATGGCCACTAACTAAAATACCCTAATGCAAAAAATTGATTGTATCTCAAAAAGTTGAACAAAACTACCCCATTGGGTTTTGCTAAACTTGTAGCAGACTTTGAGACGTTTATATTGGCGAACCAAAACCTATATATATCTTTGGCACTGAAAGCCGAAATAGCCTACACAAGCACTGGGATAGTGCATTTAGAGGCCAAAACGAGCTCAGATCATGATTTTGACACCATAGAGCGAAGATGTTTTGATCTCCTAATCACCTTGAGTATGCTCACCAAATTTTGTGCGATTTTGGGATCGTGACCGGAGAGGTGTTGACGAAGCCCTAGATGAAGTGGCAACTTGCTCTGATACCAATTGTTGGAGTTTGAGGTCTGCAGAAGCACGTGAACAACACAAGGAAGAAGAAGAAGCTTGGAGCACAACACACAATGTTGAATGTATTACCACTAGAATGTACAAAGATAAGTTACCCATTATGGCAATAGGCATATATACAAGCCGAGGGAAAAAAACCTCCTAAAGAGGGAAAAAAGTGCCCCGGTAGTCCTAGAGTGTTCACATACATCACTACCTAAATATATCAACGTCAGCTTCTTTTCCTTCTTATCTGCATACAGAGCACTAGTTGAATTACCATGATAGGATTTACCTTCCTTTATGCTATTGTTGGCCTCTTGATTGAAGAGTTGTCCAAGAAAAATGTTGAAATCTAGATTTTTCACATCCATGATGAGATCACAAGCCGTGGTGAAGGATTGCCATTGCTTATCACTTCGAATCCCATTGAGAGTTTGCCCCACAATAGCCTCTTCTTCAATCCGCTCTCCAATGGATGCTAACTGATGTGCAACCTCCTTAACCTTAGTAACAAACTCTGTGATGGTTTGTTTAGGTGTCTTCTTCATTTGGTTGAGCTTGTTCCAAACATGAGTATTTCTTGCTTTGGTACTAGCAGAAAATAAAGTTTCTAGGGCATCCCAAGTCTCTTTAGATGTCTTAAATCCTCATATATGTGGTAATAGAAAGTAAGAGATAGAGTTTAGTATGTACAACCTTGCTTGAGCATCCCTTGAGCACCAAAGCCTGAACTTATCTATGTCCTCTTGTGTAGGTCCTCCTTTGGATCTTGGAATAGGTAGAGCTTCATCACTTGTTATAATTCCGTAAAGATTTAACTTGCAAATAGGCCTCCATTCTGATTTGCCAACCCACATAGTTGTGTAGATCAAGCTTCTCAATCATTGAGGGAAAGCCTTCAGCCATCTTCATCTAGCTTTGTACCACTAAAAGAACTTGGAGAAGCTTGTAGGATGTAGAAAAGTGATTTGCAAAGCGATAAAGTTCGGTCCAACCAACCAGCACAAGACCAGACCTTGAGCTTATGGAGGCTCAAATAGACCTTAAAGGCATGTAAAAAGTGCAATGAAATGCATTATGTACTTTGGGGCATCAAGGAGAAAGAGTCGATACAAAATAGATAGGTTGGCACATTGATTAGCTCAAAAAACTTACTATCTTTGGATGAGATAATCAACTTTCAAATGCTATAGCAGCTAACATGATTACAATTGGAAAATATCCTTTTGGAGGAGTGATACACGTAGGATTGAGTGTATATAATGCACAAGAGTACAAGAAATAACAAAAATATGCTTTTGGAATGAACTTGACACTCAATAGTGATATCTCCTATTTGTCAAGGATGCACAGAGATAGATCCTGAGATAGAAAAACTATGATTCCTCCCAATTTACTAAAGCACTTTGAAAATTTAAATACATGAACTAGATGTTAATAGCTTTCCAATGAGTGCTTAAGCATCCAATTTGGAGCTGAGAGCAAAAGCCTCTGCAAACTTACTGTTGTTGAAGAAGATGATGCTGAAAAATGAAGGAGCAAGACAATGATGGCCACAAGTGTATGTACATTGATTGCATGTAATGTACAAGTGATTTGAAGTCTTTATATAGACCGTTGAAGTGCTTCATGACTTCTACAAGTGGAAAATCTGTCAGCATGTAAAATGAACACCCTCCGTTCAGATCGAGGGGGGGAATATATGTCTTCTGATTTTAATGCATTTTGCGTTGAATGTGGGATAAAACACCAATGTAGAATGCCATATACACCTCAACAGAATGGAGTTGTTGAACAAAGAATAGGTCACTCATGGAGATGGCAAGGTGTATGGGCAAGAGTCAGGCTTTACCACATAGTTTCTGGCTTGAGGTTGTCATGTGTGCAGCATATGTACTTAACAGGTGTCCCACTAAAGCGCTGCAGTCTATCACTCCATATGAGGCCTGGCATGATCGCAAGCCATCTGTTGCTCATCTGCGTGTTTTTGTTTGTTTGGCATATGCATTAGTGCCTGAACAACATCGTAGAAAATTGGATGATAAAGCAGTAAAATGTATTTTTGTTGGGTATAGTTCTGGACATAAAGGCTATCATTTGTATCATCCATAGACTAAACGCATTTTGGTTAGTCGTGATGTTGTTTTTGTGGAAGATACTATTTAGCCATTGCTTTCATGTACTAAGGAGACATCTGTTAGCTCCAAAGACATGTATGATACTTTGCTGCCTCTTTTTATAGGTGGACAGTCTAGCGCTGGTCCCAATGAGGCAACTTCTCAGCCTTTGCAGGTTTCATGTGATGATGTAGATCATTCCATTTCTGATGCAGATTTACATGATGCACTAGTTGATGAGAGAGCTGATATTGAGCAAGAAAAAACTATGCCGAAATGGTTGGTGGAGACTTTGTGTGACAGCAAATTAGATGCACCTCTGCCATATCGTACTCGTTCAGGCTCTCATAGTGCCCGTTTTGCATCAGATTGTTATGCTATGGCTGCGTCTAGTCTTTGTGATGAGAATGAGCCTGTTTCGTTTGATGAAGCACAAAATTCAGAAAATTGGATGGCTGCTATGCAATCTGAATATGATGCTATAATGAAGCATGGTACTTGGTCTTTATGTGACTTGCCTCTTGGCAAGAGGGCCATTGGGACTAAGTGGGTATACAAACTCAAGTGTAAGCCTGATGGTACAGTTGACAGGTATAAGGCTAGACTTGTTGCAAAGGGTTATGCGCAGGAAAGAGGCATTGATTTTGATGAGAGCTTTGCACATACTTGATGAATGACTACAGTTCGTAGCATTTATGCACTTGCAGCTCATCATGGTTGGAATGTACATCAGTTGGACATTAAAGTAGCATTTCTAAATGGTGACTTGCATGAAGAAGTGTATGTTTTTCAGCCTTGTGGGTTTGTGCAAAAAGGGCATGAACCAGGTGTGCAAGTTAAAGAAGGCATTATATGGTTTAAAGCAAGCACCACGTGCTTGGTATGAGAAGATACATGCCTATCTGATTGCACATGGTTTTGAGAACAGTCCTACTGAAAGCACCTTATATGTTAAGCGTGCTAATGATGTGCTTCTGATCATTGTTGTCTATGTTGAAGACATGCTGCTCACTGGTCCTATTGAGAAGCATATTGCTGATTTTAAGGCTGATTTGCATGCCTCATTTGAGATGTCTGATTTGGGGCATTTGCATCACTATTTGGGCATTCAATTTATGCGAGTTGATGGTGGAATGGCTTTGTGTCAAACGAAATATATTGACACATTATTGCAGCATTTTGGCCTTGAAGACTATAAGCCTATTGTCACTCCTATGGAGACAAGTTTATGATTGAGTCTTCATGATGCTGGAGATGCATTTGATGCTATTCTCTATCAGCACCCTGTTGGATGCTTGATTTACTTATGCATTACTCAACCAAATATTTAGTTTGCTATCTCATAGATGAGCAGGTTTATGCATTGCCCAGGAGTCAAGCATTGGTAGGCAGTTAAGTGCATCTTTCGCTACTTGAGTGGTACTCAACTGCTTGGGTTGTTTTATCCCAAGGGGGGATCACTACCGCCAAATTTTCATGTTTGTTTTTACTCTAATTGAGCTGGTTGCTATGACACTCATGTGTCCACTAGTGGCTTTTGCTTCATGCTTGGTAGCTCATGTATATCTTGGTTGAGCAAGAAGCAGCCTACTGTGGCCACTTCCAGTTGTGAGGCTGAGTATAGGGCAACTTTCACATAGACTGTTGAGTGTGTGTGGCTCAGACGCCTTATGGCTGATTTGGGTGTTGGTTAGTCTTCTGCCACCACCATCTTCATTGACAGTCAGAGCACATTGGCAGTTGCGAGGAACCCTGTGTTCCATGCTCGCACTAAGCACATTGAGGTGCATTATCACTATGTCATGGAGAGGTTCTCTGCTGGGGAGATCAGCTGGGCATATGTGCCCACGCAAGAGAACATTGCAGACCTTTTCATGAAGGCTCTGCCTAGGGAGAAGTTTGAAGCTTTCTGCAAAGCTTTGGGCTTACTTCCTTTTGTGGAGTGATTTCCACATAGCTTGGCACTTCCTTGTTCACTGTATCACTCCCAGTGGGGATTTGTTGATATATTTAGGTAGTGATGCGTGTGAACACACTAGGACTATCGAGGCACTTTTTTCCCTCTTTAAGAGGTTTTTTTCCCTTGGCTTGTATATACGCCTATTGCCCTAATGGGCTACTTATCTTTGTACATTCTCTAGTAATACATTCAGTATTGTGTGTTGTGCTCCAAGCTTCTTCTCCTTTCTTGTGTTGTTCGCGTGCTTCCGCGGATGTCTATCTCCAACACCCATCCTCCATGAATAGTCCTTTGTTTCACATATGCTTGATAGGATGGGATGTATCATCACATGTCTCAAAAAATCTAGGAGCTAGTGATTTTTTTCAAACTACTAAATCATTATGCATGGTTGGTCATGTGATTTGAAGCACCCAAATCAACATGCCAAATATTACCATTCAATTTTGAAATATCAGCAAACATTGTGTTCATCATATGATGCTAGACCATGCATGTTCAAAGGGACTAGGTTTACCATAATTCTAGCATCCCTTACTAACATTACTTGAATCATTTCCTTAGAAATTTATGTGGCCTCTTTGGCTCCCCCTACCTCAAGATTGTCCTCTACCTCATGCATTAGTGTGTTGTTGACCTTGGTCATGGTTATGTTAGATATACTCAATACTCCACCCTCAAGGTAGCACAAATGATCCATGGTGCTCTAAGTCATAAGACCCTTATTATGAGGAGAAGCCATTGTGAGAGCCCATACATTTTTGGAACCCTAACTTCCAAGTTAGATGAGGTCTATGTGTGATCATTGATGGTAATAGATGATCTTTCTGAGCTTAGCCATTAGGTTAGGTAGGGCATAAACTTATGGGCCATTGGGTTGCCATTCAAGGCGAAAATAAAGGCCTTGTGGTGCCACGTAGTTTCCCCATAGAAGCTTAATGGGGGGAGTGCATAGGGGGGCTTGTCCTCTTTTGCGGGGTCTAGGGGGCCTATCCCTCCGACCCATAGGGCCAAGACAATATGACTTTTGGTTGTGGAGATATTTTTGGATTATATATTTGTAGACTATTTCGTATCTCCCGGCTATGTTTATATATACCAACTCCCCTTGTAAAATCTATATATGCATGGCCCATGTTGAGCTTTATAGAGCATTGCACACTAGTAAGCCCTTCACCTATAGTCTATCTAGATTTCCATCTAAGCTCCACATTGGGAGTGCATGGGTGGAAAACACCATCATTGTAACTGCATTACTCTTGGCAATTAGAAAATTTGAGTTCTCTATCTCTCAGTCTGCGTCTATCTTTGTCTGCATTTTTTTTCTCAACTCTATCTACTGGTCTATTCTGTTACATATTCTTTCCTCTTCCACATTTGAAGCCTCTACCTCGGCCTCTTCCTCTACCATAGTATAATACCTACTTAGAACTAGATTTTCCTAAGGAGCTTGAGTCTTCACCAAGGTTCTTTTTTTCAAAATTTAGCATGGACACAAGATAGAAAAAAATTGGGATATCCTCCTTGTTCTGAATAGACATTCTAAATTGCTTACATGTAGCTCCTAAACAATGAAGGCACACTTCAACTGTATCATCATCATCTACATTAACACCATGCAAGTGACTCACATATGCTTTTGCTTTGTAAAGGGTAGTCACTCATTGACATGTTCTTTTTCTCCAGTGTATGGAGCTCATTTTTTAAATATAATTTTTGTGCCTTTGTATTGGTCTCATACCATGTGATCGAATTGTTCCAAGCCTCTTTTGGACTTTTGGCATCATGTATGTTCCCAATCACATTATGTTGTATGCTAACAAATAGCCAATACATTGCCTTCCGTGCTCCTTGATTTCATTCTTCATATGCTCTTAACTTGTCCATAGTCTGATTCTTCTCTAGTTGTAATTCCATTAAGAAATTTATTTATAGTAGTCTTATACCACATGTGGAGCATAGTTAGTGGTGTCTAATTATGGATGTTGTTCTTGTCATCTTGCTTATGAATTAGTTTAATTATCCCTTTGTTGAGGCAACCTAGAAGGGAACCACACCAAAGAATATCTTTTTTATGGACCCATCATGATGCCTTTTTAGGATTTGAAGAACTTTATTGAGACTATCAAGGCTATGACTTTTCCTTTCGAAAGGGAGTCAATGATATCAAGAGGTTGTAACCCACATACGGGTTTTTTTATCCACTTAGCAATATTCTAGGATAGATTTTGAGTCTTTTAGTGTGAAATGGTTGTTGGAACATCAAGCTTACACTATGCTTGAGGTGGATTTGATCTACATTAAAAAAAAGGCTATGTTAGGGATTATGCCAAAATATCCATTGAAGCATTCTTTTACCTATGCTCATTTATTGTATTTTTTTAGATAGATTTTTTATGGATCATTTATCATTGTAAAAGCCTAGAGCTTTACACATGTAAAAGTAGAAAAAGAGAGCTGAAATTCTAAACGAATTTGGGGTGGTTGAGTTGCGATCGATGAATCAATCAATCACTTAAAAGTAGATCAAACCAGATCTTCACTTTTCCTAGATTGTAGGAAAGTGAATTCATTCCCTCCAACAACTAATCACACATTCATTTGAATTTGAGAACAGTCCAACTGAAACCACCTTATATGTTAAGCATGCTAGTGATGTACTTCTGATCATTGTGGTTTATGTTGATGAATGTTTCTCACTAGTCCTCATGCGAGGCATATTGATAATTTTAAGGCTTATTTACATGCCTCATTTGAGATGCCTGATTTGGGGCATTTGAATCACTATTTGGGATTCAGTTTATGCACGTTGATGGTGGAATGGCTCTGTGTCAAACGAAATATAGTGACACATTATTGCAGCGTTTTGGCCTTGAAGACTGTAAGCCTATTGCCACTCCTATGGAGACAGGTTTACGATTGAGTCTTTAGGATGCTGGAGATGCATTTGATGTTGTTCTCTATCATCAGGCTGTTGGATGCTTGATTTGCTTATGCATTACTCGGCCAGATATTCAGTTTTTTGTCTCACAGATGAGTAGGTTTATGCATTGCCCAGGTGTCAAACATTGGTAGGCGGTTAAGCACATCTTTCAATACTTGAGTGGTACTCAGCTACTTGGGTTGTTTTATCCCAAGGGGGGATCACTACCGCCAGATTTGCATGCTTTTTTTTACTCTGACTGGGCTGGTTGCTATGACACTCATGTGTCCACTAGTGGCTTTTGCTTCATGCTTGGTAGCTCATGCATATCTTGGTTGAGCAAGAAGCAGCCTACTGTGGCCTACTGTTGAGTGTGTGTGGCTCAGACACCTTATGGCTAATTTGGCTGTTGGTCAGTCTGCCACCACCATCTTCACTGACAGTCAGAGCGCATTGGCAGTTGTGAGGAACCGTGTGTTCCATGCTTGCACTAAGCGCATTGAGGTGAATTATCATTATGTCAGGGAGAGGTTCTCTGCTAGGGAGATCAGCTTGGCATATGTGCCCATGCAGGAGAACATTGCATACCTTTTCATGAAGGCTCTGCCTAGGGAAAAGTTTGAAGCTTTCCACAAAGCTTTGGGCTTACTTCCTTTTGTGGATTGATTCCACATAGCTTGGCACTTCCTTATACATGAGTCCCAGCTCCTTATTCACTGCATCACTCCTAGGGGGGATTTGTTGATATCTTTAGGTAGTGATGTGTGTGAACACACTAGGATTGTCAGGGCACTTTTTTCCCTCTTTAGGAGGTCTTTTCCCCCGACTTGTATATACGCCTATTGCCCTAATGGGCTACTTATCTTTGTACATTCTCTAGTAATACATTCAGTATTGTGTGTTGTGCTCCAAGCTTCTTCTTCTTCCTTGTGTTGTTCGCATGCCTCCGCACACGTCTAACTCCAACACAGATGCCTTATGGCTGATTTGGGTATTGGTTAGTCTTCTTCCACCACCATCTTCACTGAGAGTTAGAGTGCATTGGCAATTGCAAGGAACCCTGTGTTCCATGCTCACAGTAAGCACATTGAGGAGCATTATCATTATGTGAAGGAGAGATTCTCTGTTGGAGAGATCAGCTTGGCATATGTGCCCATGCAGTAGAACATTGCAAACCTTTTCACAAAGGCTCTACCTGGGGAGAAGTTTGAAGCTTTCCATAAAGCTTTGGTCTTACTTCCTTTTGTGGATTGATTCCACGTAGCTTGACACTTTCTTATACATGAGTGCCATCTCCTTGTTCACCGCATCCTCCCAGGGATGATTTGTTGATATATTTAGGTAGTGATGTGTGTGACCACACTAGCACCATCAAGGTACTTTTTTCGCTCTTTAGGAGGTCTTTCCTATTGGAAATCAATGGTCACACCAGTCCAAAATCCATTTAGGGCAGAAATCCTAATTTTGGTACTTAGTCATTTTTGGCATAAAATTTGGGTAAAATTTTTATGAGCCTATCTTCTAGAGCTTGAAGAGAGCTTTCTAATGGTATATGACATGTAGTCATAAAAGATCAGACTTGGGAGAAAATTGTAACCCTAGTTTTTTGCTAATTTAGGGTTTTTACCTCATTTGATAGCTCTCAGCATGAGGATCATAAAATGTTGTCAGATCATTCATGAGGTGGTCAGAAGCGTGAAAAAGCAGGTCAAGAAGCACTTTCAGTGATTAGTTTAAAAATAAAGCAAAAGCAAATTAAAAAGTGATGAGATTAAAATAAAGTGCTTTTTAGTGAGTTTTTCACATGGAGCTTTAAAACCTATATAGAGAGTCTTGGATCACTTTGTTAGACATCCTACACCAATTGGCAATGCCAGTTTTGGTCCCTCAGTAGAGGTGGTGCTCTAGCACACATGGGACAGCCATGGTGCTTGCAGCCATGGAGCATGTTGAGGAGCAGCTATGGAGTTCTTCTTGGAGAAGAGTGTGCTCACACTCTTGCTTATGGAGAGGACTTGACCATCAATAGCTTGGTGGTGTGGATCAGCCATCTACATAATGTATTTGAAGATTGTCTTCTACATGAAGATTTCACTGTACTTCAAAGACATTGGATGGAGCTTAACATAAGATTTGCATCTTATGTTAACAATTCAGGTACATATTCTCTTTATGCACACAGGTACTACTTGGAGTTTATGGAGGCAGTGATATCCATATCAGTGTCACGAGGAAGGAGATAAGGAAGAGAGCTCACAAACACACTCTCACTCTCAAGGAGAAGCACGCACATAGATTGAAGCAAGGAAGAATGATATTCTTCTTCTTCTTATGTTACATAAAAAGGAATGTACAAGAATGACCTAAAAACAAGAATACAACAAGTGCATTATATAAAGATCAATACATAAAGAAAAACCTAATGTCCGTGAATGAGTGAGCTGGCAAGGAACAAATGTGCCATCACTCTCGGTAGATAAATCTAATAAAGCTCAATGAAGTATCCCTGACATAAACCAGCATGACCACTATACATGTCAGAGAAACAAAAAACTGGTACGTGTCATCCTGGATCATCACATGTTGAGCTTGATATCTCAACACTCCCCCTCAAACTCAA
Source organism: Ceratopteris richardii (assembly GCA_020310875.1). Classification (NCBI taxonomy): domain Eukaryota; kingdom Viridiplantae; phylum Streptophyta; class Polypodiopsida; order Polypodiales; family Pteridaceae; genus Ceratopteris; species Ceratopteris richardii. Next base: position 10,507,140 of record CM035414.1, on the reverse strand, counting down.
TGCCATATCCTGTAATCCAAGCATCTCCTGAAACTTCTTCAACTTCTCAGCTCCAAGTGCTTTGGTGAGAATATCAACAACCTGCTCATCTGTTCTCACATAAACAAGATCAATATCACCTGCTAATACCTTCTCTTTGATGAAGTGATAATGTACCTCGATATGCTTTGTTCTAGCATGGAAAACAGGATTCCGTGCTAACTATATGCTGCTAAGATTATCGCAATAAATAGTGATAGACTTTCCCACTTCCACACATAAATCTGCAAGTAGCATTTCTAGCCATGATGCCTCACATGCTACCATTGCAGCACCTCTATACTCAGCCTCTGTACTCCACAAAGCAACAGTGGGTTGCTTCTTGTTGCTCCAGGTAACAGTTGCACTCCCAAGTGAGAATAGAAAACCACTGGTAGATCTTCTATCTAGGATGCTACCAGCTCAATCTGCATTGATGCATCCATAAATCTGCAAAATTACACCGGCCTCATAAAACAATGCATAATCCAAAGTAGGAGTCACATAACGTAGAGTGCACCTCAGAGCATCCAAATGTGGTTTCCTGGGAACCTGCATAAATTGACTTTCAAGTCCAACAGTATAACTGAGATGAGGCCTTGTAATTGTGAGATAGATAAGACTTCCCACAATTTTCCTGTACATAGTAGCATTTTCCAATGCTTCACCTGATGTAGTATCCAACTTCAAATTTTGATCTAATGGCATAGAAATTGGCTTACAATCAGCCATACCATACTTTTGCAGCATACTCAAGGCATATTCCCTTTGCGACATCCATATACCTGTTTCTGTATGTATAAACTCAATGCCCAAGAAATAGCGCAGTACACCAAGATCTTCCATGTCAAATTCTTGCATAAGAAGCTGCTTTACCTCTTTGATGCTTCCTTCATTATCACCACCTACAATCAGGTCATCAACATAAATAGCCACAATAGTGATGCCATCATCAGCCTTCCTTGCACATAGTGAGGAATTTGCATCACACATAGAAAACCCAATGTTGGTTAAGTAATCAGCAATCCTTGCATGCCCTGCACGAGGGGCTTGCTTCAGCCCATACAAAGCCTTTTGCAACCTGCAAACATATGTTGGATGCTTTGAATCTTCATATCCTTGTGGTTGGTCCATATATATTTCTTCCTGTAACTCACCATGTAGAAAAGCATTCTTCACATCCATCTGATGCAAAGTCCATTCTTTTGCTATAGCTAATGCAACAAGTGTTCTGACAGTAAACATTTTAGCTATAGGACTAAATGTTTTCTCATAATCAATGCCATATGTCTGTGCATATCCTTTAGCTACCAATCATGCCTGCTTATGCTACCATCAGCATTATACTTTACCTTGCAAACCCATTTGCAGACTATGGGTTTCTTTCCTTGCGGCAATGGAACCAGCTTCCATGTATCATTTCCATAAAGTGCAGCCATCTCCTCATCCATAGCTTTTTCCCAATCTGCAATTATAATTGCATCTTCAAAGCAAGAAGGTTCAGCATCTTGTATTACCTTTTTCATGTAGGCACAATGACGAGCCATATAACTGTCATACGTCAATCGTTACACTGAATTCTGCATCCTCCCAGATCTTCTTGGTCCTGGGTCACTTCTCCTTGTATCATCTACATGTGCCCTTCTTACTCTTGGAGTCTTCACAGAGGGCAGTCCAAGTTCCTCATCAAGACTCTTTTCTGAACCACTTGAATCTCCATCAACGTCTTCAAAACCTGCACATGTTTTATGACCTATAGAAAGCTTTTCTTTACCTTTCTTGGATGTATTTGATGAATTTGCTGGACTGAAATTTCCACGCAATCTTCCACTCCATGGATTTGAGTTTGAACTATTGCTTGGTGATGCATCGGGTCCACTCAAAACTTGAGATGTTGCACTTGCTTTTACAGCATTTTCTTTGTCATTTGGTTCAAGATTCAGTCCTCCTTTGGCATCTGCATAGAAGCTTGACATTTCATCAAATACCACATCTCTGCTCACCTTTACCTATCGTGTGAGTGGGTTATAACATTTATATCCCTTTTGCTCAAGGGAGTATCCAATCCAATGAAGAGACACTTTTGTGCTTTTGGATCAAGCTTTGTCCTCAATTCATCTGGGACATGTACATATGCAATACAGCCAAAAACTTTCAGATGTGATAAGTTTGGCTTTTTACCTGTAAACTTCTCTTCAGGTGTAACTTGATGTACAGCAGCAGTCGGAGTTCTGTTCATGATGTATACAGCAGTATGCATAGCTTCTACCCAATAACAATGAGGCATATTCTTCTCAGCCATCAAGGCTCTTGCTATTTTTGCAATATGTCTATTTTTGTGTTCAGCAACACCATTCTGTTGTGCTATGTACCTGCATGAAAACTGACATCCAATTCCATGATTTTTTAGAAAACTGCTGAACTCATTTAACATGTATTCACCTCCTCCATCAGATCTTAATGTCTGAATGTACTTCCCTGTCTGCTTTTCCACCATAGCTTTAAAGTTCTGGAAGTGAGTAAACACCTCGCTCTTCTCTTTCATGAAATATACCCATACTTTGCATGTATGGTCATCAATGAAAGTAACATAAAATCTGCAATCGCCCATAGATGTGGTTTTTTTGGACCCCAAACATCTGTATGTACTACTTCTAGTACATTCTCACTAACATGCTTGTCATGTGGAAATGATGCTCTTGCATGTTTACCAAATTGACATGATGCACATACCTTTATTTCTGCAACTTTGAAATTTGGTAGTCCATGGACAATCTCCTTTGACTTCATCAATTTCAGCCTTTGCAAGTTTGCATGTCCAATTTGTTTGTGCCACATCTCTATATTTGGAATAACTCCTGCACCTTTTGCAAACATGGCTGCATTCATTTCAGGAATCTTCACATTTAAGGTGAACATCCTACCCACTTTGTTTCCTTTGGCAACCAATCGTCCATCCTGCTTGTACTCTTCTACATATAATCCATCAACATTGAACCTGACTTGTAATCCCCGATCAACCATTTGTCCAACAGAAACCAGATTCTTTGTTATATTTGGAACATGCAGCACATCAGCAAGATGTTTTACCTTTCCATCCTCCATCAATAGTGATATGTTTCCTGTATGCTCAATAGGATGTGATGTGTCATCACCTATTTCAACATATCTAGGAACTGGCAATTTCTGCAAAGTACTAAACCATTTCGCATGACTGGTCATGTGGTTTGAAGCACCTGAATCAACATACCAGACATAATCATTTGATTTTGAAACACCAACAGATATCGTATTCATCATGTGATGTTGAACCATGAACTGCTTCTCAGAATCATCTGCACTTGTGGATGCATAGTTATTCTGCTACCTTCTGTTATTTTGATTCTTCAACTTGCAATCACGTTCAAAGTGTCCAGGTTTACCACAATTCCAACATCCTTTATTGTCATTACCTGAATCATTTCTTTGGAAATTTCTGCGGCCTCTTTGGCTTCCCTTGCCTCGAAACTATCCTCTTCCTCCTGCATGATTCTGTTGTTGACTTTGGTCTTGGTTACTATTTCCTCTTCCACTTCCAAAACCTCTATCTCTACCTCTTCCTCTACCAGAGTAGAATATCTGCTCAAAACTAGATTTTCCTTGGGAGTTTGAATCCTCACCAAGATTCTTTTCTTCAATAATCAGCATAGATACCAGATCAGCAAAATTCGGAATATTTTCCCTGGTCTGTATAGAAGTTCTGAACTGCTTATAAACCACGAAGACACACTTCCACCTTATCATCATCATCTACATTCATGCCAATAGATGCAAGTGACTCACATATGCTTTTGAGTTTCAAGGTGTAGTCACTTACCGACATGCTCTTCTTCTCCAATGTATGCAGCTCGTTCTTTAGTTGCAATTTCCGTGCCTTTGTATTGGTCTCATACAATGTGACCAAACTGTTCCAAGCCTCTTTTGGAGTCTTGGCATCTTGTATGTGTCCAATCATGCTATCCTGTATGCTAGCAGATAGCAAGTACATTATCTTTCATGCTCCTTGATTCCATTCCTCATATGCTCTTACCTGATCTGCAGTCTAATTCCTTTCTGGTAACTGCGATGCATTTTCATTCTCTCCTTCGATGTACTAGTAGCCTTTTCCCATCAGGAAATTTGTCATTCTGAATCTCCAGGCATGGAAGTTGTTCTTGTCCAGCTTATCACTCATAAGTTGACTCATTCAATCTGCATTTGCCATTTCTACAGCAATTCATAACACTGCAAAACACTACAAGTAGCACTTCTGCTTGAACACTATCGCACTATGACGTGATAGTTTGATCTTAGAAAAACATAATTTTTGTGTATCAACAATACACGGAATCTCTTGAAATTTTGGATCTGGAATATATGAGTGTTAGCGAACACAACGCAAGTTACAGTTTCTAAAACTGACTTGTTTTTTTGTGGGTCCCAGCTTGCGGGCTCAAAATGGAGGTCGAGATGGAACATTCGATCTGACAAAAACGAGTGACCCTAAAGGGATAACTCATGAAAATATTTTAAGCTCTTCTACCTTCACACTGATTTCTGTAGCAAACGGAGGTCATTTGTGAATCGCATTTTCTCCATGCCTTGCTGCGTACTCTTCACCGTCGCCTTCTCCACGAGCTCTCTACATCCACGCTGGCTCTGATACCATGTCAGGAGGAAGGAGATAAGGAAGAGAGCTCACACACACACTCTCACTCTGAAGGAGAAGCACACACACAGATTGAGGCAAGGAAGAATGATCTTCTTCTTCTTCTTCTTCTTCTTCTTCTTCTTCTTCTTCTTCTTCTTCTTCTTCTTCTTCTATTACATAAAAAGGAATGTACAAGAATGACCTAAAAAAAGAATACAACAAGTGCAATATATAAAGATCAGTACATAAGGAAAAACCTAATGTCCGCGAATGAGTGAGCTGGCAAGGAACAAATGTGACATCACTCTCGGTAGATAAATCTAATAGAGCTCAATGAAGTATCTGTGACATATACTAGCATGACCACTATACATGTCAGAGAAATGAAAAACTTGTACGTGTCATCCTGGATCATCACATGTTGAGCTTGATATCTCAACAATCAAGAGGAGTCCTATTCGACATATCTAAAGGAGAATCACTACATGCATGCTACATGCATTCGGATGAGGTGTTAGAGAAGGTGTGTTCACATGAGTATGAGGATTTCTGGTAGCAACATGTTAGCATTCTATGCTAATTCTGTAAGTATGTGATCTTTCACACACACATCTGATTAAGGGTCTTCCATAGCCTAAAATCAGATTAGGGTTTGTTGAATATCAGTTTCACACTGATCTTTCCTCTTTCTGTCACTCATATTCACTCTTCTACAACCTATCAGGTCATACATCTCATACATATTCAGATTTCTATCCCTACATCTGAATATTCTTGTAAATTTTGTACATTCACTCATCCATCAATTTCTGTTCACATAGAGTAGTTGAGAGTTTTTCTCCCACATTGAAAATTGACATTTGTATATATGATAGTGTGAGTAAGGAGTGGCTTACCTAACACTTTACACATGTTGTCTAATCTCTCTCTATCTTTGTCTCATCATTTGTATGATTAAGTGTGATATGTTCATGTTTTGGCAATATTGGAAGATTGCTGGATTCTATAATGTAGATCCTGGACCTATGGACCTGTGGTATTAGTTATGGGCCTACTAAATTTCCAACATTTGGTATTAGAGCATTCAAGCTCTCAGATTCCTAGGCTCCCAGACTTCCAGGTTTACAACATATGATTTAAGAGCATCTTCCAATATTTGACATTTGACATACACACTTAATCTAGATGAGAAGAGATTTGAGAATTAGACAAATCAATCACATGTTTATTCATCAGTGTGGAGTATGAAGTTGATGATCTATTAGCAGCAGAATACTTTTGGAAGAGTATGAAAATAATTTACAGAAGTATTGTTTGAAGACCAAGACTTGATGAAGAGAAGGCTACTTCAAATTCAAGGAAAAACAATGGTTTGGAGAAGATGAAGGAACCAGATCAACATCGAATCACAGGTATTAGTTTCTACTATCACATTATCATTTGCAGGTCATATCTTAGAAGAGCAGTTATGAAGAGATTTGAAGGATTGACGTGCTTTCATTCACTTTCATTCTTTGAAAGTAAAAGCATTAGCTACATCAAAACTGTCAAGAACAAGGAGATTAGATGAGTTTTGATAAATCTCTTTCATGGCAAGAAAGCTCATCTAAGAAGACAAATTTGGAGATGAGATGAGTTTTGTTTTCAGCCGACCTTGTGTTGTAAGTTGGTTGGATGGTTGGAAGTTTTTTTATCTAGGTACAGAATTTGATCTAGGTACCTAAAGAGGTAATTCAGCATTTAGCCAAAAGGTTGGTGAATTCAGTCATATCAGTCACATTTGAAGCAGAGTTTTGATTCAGAGAGATGGTAAAACATGATTCTATATTCACTTCCATTTGTATACCATGTTTGTTTTGTCTCTTACTCTTAGCACTAGAGGAAGAGAAAAATTCATTCGAAGAAGTTAAGAATGCTTGTTACTTCAATATGAAGAGAACAAAAGGTATGGAAGAGAAGTTTGAAGATGTTGACATCATCAGGTGGAAGAAAGATGCAGAAGAAGAAAGTCCAACATTTTCAAAGGGAAAGTAAGACTTCCTTTTCTCTTATATTTTCCATATACTTTCCTACTTTATCCTCTACATCCAAAGACAAGTCTACGAGAACATCTTGTGTGAAGAAGAAGCACTTTCTTGTTTTGCATTATACTTGGTCATTTTTAGTAGGTTTTGAAAAAGAATTGCATTGAGAGAAAGAAAGGTAGCTTATATGTTTTGACTCATATGTATATGAGTTACGTATAAGTTGTAGATTTTGAGCAGGCTGCAATATATTCCCTCGAAGAATTCTTGATCAATTCAGAGTTACTTGGTATATGACGAGTTGCAGAGATTCTTCTTGACCTAACTCTTGAGGTATAAGAGTATTTGTAGCAGATGTTGGAGAGTTGAAGTGAGGTTTCTGTTTGGAAAAGGTACCTCATATTTTGTATATTCAATATATCCAAAAAATTCAGAGTTTTTCAGGATAAAATTCAGAAAAATCAGTATTTTCAGAATTTTAGTGTTTTCAAAAAATTAAAAATTATAGAATTTACAAGAAAATTATGAAATTTCAGTATTTTCAGAAAACTCAACATTTTCAAAAATTTTCAAAAATTTCAATATTTTGAGAAAATTCAAAAAATTCAGGAAAATTCAGATTTTCGTAAGGTACAAGTCAGATGAAGAATCTACTTTCTATGATTGTCTAGATTTTTGGATACATGCTTGTATTCAAAAAGGTGTTCCATTAGATCCTATCACTTGATTGAGAAGTGGAGTTAGCCAAAAGAGAGTCAAGCACCTAGGGAGTTAAGGATCTAATCAACAAGGCTAGAGGGATACAAAAGCATATCATTGAGGACAATGATCAACCATATTTCACCCAGGAAGAATATGAAGATATGAAGTATCAACTTGAAACTTTTGGAGTTCTCAAGGTGAGAGTTTGTCCACTTATGTTTCAAGTAGGAGTTGCATATTCTTGGGAAGGATGTGGTTAAAGAAAAGTTTTACTAATTTATGTGAGAAGCATGGACACTTAGAGACATTTAGGTAGCAAATCAAACATTCAGTCATGAAGGTTTAATGACAGCAAATTCTACATAGGTATTTTGTTAGAGAGATCTTGATAGATCTTGAATGACCTTGAAGATCTTGAGTATTTATGAGTCAATTTTCTATCCTTTGTTTGAAAAGTTCTTAGCATTGGAAGAAGTAAGTCAAAGATTCAGATTCTATCAGATTTGTGTTGCAGAGAAAAAGAAGAAGATACTTGTTATGTTGCAAAAGATTATGGATCCTAAAATTTTGTTTCAGATACAGGTATTGATTATTGAAGATCAGATTTATTGAAAGAAGGAAGACGTTCCATATTTCATAAAGTCTGATATAATTTGAAGAATTCTGGATACTAGTATTAAATCATCCAGGGGGTAATGAAAGACTTATTTTCAGCCATATGTAAAAGAAATATGTACAGGTGTATTCCTATAGGCTATGTTAGGTATTCCTATATTTCCTTTGTCAGTTTCTCTTTATGTTCCAGCTTTGAAAGAAGAAGGAAGAAGGAAAATTTCTGGAGAAAGTTCCTATTAGGGTGTTCCTGTTCAGGAGAAATTTCTAGAGTTATATTGAAGAGAAATTTGATATTTCAGAGAGGTATGTTTCAGAGGTCTGCACATATATGTTTATACTAGACTCTAAAGGAAGGAAATAGGTATGAAAGAGGTATGAAGGACTTACATACAAAACAAGGATGTAAATAAGATGACATCATAGATATGAAATTTTGGTGAAACTCATGAGTTGAGTTGAGTTGAATACAGTCAAAGATGAACTAGTAGTGTTCATAATACACTAAATTGTGAGTTGTCAGTCACAAGTCCCAAGATTCAGTTCTTGATTTTATTAGTGTATTTACATGACATAGCAGAAGTACATTGAGAAACATTTTGTAAGGTAATAGCAAATATGTGGATCCTAGTGTATGCTTACAGGTTTGAGAAGACTTATTTCAGGAGATAGCAAATTCAAAGACAAGTCATGCTACATATGTTTTCAAGCAGTGATTGCTTGATGTCTTCTAACACTATTGGATATATAGTTTGCATATTTTCTCAGGTACTATGGTTCATATTCAGCAAAGTCCGATTTTTGAAGTTTGAAGAAGTTCAAACTCGGTTTAGACTTTTGAAGAAAAAGTTTGAAGGTCAATTCGAGAGGACAAGTTTGTAGCTTATGTCAATTTGCAAATGAATGAAGTTGCATATCCATTTCAGTTTGTACCAATATGACATTGCAGGGGGGATTGTTGGAATTCAATGTCACACCAGTCCAAAATCCATTTAGGGTAGAAACCTTAATTTTGGTACTTAGTCATTTTTGGCACAAAATTTGGGTAAAATATTTATGAGCCTATCTTGTAGAGCTTGAAGAAACTTTCTAATGGTATATGACATGTAGTTATCAGAGATCAGATTTGGGAGAAAACCCTAACCCTAATTTTCGATTGATTTAGGGTTTTTGCCTCATTTGATAGCTCTCAGCATGAGGATCATAAAAATGTTGTCAAATCATTCATGAGGTGGTTAGAAGTGTGAAAAAGCAGGTCAAGAAGCACTTTCAGTGATTAGTTTAAAAATAAAGCAAAAGCGATTTAAAAAGCGATGAGATTAAAATAAAGCGCTTTTTAGTGAGTTTCTCGCATGGAGCTTTAAAACCTATATAAGAGAGTCTTGGATCACTTTGTTAGACATCCTACACCAATTGGCAACACCAGTTTTGGTCCCTCAGTAGATGTGGTGCTCTAGCACACATGGGGTAGCCATGGTGCATTCTAGGAGCATGTTGAGGAGCAGCTATGGAGTTCTTCTTGGAGAAGAGTGTGCTCACCCTCTTGCTTATTGAGAGGACTTGACCATTAGCAGCTTGGTGGTGTGGATCAGCCATATACATAATGTATTTGAAGATTTTCTTCTACATGAAGATTTCGGTGTACTTCAAAGACATTGGACGGAGCTTAACATAAGATTTGCATCTTATGTTAACAATTCAGGTACATATTCTCGTTATGCACATGGGTACTACTTGGAGTTTATGGAGGCAGTGATATCGATATCAAGAGGAGTCATATTCGGCATATCTAAAGTAGAATCAGTACATGCATGCTACATGCATTCAGATGAGGTGTTAGAGAAGGTTTGTTCACATGAGTATGAGGATTTCTGGCAGCAACATGTTAGCATTCTATGCTAATTTTGTAAGTATGTGATCTTTCACACACACATCTAATTTAGGGCCTTCCATGGCCTTAAATCAGATTAGGGTTTGTTGAATATCAATTTCACACTGATCTTTCCTCTTTTTGTCACTCATATTCACTCTTCTACAACCTATCAGGTCAGACATCTCATGCATATTCAGATTTTTGTCCCTACATCTGAATATTCTTGTAAATTTTGTACATCACTCATCCATCTATTTTTGTTCACATAGAGTGGTTGAGAGTTTTGCTCCCACATTGTAAATTGACAATTGTATATATGATAGTGTGAGTAAGCAGTGGCATGCATGCATGCATGCACTTTACACATGTTGTCTAATCTCTCTCTATCTTTGTCTCATCATTTGTATGATTAAGTGTGGTATGTTCATGTTTTGGCAATATTGGAAGATTTTCGGATTCTATGTTGTAGATCCTGCACCTATGGAATTATGGACTTGTGGTATTAGTTATGGGCCTACTAAATTTCCAACATTTGGTATTAGAGCATTCAAGCTCTCAGATTCCCAGGTTCCTAGACTTCCAGGTTTACAACATATGATTTAAGAGCATCTTCCAACATTTGACATTTGATATACACACTTAATCTAGATGAGTAGAGATTTGAGGATTAGACAATTCAGTCACATTCATTCACTACTTTGTACTTTGGCCAATTTATCAAAGTGCAAAGCCAGATAGTGTTTTGAATCATTTGGGCAGGGATCCCACCACAAAGATGAGACATGTTCTTCTAGTTTAGAACATGACCATGTTCTTCCAGTTTAAGAACATGAGGCTCGGGTTTGTCTATGGTTATTATATATAGCATATTTTTGAGGATGAAAATCTTTTCCAAGGGGGGAAACAATGTAATAAATTAAGTTTATGATCTAAGGGTCTGATCGGTTCAAACAAAATTGAAATCGGACACCGTTTGGTCACTCATGTGTATGGCCACAGATCTCGAGACTAGACTTAAGCATAAGTTCATGTGGTCTCTTAAACAAGTAAACCACTTAACCTAGTGGTTAAGTCTCAAGGTTGTGAAGGAAGAGGTCTTGGGTTCAACACCCATGGGGAGCATGGGGAGAGAGTTTTGCCCAAGGAGCTCTAGAGCCTTCTAACTCAAGTAAAGGTGAGTTAACTTGAGTCCAGGGAGACTTACCTCAAGTGGCGAGTACACCAACCACTAGTGGACTCTATTGGAAGGTAGTAAAGTAGTGGTCGAGATCACTTCAACCACTAGTAGACTCTAGTGGAAGATAATAAAGGAATGGTGGAGATTGCACATGCACTTGTGGACTCTAGTTACATTTGTGGTCCTCGTTGATTTAAGCAGCTATATATACAGGCATAAGGTTGGGAGGAGAGTCATCTCTCTAACACATGGTGTTCATAATTGTTAGTCTCTTGTAGCATCCCTCCTCTAAATGTATCTGTAAGTGGTTATTGGTCTTCAAGAAAATCCACATATAGTTCCTTCCCCAATCTTGCAGTGCTTCTGCTTGCCTTAGCCAAGGCCTTTCCAAAAGCAGAGGATAAGAGATTTCCTCACAACAAAATCCAAGAGGAACTCACAACCTTGCATTGATATTTATACCTTTTCAATGATGTCGAGGGGAGTAACTCGATGTTGATCTGCTAATGTGATAGTGAAGGGTGCCGCCTTGGTGAGGTTCAATTTTAGTTTCTTCATTGTAAAATCTGTTTTCAAATTGATGCCAAAGCCTCCATCTATAATAACACCAGTCATAACTTCATCCTTTATTAAAACAGATAGTCTTGAACTTCGATAGTCTACTAAGGGTGCAAGAGGAAAGTCAACCATGAAACCATCTATACTAGGAGGTGGGCTCATGTAGTCCGATTGTGTGCTTTTTAGGAGATCATTTCTCACATTTGCATCCATTCGTATAAGTTGGAATAGACTGACCTTATGATGAATTCCTTTCGAAATTTCCTCAATATTTATCTCCTACATATTTTCTTGAGGGAGAGTTGGTTGCTCTTTCAGTGAAGTTCTCACTCTATTGTAAGCTTCTTCAATGGACACTCCTTCCTCAAAATCAGACCTCCTCTTGATGATTCTCCTCTTGGTTATTTATGTTTGAAGTACTTGCATAAAAGGTGTCAGGAACTTGATTGTTACCTCTCTGTAGGGGTCCCTTGAAGTAATAAAAGTTGTGTGCCTCATGGTCACTTTTATCGCAAAATTAACAGCTTACTCTGATGGAGAAATTTATGTGAGAATGACCAATGTTGCTGCATGAGGTACACCATACTTGCCTTCAGATAACCTGAGAGGTCCACAACTCCTCCATTTCTCAGTGAAGTTGGGCCACTAAATCTTTGTTCTGGCATGCGGGTGGTGAGATAATCTTTTCTTCATTTTGACTTTGCTGCATCTTTAACTCTTCTAATTCCCTTCTAAGTTGCTTGATTGGGTCAAGATTTGCAGTGTACTTTGCTTGAGCCCCTCCTTGAAAGTGCATCCTAGCCTCCTCTATGCGAGATGCAGCTGCTACAAAATCATTTAGTGTGGCATCGATTATGAGAGATTCCCTAAGCTTTTGTTGGGATGACCTAGGAAGAACCTTTTCTATCCACTTCTTGACCAAGAAATCACCTAGAGCATGTGGTAATTGGGAGATAAGTGCTTTAATACGAGTATGTAAGTCATGAAATGATTCACCTGGGCATAATTTGATATTCTCAAGTTGATCTAGGGCTTGCTATGAAGAGTCACTTGGTCAAAATGTATGTGAGAATGAAGACTTCAATGCTTGCCAAGTGGCGAAGTGCCATCTGCATATTGGCTATGGCGCTTATCTCCAAGGCCTTTGAATGTAGAGGGAAATAGCACCATCATCACGTCCTCATGTGAAGCACATGACCGTGGCATACAGAGATAAATCTTCTCACGTGGTCATCTGCATCTTCATAAGATGATCCCTTAAAGGTAGGGAATTTAATGTTCAACCTTGAGAGTAGGTTGGAAAGGTCCTCCATTGGCACTTGTACTTCCTCTAAAGTATCTGAAGAGAAATCCAATGTCCTTCTATGCTTCTCCTTTGAGAGTGGATTTGAAGCCAAATCAATCGACAAATTTAAGGGTAGAGGGGAGCTAAGTTGACTAGCCGAAGGTAAAGATGACTTCTTGAGGCTCCTTTGTACATGAAGATGCTCTTTGTCTACTCGAGTGTGGGTCACGTAGCCACTCGCAAGATGCAAAAATCAAGAAAGAATAATGCAAGAAATAACTATTTACTGCACTAAGTACTGCACACAGAAAATGCAAGGGTCCCATCGGACATGCCAAACTCTAGAGGGGGTAACTAGGACTATGCTTCCAATACTCCTTCTACTCAAGGGGAGTTCTTCCTTAGGGAAGTATACCTTGTAACATGACTATACAGGTACAGAAGAAAGACATAGAGGCAAATTATGAGTACGAAAATGAAGAAAAATATCCCACTTTGATAAGATTGAAAACAACACTTCACATAGCAATACAATGGCCTGAGTATGAAATTTGACTACTCAACACAAGGAAGGTATACAAAACAATATTTAACTTCTACAAATAACTTCAAGAAGTACGATAGACTCCAATTTTCAAGGGCTATCCTAGAGTACCCAATCTCATAGTCATGCCAACTACCACCAAACTTCGAATCCCTCAATTTGTATCCACCAAAGAGAGGCCTCTTTCACAGTGGACAAAGTTGCATCAATGAGTAGAGAGTAACTAGGGACTAGCACTATAGAAAACACACGAAGGAAAAGCTCGACAAAACCACAATGACACAAAAAGACCAAAACTTACAAGAACCTAGAGTCGAGTCAAGACGAATGTGTGTGTATCTCTCAACTTCATAAATATCTAAATATCCCTCTCGATCAATCGATCGGTTGGTCCCCAAAACAAGTGCAAAACTACTTATATAGATTTCCAGGCCAAGAGAGTGGCCTCCATCGAATCCAATCATTTACCACACCTTCACTCCTTACGGCACGCACACCGCTCTTGACTGACAAAAGTGGAGGAAGAGTGGGCTAATTTTGGAGGTGTGGTCCAATTCCAGCACTGACAACCAACTAACTAAAAAATGGCCTGCAACTTTGGACTATAGCCTTGGGGCCGATTTGGATATGAAGGGCTAATTCTATTGTGATGTGGAAAAATCTACTAAGGAGAGGAGTTAAGATGAATAAGAACATGAGTGAGCAGATGAATTTAGGCCAGACGAGTTTGAAAAATGCTCTAGAGTCACTTCAAAATGCATGAATTCAAAAAGATGATTCCGTGATGATTTTGGCCATGCCTCAATTGAGAATAAAGGAGACAATTTTACTCCCTGCAATGAATTCCCTTGACAAATTTCCTCCATTTGCATCAGACAAAAAGTTTGACAATTTTGCTCCATTGCAAAATGAATGAAGAAGATGAATTGGCCTGATAAATGAGCTTTCTTGCAAGAAGGACAATTTGATCCAGCTTCTTGAGACGAATTTTCCATGAGGTGAATAATCCAAAGGTGAATGTTGAAACTTGCTCTTGGTGGATTCTTCACTAGGATGATTACTAAGATGAATTCCTTAGTGTGGATGGATTCTTATTAGCTTTGCCTTTTGCTCTTGGACGAATTTTAGCTCGCGATGAATTCTGGAGGGCACTTCATTCCAACAAATTTGGAAAGCATGGAGCCGACAAATTTGTTTGGAGCAGGATGACAAGGAACATGTGGATTAGGTTTATTTATAAGGATTATCCACTTGCAAATTGCTTATAACACAATTGGTAGGTCAGAGTGTTCTCAATCATGCCATCCGAGTTTGAGCCTTGTCAATTGCAAATTGCACTAATTTTTTGAATTTCGAGCTGGAAAAATTATCTCAGGAATTAGACAAGTTTGGAGTCATTCTTGAAGGCAAGTTTGGACTTGTAAATTATATCAAGGTGAAGGTGAATTTGAAGTCATTCTTGAAGGAAAATCCCTCAGACTATTGAGCTAGAAGAATTTAGCGAATTATTTGATGGCATGAATGTGTGGATGAATTTGCCTGGAAGGTGCTCAATGCCCCCACTGGGGATCAAATCCCATAACCTGCAATTCTTAGCCAAACTTGGTAGATAAATTTTGGCACATAGCTTGCGGACACATTTTGTTGGGAGATGCATTTTGGCAGATAGCTTGTGGACGCATTTTGGCGGGCATATGAAGGATGAATTGTATGGACGAATTCATGATAACTCCATTTTCTTGGCGGATAGCTTGGATGCACTTTTGGCAGGTGGATGAAGGATGAATTATATGGACAAATTCATGGAGACTTGAATAGTATGGGACAAGTTTCATACTTAGACAAATCCTTAGTGACCAATTTCACACTTAGACAAATGAGATAGACAAATTCTCATTCGACAAATTACACTCAGAGGAATGAGATAGATGAATTCGCATTCAACAGATTCTCATTCGTAAGCTGCTTCATAGATAGGTAGATATTGCGGATGCTTTTTTCTTTGACGAATTTCACTCCTCACTTAGACGAATTTGCAAGGCTATGAATTTCATTCATCATTCAGAAAAATTTGGATTGCCGAATTCAGTGAATTTGGTCGGGCTTGCATTGCACAAAGAATTCGGGGTTGGCTTGAAGGATGAATCCTAGAAGATGGACAAATTCGATGGACGAATTCCTAATTGCTTTATGGGATGAAATTAAAAACTCTGGTATGGATGACACTATTACAATGATGAATTTGTTAGGGATGAATTCTTGAGATAAGGCAATAGAGCTTTAAGGATGAATTCTACTGCTGGACTATGGGAACAACACAAGGGAATAGTGTAATGGTAAAACACTTGAATTATGAAAGTGAGGTTGTGGGTTCAAATCCTCACTGCTTGGTGAATAAATGACTCCTTGTTGCCACTCCTGAATAAAAAGGTTTTTGCACATAGCCAATGATTTCCAAGGGAGCCATAGGTACCAGGGAAGGCAAAGATGCCAAAGATGCTAGTAGTAAACGTAGGTTCAAGAACTGTAACAAGAACAGAAATCAAAAATAAAAAATGAAACTAAGATAGAGATAGAGACAGAGACAGAGATCGAAATTGAAAATTGAAAATGAAAAAAAACAGTGAAAAAGAGATTGAATACCAAAGCGAATAGTGTTGGACCCCTTTTTGTAGCGATGCATGCAAGCTTTGATACCACTATTGCAAAGATCTTAATTCATGCATACATAGAGGATACTCGTATTGAAAACACATAGATAATAGATATGCAAATAGACGACGTAGTACACAAGATTGGGTGCAATCTCTCTCCACAGTCTCTTTTGCGATAGGTCAACATAGTGCATGTATTTATAGGACTTTCCATTACGTCAAAAATAGCAATTATAATGAGGGCAGCTTCGAAAAGCAAGTGTGAAAGTAAAAACTTTCTCTCTTTTGTAGAGAGCCTCTGCTTTTATTAACATAAATCATGATCTACAATGGTCCTTATCCTAACCACTATTTTTACTAATTTTTCTAGAAAGAACCATCTACGTGGGTATTTATTTACAAAATTCCCCTAGTTCCATCTAGGTTGACCATAATTTGGCTGAGAGTCTATAGCTATTTGGTACCTGATATTACACAAATGTGGAGGGAGGTAGCTACTCATCCCTGCTCTTAGTTCCTGAATTACCACATTGATAGCCAGTGTACTTTTTCTTTTTGCATTATAAGGGAAATCATCTTTTAATGGGTGGAACACTCACAAAGAGCATAGCATATTTGATTCAAAGCACGATTTGTAGCAAGATGCCCCATATTTTTGCATTTGACACAAAAAACTTATTTCAATGCTTCATCAGGTTTGTTTTTTCTAGTCTATATCCAATCCATATCTTTTGCAAATCCTCCAATTTTATGTTCCAGTTGTAGTGCCATATTATAACTACATCTAAGGTTGTTCCTCCAATACACTGGATGATCATGATTTATCATAACTGGGGGGTTCAACCCATTAACGAACCAATAATGACATTTACTAGTAGAGTTGCATTTGCTACTAGTAAGTGTCTTAAATGTTTTAGAAAAGTTGTGGCATACTCCTATACTCCTTGATTTGACTTGTGTTTCTTGTTTTGTAGGAAATAAAAAATTTGGAGGGACTTTTCTTTAATCAAAATCTCTATAAGAAGGCATCTGGTATTGTGTCATATTACTAGAAATGGTTCATGTCCAATTCTATCACCCATTTTGCAACCTCATTGATTAGAGTAGATTTGAATACTTGTGCTTTGTATGCATCATCTCCTAGATTTTTTAGTACTCGGAAGTATCCAATGGAGATATTTTTTTCTACATTTGGATCAAGTTTCATCTTCAACTCATCTGGAACATGTACATATGCAATACAGCTGAACACTTTCATTTGTGATAAGTTTGGATTTTTACCTATAAAAAACTTCTACTCAGGTGTAAGTTGATGTACAACAACATTCATAATTTTATTCGTTATTTATACGATAGTATGCACAACTTTTTCCCAATAACAATGATACATATTTTTCGTAGTCATTAAGGCACTTTTTGTTTTTTCAATATTTCTATTTTGCATTCAATAATTTTGTTCTCTTGTGGTGTGTACTTGCATGAAACCTACCTTCAAATTCCATGGCTTTTTAGGAAACTATTGAATTCATTTGATATGTATCCGCTTCCTCCATAAGATCTTAATGTTTGAATATATTTCCCCATCTACGTTTTCACCATAGCCTTGAAATTTTGAAAGTGTGTAAACACTTCACTCTTCTCCTTCATGAAGTATACCCATACTTTTCATGTATGGTGATCAATGAATTTGACATGAAAGCTACAACCTCCCATGGATGTGTTCTTTGCAGGACCCCGAACATCTATATGCACTATATCTAGTACATTCTCACCAACATGCTTGTCATATGGAAATGCTTCTTTTTTACTATTCACCAAATTGACATGCTTCATGTACCTTTTGCATCTCTTGAACTTGAAATTTTGGTAGACCATTGACAAGCTCCTTTGAATGCATCAACTCCTACCCAGTTTGTTCCCTTTGGAGATCAATCTTTCATTCTATTTGTACTCTTCTACATATAAACCAATAGAATTGAAACTAATTTGTAATCTATGGTCAACCCTTCATCCATAGAAACTAGGTTCTTTATTATATTAGGAACATGCAGTACATCAACAAGATGTTTTACCTTCCCATCTGCCATCAATAGTGCTATGTTCCCCATATGCTGGATAGGATGTGATGTATCATCACATCTTTCAACAAATCTAGGAACTCGTAATTTTTGCAAACTATTAAACCATTCTACATGGTTGGTCATGTGATTTGAAGCATGTGAATCAACATACTTGAGATTATCATTTGATTTTGAAATATAAGCAAACATTGTGTTCATCATATGATGTTAAATAGGATGCATTACATCAACAAGATGTTTTATCTTCCCATTGTTGATATATTTAGGTAGTGATGCATGTGAACACACTAGGACCGTCGGGGCACTATTTTCCCTCTTTAGGAGGTTTTTTTCCCCCGGTTTGTATATAAGCCTATTCCCTAATGGGCTACTTATCGTTGTACATTCTCTAGTAATACATTCAGTATTGTGTGTTGTGCTCCAAGCTTCTTCTCCTTCCTTGTGCTGTTCACGTGCTTCCGCAAACGTCTGTCTTCAACAATTGGTATCAGAGCATGTCATCGCTTCATCTAGGGCACCATCGACACTCCTCCGGTTGGAGCCTCAGAACGCATGAATTTTGGTGAGCATACTCAACGTGTTTTTTTGAGATCAAAACGGCTTCTCTTTGTGGTGCCAAAATCGCGATCTGAGCTCGTTTCGGCCTCCGAATGCACTATCGCAGTGCTTGTGCACGCTATTTTGTCTTTTTGTGCCAAAGGTATATACCAGTTTCTATTCGCTAGTATAAGCGTCTCGAAGTCTGCTACAGGTCTAGCAGGATCTGTCTAGGCAGTTCTATTCAACTTTTTGAGATATAGTCAATTTTTTGCATCAAGGTATTTTAGACACCGGCCATGGCTAAAAGCAGTGATGTATTCCATATGTTGGCTATTGAGGATAAGTTGGATGGTACCAACTACCCATTATGGACTTATATGATGCGACATGTATTGGTTGCAAAAGGATTGTGGAACATTGTGTAGGGTGTTGAAAACCGTTTTATCACACCTGCAACTGTTACAACTACGGGTACAGAAGCTGAGGTAGAAGGTGTCGAAGATGATGATATTCTGCATACTCCTGTTTGTGTTGCAGTTTCTACTGCACCTACTACAGAGCAAATTCATTGGGTTGGCAAAGATGCCCAAGCACATGCATTGATAGCTTTCTCTATCAAACATGCCATTATTCCTCACATTTGCTCTTGCAGAACAGCTAAGGATGCTTGGGATACACTTACCACATTGTACCAAGCTAGGA
Organism: Ceratopteris richardii; assembly: GCA_020310875.1. Taxonomy (NCBI): domain Eukaryota; kingdom Viridiplantae; phylum Streptophyta; class Polypodiopsida; order Polypodiales; family Pteridaceae; genus Ceratopteris; species Ceratopteris richardii. Next base: position 10,487,701 of record CM035414.1, on the reverse strand, counting down.
ATGAGGCTCGTGTTGCTTACCTTTGAAAATAGTTAGAGAGTGAGCACATGAATGAAGGTGATTCTATGGACACTTTTCTAACAAAGATCAAAGACTTGAAGGAACAGTTGATTTCTGTTGATGAGGTTATACCAGATAGCTCACTTGTGCAGAACGTTCTGAATGGTCTTCCTGATTCATATCAGAGTTTTGCTTCTACTCTTCGGTTAATGATGAAAGGCAATCCAAATGCCTTGTCATTTGAGGATTTATTCTTTGTTCTATTGCAGGAAGATCAGTCCAGGCAGAACAAGTCCATTATGCGTGTTGTAGATCAAGCTTTCCTGGCTAGTCAGAAAGGCAAAGGAAAATGGAGCTCTTCAATTAGTAAGCAGAAATCTGCAAATGCTTCACGTTCGAAGAAGGAAGATAAAGATGAGAAGAAATCAGAAAAGTAGAAATTGTTTTGCAAGTATTGTAAAGGGAATGGTCATATCATAAAGAACTGTCCAAAAGTGGCTGCTAAAGAGGTTAGAATGGTTGTTGCAGAGGCCTCTACACCAAAACTAGAGTCTTCTAATCTTATGCAGGAAGAAGAATGGGTGTTTACTACTGTCTGCAATTTTGATCCATATTCTCATGAGCAGTGCATGTCTGCAGTAGACTCAGATGTTTGGTATTTTGATAGTGGGGTGACCAAACATATTACCTCGCAGCGCAGTTTCTTCTCTTCACTCGAGCTTGCCCCTACAGGGAATATTGTTACATGCACCAACAACTCCTCTTATCCTGTTATGGGAGTTGGTAAGATCACTTTGACTACTGCTGATGGTAGTTCTTTCACTTTGTCAGATGCTTTATTCTTGATGGTCACATGTTATTCTCCTAAGTGGGTAGAAGCTAAGGCTACTACTGATTGTATTGCCACTATAGTAGCCAAGTTTATGTATGAAAGAATATTCTCAAGATTTGGCTACCCACTAGAAGTTACTAGTGATAGAGGCACACACTTTGTAAATCATATGCTGCAATTTATATTTGACAGGTACAAGATCTTCCATAAAAAATCATGTTCCTTTTACCCGAGATCAAACGGGCAGGTAGAAAGTTCTAACAATTTTTTTAGTGGATTGCTATGCTAGTTCGCCTTTGACAATTCATGGCCACAAGAACTTATTGGTGCAATATGGGCTTTTCGAACAACAAGAAGGGGCACCATAAGAGAGAGCCCATTCCTTCTAGTTTATGGTAATGAAGCATTAGCCCCTTTTGAATTCATCATTAGAAAAGAAATCAAAGAAAAAACAATGGAAGTCAACCCTCACATTAGAAGACTGGTAGCATTGGAGGAATACAGGAAATAGCTATGAGGAGGTTGCAAGTAAATCAAAAGAGAGAAAATAGATTCATGGTAGGCACTTAAGGACCAATGAAGTGGAAGAGGGATCCCTAGTCTTGGTATATCAGATTCCACATGTACCTGCCAAATTAGCACCAAAATGGTTAGGACCCTACAAAGTGTTGAGCAAATATCAACAAGGAGTAGTACAATTGGAAGACTTGCAAGGTGAGAAGTTGCCCTTGGTTAACATTTCCTAGGTAAAGGCTTATCTAACTTGAAAACATTTTGAGAAAATCCAATCATTGTATATACCATAGCTCTCATTTCCAGCTTGTTTTTTCCAATAAATAGTTCTCATTTTGTTTCTAGTAATTTTAGCCAATAAGGAAGAATCGCATTGAGATGGTGCAACAACTTGATGTGGGGGACTATAATCAAGCAATAGAATTCATCATTGAAGCTCTATTGCCTTATCTCAAGAATTCATCCCTAACAAATTCGTCCTTGTAATAATAGTGCCATCCATACCAAAGTTCTTAATTACGTCCCATATAGCAGTTAGGAACTTGTCCATTGAATTCACCCATCTTCTAGGATTCATCCTTCAAGCGAACCCCAAATTCTTCGTACAGTGCAAGCTCAACCAAATTTACTGAATTCGGCAATCCAAATTTGTTTGAATGATGCACGAAATCCGTAGCCTTGCAAATTCATATGAGTGAGGAGTGAAATTCGTCAAAGAAGAATTTGTCCTCCATCTATGAAGCGGCTTACAAATGAGAGTTCGTTGAATGAGAATTCATCTATCTCATTCGTCTAAGTGTGAAATTCGTCGCTTGTCTAAGTATTTTCTAAGTGTGAAATTCATCCCATGCTATTCAAGTTGCCATCATGTTCATACAATTCATCCTTCATCCGCGCCAAAATGCGTCCGCGAGCTATCCGCCAAGAAAATGGAGTTGCCATGAATTCGTCCGTATAAGTCATCCTTCATCCGCCTGCCAAATGCATCCGCAAGCCCCCCCATCAAGAGGCCCAACATGTAATGTGTATCTTGGAAAGATGTTGCATGTGGCTAATGTGCCACCGTTTGTCCAGCCCCACAGTAGTTGTGACCACCATTTGATCCAGCCTTGTAAACCTTTGTTCTTGTGGGATAAGGGGGTCCCATGGATACCATGCCCTTCCTTGTACAGTTGCAATTTCAAAGTTAAAGCCCGGGGGAGTAGGCCTCGGCAGAACCTCCATTTAAAAAAAAAATGCATCCGCAAGCTATCCGCCAAAATGCACCTGCGATGCTATCCAAGTAAGCCATGTCCATGTGATAGTATGTATACGCGTTCATTGCAAAATAAGCTAAATTACAAAGTCAAAATTCGCCGCATCCTCCTGACAGCAAATCCATCCACGCCATCGAGTAATTCACCATCAAATAAAAGAGTAATTCACCTGGTGCTCAGCGAATTCGTCTACACATCCACGCCATCAAATAATTTGCTAAGTTTGTCCATCTCAATAGAATAAGGAATTCGCCTTCAAGAATGACTCCTAATTCACCTTTAGCTCGAGATAATTCGCGATTCCAAACTCGCCTTCAAGAATGACTCCAAAGTCGTCTAATTCTTGAGATAATTTGTCCAGCTTGAAATTCAAAAGACTAGCGCAACTCACAATTAGGCTCGAACTCGGGTAACATGATTGAAATCACTCCGGCTTACCAATTGCGCTATAAGCAGGATGGATCACATAAACCATCGTGTGAATGTAAGGTGCATATTTCTTTTCGTCTTGCGCCAACCAAATTAGTCCACTTCATGCTCTCCAAATTCATCGGAATGAAGCACCCCTCCAGAATTCATCGCAAACTAAAATTTGTCCAAGAGCAAATGGTGAAGCTAATAAGAATCCGTCCAAGCTGAGGATTTCGTCTTGGTAATCGTCCTAGTGAAGATTATTTGCCTCATGAAAAGTTCTTCTCAAGAAGATGGAGCAAATTCGCCTTCTTGCAAGAAAGCTCATTTATCAAGCCGATTCAACTTCTTCGTTCGTCTTGCAATGGAGAAAAATCATCAAAATCTTCGTGTGATGCAAATGGAGGAAATTCATCAAGGGAATTCATTCTAGGGAGTAGAATTACCTGCTTCTTTATTCTCAATTGAGGCATGCCAAAATCATCACGAAATCATCTTTTTGAATTCATCCATTCTGAAGCGACTCTAGAGCATTCACCAAACTCGTTTACCCTAAATTCATCTGGTCACTCATGTTCTTATTCGTTTTAACTCCTCTCCTTAGTAGATTCATCCACCCCACAGTAGAATTAGCCCTTCATATCCAAATTGCCCCCAAGGCTATAGTTTGAAGTTGCAAGCCATTTTTTGGTTAGTTGGCTATCGGTAGTGGAATTGGACCACACCTCCAAAATTAGCCCACTCTTCCTCCACTTTTGTCAATGAAGAGCGGCGCACGTGTAGTAAGTAGTGAAGGTGCAGTAAATGATTGGTGTCGGCAAAGGCCACTCTCTTGAACTGAAAATCTATATAAGAAGTAGTTTTGCACTTGTTTTGGGGACCAACCTATCAATCAATCGAGAGGGATCTTCAGAGATTTATGAAGTTGAGAGATATGCACACAATCATCTGGACTCGATTCTAGCTTCTTGTAAATTTTGTTCTTTTTGTGTCATTGTGGTTCTGTCTGCATTGGTAAGAGGTCTTGTCAATGCATGAAACTAGTGATATTTGGTGTGAATGTGATTAGTTCTGCCATGAATTGGATCTTTGATGGGCACAGGACCTTGAAATCCCAAGGTATCCCATGGAAGCAGCTGGTAAGTTATTGTTGGAGCAAGTCTATGACAAGCCTAAGTATTGGCTTGAGTCCCACAAAGTCATAGAAAAAGCCTTAAAATGAAGACTATGTAAAGTTCACTTGTGAACTACCTCTTGTAACTTTTGAAGAGTTTACTTAATGTAAAAGTGAAAGAATCTTAAGTGGTTGAGTCCACTTGATCAAGAATGGAAAGAGGAGCCACTAATTCGTGATTTGTGGTAGGTAGAGAATCAAATCAATAATTGATTGATTGGAGACTGATTGAGGGAAGTTAGCCTCCCAAACTCAACTATAAATAGATGGCAGTTTTAGTCATGGTTAGAGAGACCTATGTGAAGACCTCCAAGAGCTGAGCTTTATGCCATATCAAGGTGTGATTACAAGGCACACATATGTATCAGTAAGTCATTGTATTGTACAAGTAATATACTTTCATTTTCATGATTATTTGAGTTCATCTTTCCATGTTCTTGTGAAGTGTACTACTCACTACCATTACTCTCAGTTTTCTCAATCAACTTGCAGAGATGTTTTCTCTGAGCTTGGTGCATCATTTTCAATGATTTAACTTGGTAGTAAGTTATTGTTGGAGCAAGTCTATGACAAGCCTAAGTATTGGCTTGAGTCCCACAAAGTCATAGAAAAAGCCTTAAAATGAAGACTATGTAAAGTTCACTTGTGAACTACCTCTTGTAACTTTTGAAGAGTTTACTTAATGTAAAAGTGAAAGAATCTTAAGTGGTTGAGTCCACTTGATCAAGAATGGAAAGAGGAGCCACTAATTCGTGATTTGTGGTAGGTAGAGAATCAAATCAATAATTGATTGATTGGAGACTGATTGAGGGAAGTTAGCCTCCCAAACTCAACTATAAATAGATGGCAGTTTTAGTCATGGTTAGAGAGACCTATGTGAAGACCTCCAAGAGCTGAGCTTTATGCCATATCAAGGTGTGATTACAAGGCACACATATGTATCAGTAAGTCATTGTATTGTACAAGTAATATACTTTCATTTTCATGATTATTTGAGTTCATCTTTCCATGTTCTTGTGAAGTGTACTACTCACTACCATTACTCTCAGTTTTCTCAATCAACTTGCAGAGATGTTTTCTCTGAGCTTGGTGCATCATTTTCAATGATTTAACTTGGTAGTAAGTTATTGTTGGAGCAAGTCTATGACAAGCCTAAGTATTGGCTTGAGTCCCACAAAGTCATAGAAAAAGCCTTAAAATGAAGACTATGTAAAGTTCACTTGTGAACTACGTCTTCTAACTTTTGAAGAGTTTACTTAATGTAAAAGTGAAAGAATCTTAAGTGGTTGAGTCCACTTGATCAAGAATGGAAAGAGGAGCCACTAATTCGTGATTTGTGGTAGGTAGAGAATCAAATCAATAATTGATTGATTGGAGACTGATTGAGGGAAGTTAGCCTCCCAAACTCAACTATAAATAGATGGCAGTTTTAGTCATGGTTAGAGAGACCTATGTGAAGACCTCCAAGAGCTGAGCTTTATGCCATATCAAGGTGTGATTACAAGGCACACATATGTATCAAAAAGTCATTGTATTGTACAAGTAATATACTTTCATTTTCATGATTATTTGAGTTCATCTTTCCATGTTCTTGTGAAGTGTACTACTCACTACCATTACTCTCAGTTTTCTCAATCAACTTGCAGAGATGTTTTCTCTGAGCTTGGTGCATCATTTTCAATGATTTAACTTGGTAGAGTTAACTCTATAAGTCTACTATATGCTCACAAATTTTCATGTCCTTTGGATGTTGCAATCTTCAGTTATGCTCATTTGAAGTCAACAGGGTCTGTTCATCTTCACTTCTCTGTCAGGTACCCGACTTTTTCACTCATCTTGTCAGAGCCATTTCTCAGTGGTTACTTATCCAAATTCAGTGATTTAAAGCTTGTTGGATTCAGCTTACTGTCTAGTATAACCATACAAATTTTCATAATCATTGGATTCCTAAATTTTGAGTTATGTGGATTTTTCTGCTCACTGGTCTCAAACTATAGCAGCCCGTGAAAATCGGGATGATGTCATCACTTGTTAAAACTTATTCTCAGTGTGTGGTTTATTATTTTTGATGAGATTACTCTTGAAAGTTATCTCTTTAAGCTACCTAGACTTCCCCAAGAGGAATTAAGCTAATTGCTGCTGTGCTCAGAGAATTATGTAAAACACTGGACAGGTGTATGAACCAAGAATAGCAAGTTTTCACCTCTGAGCTAACTCCAACTTATCTGTTTTGATCTATCTTTTTGAGAGTGATCTTCCAAGGTACATAGGGTGTCTAATACATCCATTGCCAAGCTAAAAGGGCCCACCATCTACTCCTGGAGTTCATTTGGCTGGTGTAGATCAAGGATTTTGCAACACCTCTTCATCTTCAAGCACATACCTATCCATCTCTTCACAGTTATGACAATCCACTGGGTGCTTACTAGTGTTGATATATTTAGGTAGTGGTGTGTGTGAACACACTAGGACTGTCGGGGCACTTTTTTCCCTCTTTAGGAGGTTTTTTTCCCCCGGCTTGTATATACGCCTATTGCCCTAATGGGCTACTTATCTTTGTACATTCTCCAGTAATACATTCAGTATTGTGTGCTTGTGCTCCAAGCTTCTTCTTCTTCCTTATGCTGTTCACGTGCTTCCGCAGACATCTATCTCAAACGGTTGGTATCAGAGCAAGTCGTCGCTTCTTCTAGGGCGCCGTTGACACTCCTCCGTTTGCAGTCTCAGATTCGCACAAAATTTGGTGAGCATACTCAGGGTGGTCCCGAAATCGCGATCTGAGCTCGTTTCGGCCTCCGAATGCATTATCGCAGCGCTTGTGAAAGCTATTTCATCTTTTTGTGCCAAAGGTATATACCAGTTTCTGTTTGCTAGTATAAGCGTCTCGAAGTCTGCTACAGGTCTAGCAGAATTCGTCGGGGCAGTTCTGTTCAACTTTTTGAGATACAGTCAATTTTCTGCATCAAGGTATTTTAGTCACCGGCCATGGCTCAAGCAGTGATGTATTCTGTATGTTGGCTGTTGAGGATAAGTTGGATGGTACCAACTACCCATTATGGGCTTATATGATGCGACATGTATTGGTTACAAAAGGATTGTGGAACATTGTGCAGGGTGTTGAAAGACGTCCTGTTACACCTATGACTACAGGTACTGCAAATACAAGTGCTAGAGCTGATAAAGATGGTGTCGAAGATGATATTCCGTAGATTCCTATTCGTGCTGTTGTTTCTGCTGCACCTACTGCAGAGCAGATTCGCTGGGATGGTAGAGATGCCCAGGCACATGCATTGATAGCTTTGTCTGTCAAACATGCCATTATTCCTCATATTCGCTCTTGCAGAACAGCTAAGGATGCTTGGGATACACTTACCACATTGTACCAAGCTAGGAATGAGGCTCGTGTTGCTTACCTCCGAAAACAATTGGAGAGTGAGCACATGAATGAAGGTGATTCTATGGACAGTTTCCTAACAAAGATCAAAGACTTGAAGGAACAGTTGATTTCTGCTCATGAGGTTATACCAGATAGCTCACTTGTGCAGACCGTTCTGAATGGTCTTCCTGATTCATATGAGAGTTTTGCTTCTACTCTTTGGTTGATGATGAAAGGCAATCCAACTGCCTTATCATTTGAGGAGTTAGTCTCTATTCTGTTGCAGGAAGATCAGTCCAGGCAAAACAAGTCCATTATGCAAGTTGCAGATCAAGCTTTCATGGCTAGTCAGAAGGGCAAAGAAAAATGGAGCTCTTCAACTAGTAAGCAGAAACCTACTAATTCTGCATATTCGAAGAAGGAAGATAAAGATGAGAAGAAATCAGAAAAGCATAAATTGTTTTGTAAGTACTGTAAAGGGAATGATCACATCATAAAGAACTGTCCAAAACTGGCTGCTAAAGAGGCAAAGAAGAAAGAGGATAGAATAATTGTTGCAGAGGCCTCTATACCAAAAACAGAGTCTGCAAATCTTGTGCAGGAAGAAGAATGGGCTTTTACTATTGTCTGTAGTTTTGACCCATCTTCTCATGATCAGTGCATGTCTGCAGTAGACTTAGATGTTTGGTACTTTGACAGTGGGGCTACCAAACATATTACCTCGCAGCGCAGTTTCTTCTCTTCACTCGAGCCTCCCCCTATAGGGAATACTGTTACATGCGCCAACAACTCCTCTTATCCTGTTATGGGAGTTGGTAAGATCATTTTGGCTACTGCTGATGGTAGTTCTTTCACTTTGTCAGATGCTTTATTTGTGCTAGGGATCAAGAAGAATCTGTTATCAGTTTCTGCATTAGCGAAGATTGGCTTGGTTGTGAAATTTGTTGATGACAGATGTACAGTTCATGATCTGTCAAATGGCGATGTTATTATTGCTTCTGGCATTTTATGTCATGGGCTGTATAAGCTCATAGACTATGAAAGATCTGAAAATGATTTGGCATGTGCAGTAAATGATTCTCAGGCTATGTCAGATGCAAAGCTTTGGCATGCACACTTTGGTCATCTAAATTTTGCTAGTTTGCTATGCCTGCAGAAATCTGAAATGGTGTCCTCTTTACCCAAACTTGAGGCACCTGGAAAACATGTTTGCGAAGGCTGTATATTGGGCAAAATGCAGCGTTCCTCCTTTCCAAAAGATGGTTCAGTTCGGGCTACACAGAAATTGCAGCTTGTACATAGTGATGTCTATGGTCCTATGCAGACACCCTCTTTTGGAAATTACCTTTACTTCGTGACTTTCATTGATGATTTTTCCAGGCATGCATGGGTATATCCACTCAAAGTAAAGTCCAAAGTGTTCATATGCTTTAAACAGTTTTTGGTTTTGGCTGAAAATCTGTCAGCATGTAAAATGGGCACCCTCCATTCTGATCGAGGGGGGGAATATATGTCTTCTGATTTTAATGCATTTTTGGCTGAACGTGGGATAAAACACCAGTGTATAGTGCCGTATACACCTCAACAGAATGGATTTTCTAAACGAAAGAACAGGTCACTCATGGAGATGGTGAGGTGCATGGTCAAGAGTCAGGCTTTACCACATAGTTTCTGGCTTGAGGCTATCATGTGTGCAGCATATGTATTGAACAGGTGTCCCACTAAAGCGCTGTAGTCTATCACTCCATATGAGGCTTGGCATGACCGCAAGCCATCTGTTGCTCATTTGCGTGTTTTTGGTTGTTTGGCATATGCACTAGTGCCTGAACAACATCACAGAAAATTGGATGATAGTATCATCCACAGACTAAACGCATTCTGGTTAGCCGTGATGTTGTCTTTGTGGAAGATACTATTCAGCCATTGCTTTCATGTACTAAGGAGACATCAGTTAGCTCCAAAGACATGTATGATACTTTGATGCCTCTTTTTATAGGTGGACAGTCTAGTCCTGGTCCTAATGAGGCAACTTCTCAGCCTTTGCAGGTTTCATATGATGATGTAGATCAATCCATTTCTTATGCAAATTTACATGATGCACTTGTTGATGAGAGAGCTGATATTGAGCAGGCAAAAACTATGCCAAAATGGCTGGTGCACACTTTGCGTGACAGCAAATTAGATGCACATTTGTCATATCGTACTCGTTCAGGCTCTCATAGTGCCTCCTTTGCATCAGATTGCTATGCTATGGCTGCGTCTAGTCTCTGTGATGAGAATGAGCCTGTTTCTTTTGATGAAGCACAGAATTCAGAAAATTGGATGGCTGCAGTGCAATCTACATATGATGCTATAATGAAGGATGGTGCATGGTCTTTATGTGACTTGCCTCCTGGCAAGAAGGCCATTGGCACTAAGTGGGTATACAAGCTGAAGCGTAAACCTGATGGTACAGTTGACAGGTATAAGGCTAGGCTTGTTGCAAAGGGTTATGTGCAGGAAAGAGGCATTGATTTTGATGAGACCTTTGCACCTACATGTCGTATGACTACTGTTCGGAGCATTTGTGCACGTGCAGCCCATCATGGTTGGAATGTACATCAATTGGACATTAAAAGAGCATTTCTGAATGGTGACTTGCATGAAGAAGTGTATGTTTTTCAGCCCCGTGGCTTTGTGCAGAAAGGACATGAAAACCAAGTGTGCAGGTTAAAGAAGGCATTATATGGTTTAAAGAAAGCACAACGTGCTTGGTATGAGAAGATACATGCCTATTTGATTGCACATGGTTTTTAGAACAGTCCAACTGAAAGCACCTTACATGTTAAGCGTGCTAATGATGTGCTTCTGATCATTGTTGTCTATGTTGACGACATGCTGCTCACTGGTCCTATTGAGAAGCATGTTGTTGATTTCAAGGCTGATTTGCATGCCTCATTTGAGATGTCTGATTTGGGGCATTTGCATCACTATTTGGGCATTCAGTTTATGCAAGTTGATGGTGGAATGGCGTTGTGTCAAACAAAATATATTGACACATTATTGCAGCGTTTTGGCCTTGAAGACTGTAAGCCTATTGCCAGTCCTATGGAGACAGGTTTACGATTGAGTCTTCATGATGCTGGAGATGCATTTGATGTTGTTCTCTATCAGCAAGATGTTGGATGCTTGATTTACTTATGCATTACTCGGCCAGATATTCAGTTTGTTGTCTCACAGATGAGCAGGTTTATGCATTGCCCAGGAGTCACGCATTGGAAGGTGGTTAAGCGCATCTTTTGCTACTTGAGTGGTACTCGGCTACTTGGGTTGTTTTATCCCAAGGGGGGATCACTACCGCCAGATTTGCATGCTTTTTCTGACTCAGATTGGGCTGGTTGCTATGACACTCGTGTGTCCACCAGTGGTTTTTGCTTCATGCTTGGTAGCTCATGTATATCTTGGTTGAGCAAGAAGCAGCCTACTGTGGCCACTTCCAGTTGTGAGGCTGAGTATAGGGCAGCTTTTACAACGACTGTTGAGTGTGTGTGGCTCAGACGCCTTATGGCTGATTTGGGTGTTGGCCAGTCTTCTGCCACCACCATCTTCACTTACAGTCAGAGCGCATTGGCAGTTGCGAGGAACCCTGTGTTCCATGCTCGTACTAAGCACATTGAGGTGCATTATCACTATGTTAGGAAGAGGTTATCTGCTGGGGAGATTAGCTTGGCATATGTGCCCACGCAGGAGAACATAGCAGACCTTTTCACGAAGGCTCTGCCTAGGGAGAATTTTGAAGCTTTCCGCAAAGCTTTGGGCTTACTTCCTTTTGTGGAGTGATTTCCACATAGCTTGGCACTTCCTTATACATGACTGCCAGCTCCTTGTTCACCGCATCACTCCCAGGGGGGATTTGTTGATATGTTTAGGTAGTAATGTGTGTGAACACACTAGGACCGTCGGGGCACTTTTTTCCCTCTTTAGGAGGTTTTTTTCCCCCAGCTTGTATATACGCCTATTGCCCTAATGGGCTACTTATCTTTGTACATTCTCTAGTAATACATTCAGTATTGTGTTCTTGTGCTCCAAGCTTCTTCTTCTTCCTTGTGTTGTTCGCGTGCTTCCGCAGACATCTATCTCAAACAACTAGGACCCACTACAGATGAACCTTTTGCTTGCATTGTGAACTTGTTTGTGTTTTACAAGGATCCACTGCAAAAGGAGAACACATTAGTATGGAAACAAATATTGATCTTAGTATGGTGAGATTGCAATCCCTTTCCAATATTGATATGCATCCATATAGCACTGTCATGTGGAGTGATATTAATGATGTCCTTATGTCTGATGTACGTCACTAGACTTCCTATATGCATACTTGGGATAGTGCATGATCTCATATGCATGATTGGTGTCATCATTTTTTATGGTGTGTGAGTAGGTGGGGGTCATCCTGGGTTGTTTAGGCACCCATTTTGAACATGCGCGAGGGATTATTTTACAAGGGTGGTAGATAAAATGGTCATTTTTGTGGGAGAAGGGTGAGGGAAACACTGAATCATGGTCGGGAATGAGAGTACAAGAAAGTGAGTCTGAGCTATTAAGTAGGCCTTGGGCACCCAGATGTTTGATGTGTGGGGATTAGCCATCATAGTTCACTTAGCTACCCAAATGTGTCAGAATTTTTGTTGTCGACCTTGTTATAGATTATGTGGTTGAAGTGTTGGATTCCTCCTCTATTGCTTTACTAACAATAGAGGTGGTGAATGAGTCGGTGGTGGCTCGCACTTTCAGATCCATATCTGCTTCATGCCTGAAGGGGATTCCACCCACTTCCAAGGTGTGGTAGGGGTTGATGTTCGGACCTTGTGCTTCTGTTGAGGCTAATTTTGTTGTGGTTGTGGGGGAGAGGTTCGTTGGACAGCCTACTTTGGAAAAGAAGGGAGATCCAATACTTGCATGACTTTCCCATCAGGAAGTGAGGCATTTTGCACAACAAATCTAGGCATGCATGTGCGAAGTGCAGATAGGGAGTTTGAGAAGTTGATAGACCCCATCTGCTTTGAGAATGAAGTGGAGAGGTTAATGGCCCCCATCTATCCAAGGATGGTCCCCATCTGCCTAGGGATTTCCCCATCTATCCAAAGATGGGGTTTTTAGTGCTCTTCTCTCCGACATGAGGATTGGAAATCTTGTCTGCTGAGTGATGATTACTAGTGACTTGGTTGTCTAGCTCTATTGTAAGATTTTGTTTAGCCACCCACAACTGGAGAAGGCATTTTCTAAGATTAAATCCACTGAGTGATCATATATCAAGTCCTGACCTAGAATCATTAGTTCTATAAGATCATCATGACAGACTATGAGCTTTACTATCAAAGTGACATCTTGTATGAGGATAGGAATTTCCACGTCACCCATACAAGGGGTTTCCGTGTCTCCTAATTTGATGAGGTATGCATCAATTGGATTCACTTTCAGATCCATGTCTTGATAGCAGGAATGCCTAATCACACTAGTTGTTGCACCTCAATCAATCAGTGCTTTGACTGTATTCTTGGAGTTCGAGGTCTACGAAAGCATGCGAATAGCACAAGGAAGAAGGAGAAGCTTGGAGCACAACACGAAATATTGAATGTATTACCAAGTGAATATACAAAAGATAAGTGACCCATTAGGTTTATAGGAATATATGCAAGCTGGGGGGGGGGGGGGGGAACCTCCTAAAGAGGGAAAAAAGTGCCCTGGTGGTCCTAGTGTGTTCATACACATACACATCACTATCGAAATATATCAACAATTCCCGCCTAGGAGTGATACGATGAACGAGGAGTTGGCGCACTCATGTACAAGGAAGTGCCAAGCTATGTGGAAAGAGATCAATCCACAAAAGGAAGTAAGCCCAAAGCTTTGCAAAAAGCTTCAAACTTCTCCCGGGGCAGAGCCTTTGTGAAAAGGTCTACGATGCTCTCTTGTGTAGGCACATATGCCAAACTCATCTCTCAAGAAGAGAACCTCCCCTTGACATAATGATAATGCACCTCAATGTGCTTTGTGCAAGCATGGAACATAGGGTTCCTTGCAATTGCCAATGCACTATAACTATCAGTGAAGATGGTGATGGCAGAAGATTAACCAACACCCCAAATCATCCAAAAGGCATATAAACCACACACACTCAAGAGTCATTGTGAAAGCTACCTTATACTTAGCCTCACAACTAGAAGTGGCCATAGTAGGCTTCTTCTTGCTCAAGATATGCATGAGCTACCTTTCATGAAGCAAAAATGACTAGTGGACACATGAGTTTCATAGCAACCACCCCAATCAAAGTCAAAAAAAGCATATAAATCTAGCGGTAGTGATCCCCCTTGGGATAAAACAATCCAAGTAGTCGGATACCACTCAAGTAGCGAAAGATGCGCTTACCCACCTGCCAATGCTTGACACCAATGCATAAACCTGCTCATCTGAGAGACAAGAAACTGAATATCAAGTTAAAGTAAATCAAGGATCCAATAGCTTACTGATAGATAACAACATCAAATGCATATTTACCATCATGAAGACTCAACCATAAACCTATTTCCATAGGAGTGGCAATAGGTTTGTAGTCTTTAAGGCTAAAACATTGCAATAATATGTCAATATGTTTTCTTTGACACAAAGCTATTCCGCCATCAACTTGCATAAACTGAATGCCAAAATAATGATGTAAATGACCCAAAATTTTAATGTCCAACTGATGTACATTGCAACCATAATGAGCTGCAAGTGCACAGGTGCTACGAAGAGTGGCCATTCAATAAGTGGATGCAAAAGTCTCATCAAAATCAATGCTTCTATCTTGAGCATAACCTTTTTCAACAAGCCAATTCTTATACTTTTCAATTGTTCCATAAAGTTTTACATTTCGGCTTGTATAGCCATTTAGTGCCAATGGCCTTTTTGCGAGGATGCAAATCACATAAAGAACAGGTACCATCCTTCATAATGGAATCATATTTTGATTGCATAAAATCCATCCAATTTTCTAAATTTTTTGCTTCATTCAAAGAAACAGGCTCATTCTCATCACAAAGACTAGAGGCAGCCATAACATAGCAATCTGATGCAAAAAAAGTACTATGAGAACCTAAACAAGTACGATATGACATAGATGCATCTAATTTTCTATGTCGCAAAATTTGCACCAGCCTTTTAGGCATAGTTTTTGCATCCTCTATATGAGCCCTCTCATCAAGTGCATCATGTAAATGTGCATCAGAAATGGAATGATCTACATCATCATGTGGAACCTATAAAGGCTAAGAAATCGCCTCGTTTGGACCAACATTTGATTGTCCACCTATAAAAAGAGGCAGCAAAGTGTCATACACATCGTTAGAGCTAACTAATGTATCCTTAGTGCATGAAAGTAATGGCTTAATTGCATCTTCCACAAAAACAACATCATGGTTAACCAAAATGTGTTTAGTCTGTGAATGATACAGATGATAGCCTTTGCGTTTAGAATAGCACCCAACAAAAAAAAATATTGCTTTATCATCCAATTTTTTGCTTTTTGTTTCGTCACTAATGCATATGTCAAACAACCAAACTTTTGCATCTGAGATAGCCTAAGAATTTTAAACTTCACGTGCTAAATCATTCACAAATTTTGCATAGTCTTGGTTAATGTTGAAGCTAACAACAGATTTTTCGTGATCCCTGGCACAAACAAAGCATTTGACAATGTGAAGGAACTATTATTAGCAGTAGTCATAATGATCTTACCAATTCCCATGATAGGATAAGAGGAGTTGTTGACACATGTGAAAAGGTTCCTTGTAGGGACAAGTTCAAGTGAATTGAATAAACTACACTGCAAGATAATATGTTTGGTTGCTCCACTATCAAAGTACCAAACATCTGAGTCTACTATAGACATACACTATTCTCATGATGGGCCATAACAACAAACCATAGTAAACGCCCATTCTTCATTCTGCACAAGATTTGCAGACTTTGTTTTAGGTGTAGAGGCTTCTGCAACAACCATTCCAACCTCTTTTTTCTTTGCATCTTTTGCAGCTAGTTCTGGACAACTCTTTAAACAAAAATTTCTCAAAGATGTTGAATATGCTTGCCCAATGGAGCTTTGCTACACATGCAGCAAACTTCTTGTTGTCTCTGTTGGTGAATTAAACATGAACAATAGTTGGCACAAAAGGAGATCATTTCTATAAGTGTATAGAATACTGCATTTGAAGGTTGAAATAAGCTCAGATTGATTTGCGTTGTGTGAAATGGTTAGAGCTTTTTTTTTTTGGAATATACACCACCCTTTATATGATCACCAAATTTTGCGACAATCTAAGAAACTGAACAAGGGTATGCCAATGATGTGCCTCAAGAAGCAATAGCTTGCTTTGATACAAATTTTTGGAACCTCAAGAGTGGGAATTCACATAGATAGCACTAAAAAGAAGAAGTTGAGGAGGACACCATAGTGTATTGGTAAGTGTAAAATATACCAAAGATAATTAGTTGTTTAGGGTTATGGGCATATCCATGAGACAAGGGGAAAAACATGATACGTAGGGAATAAAGTGCCCTAGCATTCCTAAGTGTGTTCACACACATCACTACCTAAATATACTATCAAGGAAAATTTTCAACAAGTGTATGTGTTCATGACTGTGAAGCAAAAATGTCAATGCAAAAATTGATAAGCTCAAGAATGATGAAAGCTTATTGTCATCATTTGGTATCAAAATTAGATAATATTCTTGTAAATGAGTATTTTATATAATTGATGCACCTTTTCTATAGTTACAAGTGATTGAATTCAATGTGGGACTCTGATTCTTAACCAAAACTAGGGAACTATTGAGAACCAATAGCGAGACTAAGGAATCTCTAAAAGAGTTGAATACATTTGTTTCTTTTCATTTAAATAACAAAACTTTTAAGTTTTATGTTGTCCTATTTTCAGTCCAATCATTAACCCTTCTAAAAAATGAGAAAAAAGTAACCTTCCCATTCTTGTAAACGAATTTTTTTAAGTCCTTGTTTGCTAAGGTGATCACAAATTCTTTATCTGTTAAATTGTTGAGGAGCTAATACTTTTTTCTTTATTACTTTCATTTCAAGATATTTCCCTAACTTAGACATCTCCATTGGTTTTTGGAATATTTCTTTCTTTAAGGTTGCATTTTAATTCATTAATAATGGATTTTGCAACCTTAATGTGTCTCTTTCTATGGAAAGGTTTTCGCTACACTTGTAGATAGCTTTTCTGGCATATGTTTTTACTAGTATACACAAGAAAATTTAACAAAAATGTGATATTTATGATAATATATCTTCACATTTAGATATGAATAACTTAGTTAAATATATAAATCATCAACATAATTTTTAGCTTCTAGCCTCATCTTCTAGAGTCTTCTAGGGATGGGATCAAACACATTCTCTCTTGCCTTTGTCAATGACACATATTCTTTATCAATATCAATGTGTGAATGATATAGAAGTATTCATTAACTCTTATTGTAAAAATCATCTGAGTATTGTAGATATAAAACCAAAATATATCACCAATGAAGATGCAAATGCACCAAAACGTATGCAAAAACAAGTAACAAAAAGTTCAAATCAATAGCTAGAGAGGGTTGATACTTCTGTGTAGAGATTTTTTTATTTTACTTCAAGAAAAAAGAATCCAAATTTCATAAAACTTGGTAAGATGCTTGATGTTAAGAATTGAGTGAACCTCATGTGCTAAGAATATAGGAAACATCACAATTAAAATGTTACTATATTATAATCTTTTTTTAGAATTTTGTGAAAACAAAAAGAAATAGCAACAACCTTGCCATAGTGATATTCTCTTTCTATATTTCCCATTATCTCCCTCCAATGCATACATAGTCATTCCATTAGATTACAGCAATCTTTATAATTGATATAATTAAACTAGAATGGATAACATGGACCTTCAAGATTCTCAAACTTTTAGTTTATGACACTTTTTCAAGGAAAATCGAAAGAATCCAATCACTAAAATCTCACATCCCTTCACATGCTACATGTGAAGTTTCCCTTATCCAGGAATAATGAACTAAATGTCACTCAAATTCATGTCTTATGAAATCATAACAACTCAGTTCCACCAAATCTGCATGACAATAAGATGCACTTTTCATGGTTACTTTGCCAATGCACGTCCATCATCCATCATTTGAGACAATATTAAGAGCATTAAGGAAGACATAACTCAAATTTCAAACACTTTCAAGGAATACAACATTAGTCAAACCTAATCAGCCAAAGTTATCGAGTCAAGCAAGACATGGAAATATATAAAGTACAAGGGATTGCTTTCTTGGATAGTTCTTCACAAATAGCTACTATAAGGATTTTTCAATAGATTGTGGATTTACTGGGCTACTAAAATTTAGCACTTCGATACTCGTACAAGAATTTTCATGCAATGGGAAAGGATTGGAAAATATCTGAACTATGTGCTATCACATTCTTCACTATAAAGGACCACCACTTAAAATAATCACTAGCACTAGTTACCGGCAAAATATGGATACATATTTGACTAAGGGCAACATTGCACTCATGAATCTAAGGTTGCGAACATGGAAGGATCCTCTCATCACCATTCATCGTAGACCATCATTTTTTGCTACAAATTCAATTGATAAACAAGAATTGAACGACATAATAGTGTACTTTTTTTGTCGTTCTAGAATATTCAAACAAATATGCGACATACAAATGAATTTTCATAATATTATCGTGATTCATTGGCATTGTAATCACTCTTCAATGATATTGATCTCAGAAAGGAACTGGCAATAAGCATTGTTTCAAACTCCATTTACAATCAATAAACCAAAACATAGTATACACCATCTAACACACACCTGCTCAAAAAGTTTGGCCACTCCAAGAAAACTTTTACTCATGATCCAGGACAGAGCATGCAACCACAACAATTTATCTTCTACTACAAGATCGCCATGGTGCCAGGATCTCCAACTTAAAAGGAATTTTCATACCTTTGTATATCCCTAGAAGAGGATCACCAATAAGATGCAGAAGGAGGCAACAGAATGACGAGGAACAAATTTGTACTCCCTCTAGGCTTCTATAACAGGCAAAAATTGTATTTATCATTTGTTATTTAGTGTAACCAACAATACATGTACTTTCTCTTTTTTCTTTCTTGATGAAACGGTCAATTACATAACAACATGAGATTCACCGTACATAAAAGCGTTGCGACTCCAGAACAATAACACGTCACATACCAGAATACCTTCAGGAACAGCATGATGTGCAATAATTGAGCTTCATGCGAAATAACGAACTGCAAACGCCTTCAAGTTGCCTAAAATTACAATGCTGAACATAATCTCAATCCATTACAATAGTGAGCGATACAAGATTTCAGTTTGTTTTAAATGATAACCATACAAAAGATGCCCAAAAAGAGAAGATAACAATGATGTGGCCATTATGTTAGTACAGAGGCACTGACATGGACACGGATAGATGCGTTCTGCATTCCCCCGGCAGAGCTTATTCCAATATCAGAATGTTCCTTTAATGTATTTCCAATGATTCCCTGTACTATATCCAGCAATGCTTATCCCAAAACTGAAAATGGTACATATATCCTCTATATGTATGCATTACCAGTGCATGTGGTAACTTTCATCCGCTGAATTTCTCATACAATATCAGTGCTAATACAGATATATTTCCAGAGTGGCGACTGATATGCAGTTGTCGCCTCTTCCTACATTTATTTTTGAATGAGTAGCTGCTTTCTTTCTCAGTTTGGACTGAGATAGGAAAGATGTCCATCATTGAACTTCAGCTTGGTATGCATCCCATATCCTGTAGTGCCCGCTATGCATTTGTCATGTTTCAACAAGGATCAAGTCCTCTACTGACTAGTACAAGTGCACAAAATCCATGCCCCGCATACAGAAAAATCATAATTATGGAATAAAAGGGCCTTCTTGTGTTTCACACGATCTCCCACAATTCGAAATAAATTATTCAGCAATGAGGGAAGAAATTGTAGCACTCTCATTCTGAAGTTCTCCAAATAATATATTGCTTTCCTTTCCATTACTTCAGAACTTTACAAATTCCATGAAACCTAATCACTGGAACATTGCACTGAAACTAGTGTGTGAGCAATAGATACAAGACTCTAACATTACATATATTCATAAATGTCAAAATAACTGACAGAGAACGCAGTCTAAAAACTTCATTTCCTGTTTTAACAGCCCATCAATACATTTTTACATCAAGATACAAGCAACCATCTGTGACAAAATAGACCTTTGCTAATTTAAAGCATCCAGCACCATTCACTCATAGAAATTGCAGTCTTGCCACTAGCCATCCTCCAGTCAAGATAAAGTCATGCTTAAAATTTTAAGGTTTCATTTTTCTTGAATGCCGAATTAGCTTTCTAATTTCAGCTTGGGGAAAAAAATGGATTACTCAAAGCCTGTACAAAGACAAGTAACCTAGAAATACATGAGTGCCCAGTGGCAGTCCTTCAGATTCTCTCTTCCCATATTACAACATTACCATCCAATCCTTTAAATTTTCAAAATTGGTACCATCCATCCTGTTCAAATACTACACACTCAAGTAATAGAAGGAATTACAACTCTCAGAATTGCTGCATATATCACAGATAAGAAAGCCCCAACTGGAATTGTTACTATCCATGATGCTACAATCTCTTTCACTATATCAACACGAACACTTTGTAGTCCTCTTGCAAATCCAACTCCCATCACAGCACCAACTAAGGTGTGAGTGGCAGATATTGGCAGGCCTAACCTTGAGGCCAAAACCACCACAGTTGCCGCGGCAAACTCTGCAGCAAAACCTCTTGTAGGTGTTAACTCTGTGATCTTCTTGCCAATTGTAGCAATCACTCTATATCCCCACACAAGCAAGCCTGCCACAATTCCAAAACCACCCCAAGCTAGCACATCCACAGGCATGGTCATATAGCCACTCATGCCTGCTCCCTGAAGAATCGATAGGGCAGCTGATATGGGTCCAATAGCATTTGCAACATCATTAGCTCCATGCGCAAATGACATGAAGCATGCTGAAAGAACTTGCAAGTAGCCAAACACAGTGTAGACAATTACTAAATTAGGACCTGTGGGCCCCTCAACATTTTTCATTAAATTGAATCTCAGCCTCGGCGACCTGTCTCCTTCTGAAGTTGAAGAAGAGCGAGCAGTTGCATCTCTCAATAGTTTACCAAGTTGTCTGCGAGTCAGATAATTCACAGATGCTGCTGCCACAATGCCACATGCTAGGGCCTCCATCATTGCTATAAAGGGGATGTTGCTTAGTGGGAAGGCTGCATAGGTAAAACTTGTGAAACCAATTAGCACTAAAATGGGTGCTGCAGTTGCAGCTGCACGACCAGGATTTACAGCACTGTAAACAAACTGTTAGATGGAAATCGTGAATTAAACACTTCAAAGAAATCACAAAGATGTAAACTTGTAATCAGTCAAGAGTCTTACCACTCTTATACATTTATAAACAACAAATGCAACTGCTGCCCCCAGAAAAGGTGAGATGACCCATGATGATACCACCCTCGCCAATGATTTCCAGAATACTGCCTCAATGCCACCAAAAACTAAACCAAAGCCAACCATGGCCCCAATAATACAGTGTGTCGTGGAGACTGGCCAGCCATAATAGGAAGCCACCTGGAAGATCCAAACTCCAAAATTTCAATCCAAGATATTTTGAAACTAAAATGATAATCATTTGCATACCAATTGCGAAGGAGCACATAAGAATCTGCTGTTTAATACACCAGAAAAATAGAGAGACACAGAGAGAGAGAGCATAAAAAAGCCAAGAGAGAGAGCTCTATTGCAAGCATAAAAAGCCAAGAGAGCATTTACCTAAAACCCCAAAGGCAAGCATGCAAGGTCTCAAGGGAAAGGAACCACAGTGGACACTCAAAAGCACTCAAAATGAACAAAAAAGAAGCATGCCAAAGAAATGTACAAGCATTGTATCATTAACAATGCCTGAAAAAAAATCACGAAAAAAACTTCAAAAAAAACCGCATAAAATTGTTCAAAATATTTGGAACAATTTTTTATTGATTTTTAAATAAAAATCGACGATTTTTTCATACTGCAATCTCCACGTGTCTCCCCACACATGTTTATTTTACAAGGAAAAAATGGATAGCTGAGAATAGTTTTGTTAAATAACTAAATTAAAAAGTTTAAACTTTTTAAAAGGATGAAGAGGTGGCTGAAAAATGGAGTGAGATGTTTTTAATTATGGAAATTAGGAAATTTATGTATCTAATAGCACTATCGCGTCCAAAACGTGCAAAAATCATAAGAACGACGATCTACATGTCTTGTTTCGACATGCAAAGCCCTTCTTTTGCCTCGCTGACATCATCGATGACATTATCATTTGCAACCACCTTACAAAACTACCCTACAACACATATCAAAAGGGGTTGTACATTGAAATCCTCATTCTTGCCAATGCAAGTCTTGGGATCTCAAGGACTCGAGATCTCCAAGCAAGTACTTTCAAAGTTCCAGTTCATGTTCTTGTCTTGTTCCTTGTTTTAGTCCTATCTAGTCTAGTTTATGGACATCTAGACTTATCCTCTTGTAATCTCATAGTATGAGATTTTGTCCAGTTATTTCTTGTATCTAGTTCATCTCCCACAAGGGGGTTATTGTAATTCTGATATCTTGTTTCACACCTATGGTCTCGGGCAGTGGGATCTCTTGTATCCTATCTCGTCCAACCATCCATACCTATCTATCCTAGGTTGTGGGACTTCATGTAACACTTGTATTCTTGTATTATTCCCTTCCGTGGGTAATATTTTAATCAGAAGCACATTTGAGAAAACTTGTCAAATCTAATGAGAGGGCACAATCTAGTGCTTCCTTGACATTTTGACAAGACTAACATACTGAGTTCATGTGAATCACCATGGATTCCATTTGCAAAGAGATTTAATCTACCATAAGAATGTACAAGAATTGAAAAGATTGTTATACCAAGGTGATTGATCGGTTTCAAACTACCCCTCAGATTTCAAGATATTATTTCGTGGATCTAAATATCAAGAAGACTATCTAAATAATCATTTCAAAGTGTCCTCAAAGATAAAGTGAAGTATATCTTCAAATCTTGTTATCAATTTCATTAGAATTCCACTAGGGAAGTAGAAGAAAATTCAGAATTACACAAGTCAACAAGTGGTCAAAGCTGGTCAAAAATTATCAAAAATGGTCAAAATTGGCGAATGGATTTTATGACAAATTTAGAGGGTACTCTCCAAGATCTTTTCATTGATATATACAATTGAAATTTTGACATCAAATGGAGGGTCAAAAATAAAACCCTAATTATGCACATACACTTTAATTTGCACATGAATTTAAAAATTGTGCATGTTTTTAATTGACACATGGCAAAATTCCATGACTTTAATCCCATTGTTGTGATTAAACCAAGGAAAAGCAAAGCCTATCTAAAGAAATATAGAAAAAGTGCTTTCGCCAAAAATAGTAAATGCAGCTTTTCACTCACTATAGCTGATTTTTTGTGGAACTCTTGTCTGGATTAGAAATCTATATAAAGAACAGCTATGTGACCTATTATCATCATTATTTTGAGGAAGAGAGAGCCTACATCCACTTGGAGGAGTGAAGTCGTGCTTTCTTCATCTTCGACAAGGTGTGCAAAAGCCTTAGAGCTTATCCTTACTTGGAGGAGGTTATTACCAGCTATGGAGATTGTAGAGTTATGAGCAGCAACAAGTTTCACAAGCATATCTTATATGCTATCTTGTAGCTTCATGTACTTTATCAATGTTATGTATCGAGTATATGTGGACCTTGGCTCCTTTCTTTATCTCATGTCTTGTCTATTCTCCATCTTGCCTATATTATCTCTCTGTCACTATATTTATTTTAGGCCTAAAAATCAACAATGCCTCAATGAGATACCTTGGATGATGTTATTAATCAAGTAGATCAATGTGAGAATCGATTGTTCAAGAAAGCCAAGTCTAAGAGCTAGAAGTGCTCAATAATCAAGACTCTCTTCCTCAAGAGTCCGAATCAACCATTTTTGAAGTTGAACAAGTCATTACAAATGATATGGATCATACACATTATGAAGATAACAAGAAGATGAAGGACACGCAAAAGTTTTTGTTCCATCAAGGGTTAGAATAGAAAACTTCTACAAGGGAAGCGTTGCATATTTCAAATAAAATTCAGATTTGGAAAAGTCAACAGATGATCAACTTTGGTAACAAAATGGTAAAAAATGATCAAAATGTGCAATTAAAATCAATCAAATATGGCTGGTCAAACTAGTCAAATGGTCAAAATTTGACTAAAACTTTTATTGCATATTGTGAAAGTACTCGTCAAGACCTATCCAATGGTAGATAACACTTAGGTATCTGGCAACAAATAGAGGATGAAATGTCAAACCATAATTTCTGAAATTAGTGTGAAAAGCACTTTTTATGCATGAAAAGCAGTTTCTTAAAAGCAAAAAACATCTTAAACAAAATAATGAACAATTTTTAAAAACCTAAAATTAGAGTTCCCATAATTTTCGAAATTAGGGTTTCCGAAATTACAGATCCTTGCTTTTCAGTTTTTTAACACTTAATTTTGCAATTGTCATAGAAACAATAAATATTTTGTGTCCAAGCTTGCATAGCCTAGTGGTTCATGCTTTGAAGCTCTAGTAGGAAATCCTAAGTTCAAATCTTGGCTAGACATATCCATGAGTTCCCCAAGATGGGTGCCTCTACCTTACGAGGTTCCAATTCCCCAAGATGGGTGCCTCTTTCCAATTCATTGCTCTCTCTCTCTCTCTCTCTCTCTCTCTCTCTCTCTCTCTCTCTCTCTCTCTCTCTCTCTCTCTCTCTCTCTCTCTCTCTCTCTCTCTCTCTCTCTCTCTCTCTCTCTCTCTCTCTCTCTCTCTCTCTCTCTCTCTCTCTCTCTCTCTCTCTATCCATATATATATATATATATATATATATATATATATATATATATGTATGTGTGTGTGTGTGTGTGTGCGCGCGAGTGATGTTCAATCTACTACTCAATCTTCTAATGCTCCTTGGAGTTTTGTCACTCCTCCATGTATATGGGAGTTGGCATCTACAACTTGGTGAGCAAGGAGGGGTATTATCTCTACATTCAGAACCTTCGAGTGGACATATTATACCCTCTTGTATTTGTGTGTGTATGTCTGTGTGTGTGTTTGATAGGTGTAGATGAGAGTATAGTTTTTCCATACTTCAACCATATGGCAAACCCATACAGGTACGGAAGTACGGAAAAATATGGTTGAAAATACCATACATGACAAGACGTGACCAAAAATTAAAGGTGGGAAAAAATTAAAAGGTAGGTGTTGTAGGTGTAATGCTATGGGCAACAATATATAGAATATCAGATTTGCCGCTTATAGTACACAAAATTAAGACTTAAGAGAGAGAAGTTTAGAGTGAACATGATTCTCAAGACGATGAAGTGTAAAATTCAGATTTTTCTCTTTGGAAATGGAATAAATAAAAACTCAACACACAATACTTTGGAGTCAACAAAATCCATTACATTATGTAAGATGAAATGGAAGCATATCATAAAGAAAATTAACAATGTAAGCTATGAATCAGAGTAAGAGAGTGAAGACTATGGCTCATCAAGACTCTCATCCTCATCATCATCCTTGTCATCATCCTCATCCTCATCCTCATCCTCATCCTCATCAAGTGTAGTAGATGTGCTACGAAGAGAGGTCGATGATTGCTCATCAATGAATGGCATACCTTTCTCATCTACAACACTCTCCACTAGTTCAAGTGTAGTAAATGTGCTAGGAAGAGAGGTGGATCGCTGCTCATCGGTGAATGGCATACCTTTCTCATCTACAACACTCTACTAGTTCTTGGATTGCAAGTAGGCGCTCATCATCTTTTGCTTTTGCAAGCATATCCAATGTAAACTCCATCCTATCATATCCTATATCTTCAATTTTAGAAAGCAATCTCAAGCTAGTATGTATGTATACAAACTTCTCTACGTGTGATGGAAGAAGTCTATTTCTTCTTTTAATGTGAACAAGAGAGTAAGTGCTCCAATTTCTCTCACAAGGAGAGGCACATGAAGTGGAGGCTCCAAATGTTTCCCACCAGTTCACACCTTCTTGCATCCTAGTTTCATCCTTTGCAATGACTCCTCCAAACATTTCAATCTCTCTTTTATACATGTCAAACTCATCAATCAGCCTTCTTTGCATGACTATGTCTCCATTTGTGTATCTTTCTAAATAATTCAGCCATCCTTCATTTATCTCAAGATCTGCATGCTAATTTTTTCCTCTCCATATAGGATGTAATAGATAGCTGACCGCATGTAGAGAAGTGTGGAACATATTCCACCTATCAATACATAAGTTCATAACATCCTTCATTCTTGCTTGATCTATATCATGCATGCTTTCCAATTGCTCTACCATGCAATTTGTCAATTCATAAATCAGCCCCATAGTTGCTCCTTCTCCATCAACCAAACACAAAATTTTCAAAATAGGGGAATATCATCAATGAGTGCATCTCCTAAAGCATCTCTGTCACGTATTGCAAAAGCACTACTACTAGCCTTTGCCTGCACTACATTTTGTGCACTCTACCTGTGATCTCTTTTGGGACTTCTTTGCAAGCATTGGAATACTATCATCCATATCATCAATGAGTGCATCTCCTAAAGCATCTCTGTCACGTATTGCAAAAGCACTACTACTAGCCTTTGCCTGCACTACATTTTGTGCACTCTATCTGTGATCTCTTTTGGGACCTCTTTGCAAGCAACAACACCATATCCAATGAGTCCCAAAAGATGTGCTCAAATATGCAATGGTCCTCCATCCCATTGATGAGAACAAAACTTGCATTTACATGTATATTGTCCCTTTCTTAGTGGCTTAACTTGAAAGACATACTCCCACTCGATACATTTGCACCTATCCATATTCAAATGATATGGAATTTGCAATCTCCAAAAACAAATTATTGATTATTGATTCTTGTTATGTGTCAATTACATAAATAAAAATGTGTATTGTACTATAGTGTGCATTATATTTCTGTATTGTTACATACTTAGAAAACATAAATAATATAATTTTGTAATGTTTAATGTTGGAGTGTATTGTACAGTAGTGTATTATGTGTACTGTACTGTAGTGTTTAATGTTTAATGTTAATAAAAATGTGTATTGTACTCTAGTGTAGTATGTTTCTGTATTGTAGTGTGTTGGAGTGTGTACTTTGCTGTAATACTTCTTGCTTGCAAACATACTACACTACAGTACAGTACACTACAGTACAGTACAGTACACTACAGTACAGTACACTACAGTGCAGTACACATTTTTATTTACATTAAACATTAATCACTACAGTAGAGTACACATAATACACTACAGTACAATGCACTCCAACATTAAGCATTACAAAATTATATTATTTATAACACCCTTGTGTTTATTAGGAGGGGATTGTTAGAATAGCAACAGAGTTGGATATTTCAGGAAATTTCAGATTTGGAAAAGTCAACAGATGGCCAACTTTGGTCAACATATTGATAAAAAATGGTCAAAATGTGCAAGTTAAAATCAATTGATATCACGAACAGTGCAAGTTAAAAAAATTTGAAGTTCTTCCCAAGGTGTAGCAACTATCTTTTGAAGCCATAAGGTTGTTGTCGCCTGCAAATATATGTATAATATATATTATATTTTACATATACAGTCCTATATTCGTGCATCGGTGGCCGAGCATTTGAAATTCATACCTGTTGCACACATTAATAATTATACAGTGTACACTCATAAATCATGATAATAAGATGCACATTGCATACTTTGAAGTTTGAACTTTCATTATATGACATGTGAAGAGAGATGTACATTATATAATATGTTATATACTACAATATATATAGTATACACAATGCACATGTTATATAATATTGAATACATATTAATATCACATTGCATAATGCATAACCTATTAAATACATAATACTATTAATAATTAAATACAACATACATATATCACATTATATTATCTTATATTATATATATATATATATATATATATATATATATATATATATATATATATATATATATATATATATATATATATATATATATATATATATATATGTGTGTGTGTGTGTGTGTGATCACGTTCCATACCATTCCATATCCCGACGTTAGGTATCCACGTTCCGTACATGTACCGTTGTGTACCAAATGTTTTGTACCACCTTACCACTACACAAGCGGGCTAACCAAATGGCTTCCTTGAAAGCTTCTGTGGCTAAAATATATTCAGCCTCTCTAGTAGATAGTGCAACTATTCTCTAAAGTCTAAAGCACCATGAAATAGCTGAGTCTCCAAGGGTATATACATAGCCACTTGTGGACTTGCAAGTGTCCACATCACCTATCATGTCTAAATCACAAAATCCTTTCAATTTCAATAGACCCTTCCCATAGCATAGCATTTGCTTTTGGTCCCTTTCAAATATCTCAAAGATATATTTCACTGCCTCCCAATGAGCTTTGTCAGGATTAGCCATAAACCTGCTCACAACTCCCACTGCATGAGCAATGTTCGGCCTAGTGGCAACCATGGCATACATAAGTGAACCACAAGCTGATGCATATGGAACATTCTTCATGTAGCTGGCTACATCATCATTTTTGGGCCACTCATCCTTGGAAAGCTTAACCTGTGGCTGCAATGGCACTCCAAGAGGCTTAGCATCAGCCCAATTAAATCTGTCCAATATTTTTTCAATGTACTTTTCTTGTAAATAAATGCAAAGTATGTTGTTGATCATCCCTTCTTATTCGTATATCAAGTATATGCTCAGCTTCCCCAAGGCCTTTCATTGAGAATGCAGAGTACAGCTGTTGTTTTTAGAGTAATAGTTTATATGGGCTGAAACAAGCCCCCAGACAACTGAATAAGAAGTTTGATGCATTCATGCCCAAACATGGGTTCAACAGAAGCGATGCATACAGCTGTTTTTACACTAAAAAAGATGAAGATGGCAGCCCAATCATTCTTGTGCTGTATGTAGATGATATGCTGCTGGTTGGGAAGAAAATGGGCACTCTAAAAACAGCAGCTGAACTCTGCATTCTCAATGAAGCCTTGGGAAAGCTAAGCATATACTTGATATGCAAGTAAAAAGGATAGGCATACTTTGCATTTATCCCAAGCAAAGTACATCGAAAAAGTACTCGCCAGATTTAATGTGGCAGATTTAATGTGGCTGATGCTAAGCCTCTTGGAGTGCCATTGCAGCCACATGTTAAGCTTTCCAAGGAGGACTATCCCAAAGATGATGATGCAGCCAACTACATGAATGGTGTTCCATACGCATCGTGGTTCACTATGTATGCCATGGTTTCCACTCGGACAAACATTGCTCATGCAGTGGGAGTTGTTGGCAAGTTTATGGCTAATCCTGGCAAAGCTCATTGGGAGGCAGTCAAATCTATCTTAAGACATTTGAAAGGGACCAAAGTTAAATGCCTATGTTATGGAAAGTATTCATTTGAGTTGAAAGGATTATGTGATTCAGACATGGCAGGTCATGTGGACACTCGCTAGTCCACAAGTGGTTACACATACATCCTTGCAAATGATGCTATTTCATGATGCTCTAGGCTTCAAAGGATGGTTGCATCATCTAATACAGAGGCTGAATATGTTTCAGCCACAAGAGGCTTCCAAGGAAGCCATTTTGTTAGCCGGCTCATGCATTGAGTTTTGGATGCCTGAAAAAGCACCTCTTCTTGGACGCGATAGCCAGAGTGCCATATGTTTGACAAAGAATGCCATGTTCTATGCTCGCACAAAGCATATTGACGTGAGGTACCGCTTCATCAGAGAGGTGTTAAAGAATGGTCTGACCACTTTGATCAAGGTCAATACTTCACATAATCCTGTAGATGCTCTCACTAAGTGTCTTCCCAAGGCACAACATCCTCTATGTATACGAATGGTGGGAGTTACTTAGCTTAAAGGAGACTCATTCGTCCTTTTAGTGGGAGGTTGTTGGGGATAAAGGCCCCAAGGACTTTCTTTTTGTATATATTAACTTTTCCAAGTGATAGCTCTCTCCGAGAGTTTTCCAGACATATTTTTGTTATATTTTTTGTACCCCATATTAGGGAGTTATAGGCATTTACATTATTTTTATGACTTTTGGTCATTGGTCATATGTGTGCATGCCCAAAGTACCGAAAAACCACTTATCAATAAAACTTGGTCCCAAATCTCTCATAGCTTGAATGGGACTTCTTCAACTTCAACTTCTCCATCTTCTTCTTTAAATTTCTGCACAGGTTTCTCTCTCTACTTTCTCTCTTCTCACAAAGCAGCCCACTCTCTTGGTGTTTGGAGGAACTCAAGACACCACCACATAGCTCTCTACAGCCCCTTTCAACCCTTGTAGAGAATGAATCTAGTGAGAAGATTAAAATCCTACATTCAGATCAAGGGGGGGGGTATGTTCCTAAAGAGTTCAATGATTTTTAGACCTCTAAAGGCATTTAACACCACGACTATTAGGATGACTTCTTAGTTAAATATAGGTTGTAGCTTAGAAAAAATAGGACTCATTGTAGAAATTTCAAATGACTAGAACCATGTTATTGGTTTGATGTGTTTATGTGTGCTAATCACATTAGAAAAATGGCTCCAAAAATAAAGTACTTGAGTTTAAAACTCCATATAAAGAAAATTATGGTAAAACGCCTAATGTTGATTACTTGAGAGTTGTTGGATGTCTTGCATATATGCATGTGCCTAATAAATTAAGAAGAAGACTTAGATCAAAAGGCACTTAAATGCATTTTTTTTTGGCTATCATAGCTATAGACTAGTTGATCCTAATATGAGAAAAACATATGTCAATAGAGACATATTCTCTTGAAGATAACTCTTTTGAAGATGATGTAAAAGTCTCTTTTGAACCTTCAGTGAAAACCTACCTTTAGTTGCAAATGGCAAAGAGATTGTGAGAAGTGAAACAATCAAACCACCATCTCCACTATGTTGGAAAACAATGTCAATTTGTGTCTAAATCCCTAATTTCAAGAAAACCTTAAATTTATACATAACCATTTTTCCGAATTGGAAATGCTCAAATTTGGTCAATGTGGAATTGAACTCATGACCTACCGACTAGGAGTATGATGGGCTAACCACTTGCCCCAAAAGCCATGGTTGAGGATTACTTCCTAATCCTTCCTCTTAGGGTGTGGTTCAACCATCTCCTCCCCGTCATTTCTTGAATCTAACACTCTTCCCCTTCTAGAGATCATTGTCCTCAATAAGGATCAACAAAATTCATGGTATATTTTTGAAGTACTTTAGAAGAGCTATCTAATCATATATAACACTTAGCCATCTCAGACCTAGAAGCCCCTCACATCTCAAACCCTAACTTGTGCTTTTGAAAACGCTTTTCATATAAATTTATTAAAAGTAATGGATGGTGGAGATTTAATCTTAGAAAAGCACTCAATCCTAGGGCTATGATTTAATCGCCTATATTAAAAGTATCAAAAAGCTGCTACTCCCAATGATAAAGCAAAAAAAAATGCCTTGCAAAAAAATCCACGCCCCCGATGCAGAGGGTTTTTTTTTCCACCTAGCTTTATTGGAGGACTTATTTTCTGCATAAATGCATGCTTGGGAATACACAAGCTATCTTTCCTATACACTCCACTTCTAGTACGTTATATTGCTGGTGTGCAAGTAGCTGTTTTGGAGGTGATTTGCTGCTGCCATCTTCTTCTTCGCACTCCCAAATGTGTGCATTGCTGATTTTCATAAGTGAGCTGCATATATTCAGTTATAATTATCTTCTTTTTTCTGTTCCAGGTTGATTTCCAGCCTCTACCTCAAAAGTAAGTGCAAAATCGTGGAGAGGCTCTGATGAAGTATAATATTAAGATCGCTTACGTGGCAAAGGATCTCAATATCGGCTTGTAAGGAAAATTAAACTCGTTACGACGAGTTTCTTCAAGAAATGACAACAGAATGCTTATACAAAACTTGTAAAGCTGTGGATTAAAGCGGCACTAGTTTATTGATTGAGAATATGATCATCTGCTGGTGCTATGTGCAAATAGGAACGAGAACCATTCCAAGGAGAACGTAAGGATCGAAAATGGTCACCAAGACTCAGTTCTAGCATTCATGGCCAGAATATAATCTTATAGGCATTGAACCGGAAAGCACCTATTTAATGCAGGTGAGAGGCTTTACCTGTAGCCAAGTGCCAGCGGCTGCAAGAGATGAAAGCATGCCCGTAAAAAGCAATGAGCTTCTACCTTCAAAGACACCTGCAACCAGAATGCCTTTTTGCATAGTGTGGCTCACATGGGAGCCTACAAGAAAAGCACCAGCGAATTCTAGAACAGCTGCAGCCATCACTGCCTGCCGAAGCGTTAAGGCCCCTGACCCAACCGAAGTCCCCATTGCATTTGCAACATCGTTTGCGCCAATATTCCATGCCATATAAAACCCAAAAAGAAGTGTCACGTAGGCTAAAGCCTTAGTCTTGAATGCTACACCCATCCCCAACGACTGCATAAATATAGGCGCTATCAGAGCTGCGAAAAAGACAACTGCAGTTATGCCAAATGCAGCTTGAGAAGAGATGCCAAAAGCATCCGCCATGCCTTGCATTTCGCCATTGGCTGGATTTTGGTTTGCAGCTGCCGATAATGAAGTTAGTTCCTCAGTTTTTTGTGTACGAGATTGAGTGTTAGTATAATCTTCTCCTTCTGATTCAGCATAAGAAGAGAGTGAAGCACGTGAGAGAATCCCGTCAACGTGCCCACTCTTCAGTTGACTCCAGGAAAATTCAGGAAAGGGACGGACATAACTCAGAAGTGAGCCACTCTGAAATCCAGAGAATCCTACTCCATTGAACATCCTACTGGCAGGCAAGTAGATGATGTTGCTCCTTCGATGAGCCTGCGAGTCCCAGGGTTCGTATTTTGCGCCCACATATCTGTGAAGCCCGTGGGCAAGGGCATTGTGTTTTCCGCAAGAAAGGAGCCCGCTTGACATAGCTGAACCAGAGCACGAGCGAGGAACTCCGAATCTTCCTGCTGCACCCTTGTAAAGAGTCTGGTGCAGCCTTCAAGAGTTTTCGGTCTTGGAAGCAAGGGGCTAAAAATGAGTGAGCTCAGAAGCTTCTGCATACAGATCTCATTCCAAGTGTGCAGAAAGATGAAAACTCTGAGATGCTCACATTTCATTGGCCTCCAATAATCGCAAGAGGATACCGCACCTGTTCAAAGAAGAAGAAGAGTATAAGACATGACCGCCGTTATGCTTTTTGCATGGCTACGACGATGCTCTATCCTCTTCTTCCTCTTTAATATTTTTCCCCCCTCCGTCAGTGTAAGTAAGCCTTCTGCTCTTTTTGCCCATTATGATTCGCGAATCCATGGATGATGGTGTCGATTCCACAAAAGCCACGTACACTCCATGTATATATGTAACTTGTTTTCAATGAACAGGGGATATGGTAGAAGTTTTTCAACGAACAGGGGATGTGGTAAAACAAAGAAAAGTATTAAGGATTTAGGGATTAACCCTCTAATTTACCTCATTTCTTTCCTGCAAAGACATCTCTAGATTTAGGGTGGGTTTAGAGGAGGGCCTCATCCACATGCCATAGCCTCACTACCCCTTGGGGTTATTGCGTTCCGTGGCCTGTTGGATTTTTGGAGACCCCTTCTCTCCAAAAAATGAAGAGGGTTTGATGTATAGAATCCATTGGCTGGATTCGAGAGAGTTGTTGATGGTCCAATCAAATGTTATTTTCGTATTCGATCTTACCTTCCACCGCTCGTCCAAACATAGTAGCAACAGTAGTAGGGATGTGCAATTTGTTGCATCCACATCTCCACGAGCCCACCCATGGATTATAGTTATTATCACTCCAAAAGTTAGGGATTACCTACTCTTCTATTTTTGACTAGCCATGCATACCTCAAAACCCCCACCTTACATCATAGATGTCCCATCAATTGAGTCCAAAAGATAGGGATCACTACTCTTCTGCTTTGACTTGACATGCATCCATCAAAACCCCACCTTATAGTATAGATGTCCCACTATTTGACTTTACATACAGAGGGTGGTCTCACATTGAGCATTGGCTTTTGGAGATGGAAGATACAAGAAGGTATCACCATTTGGCATCTCGCATTCACATTGAGCCACCTAGAACCACCCTTAAAAAGTACAAAATTCCTTCACTCCTATGTGAAAGTAGCATGATCAATTAGAAAGTGCATGACATTAGTGGGTGTCATTAAAACAAAAATAAAATTTTAGAAAATATATCTATAATATGTGATTTTCGATATTGACATTAGTGGGTGTCACTAAAACAAAATAAAAAATATTAGAAAATATATCATTAAAATATATCTACAATATGTGATTTTCCATATTGACAATCTATCTACAATGTGTGGTTTGTGAGATGTTACATTTAAGATGTAAGATGTTATATTAAATGCCAATCATGATAAAAAGAGTTGTCAAAGAAATGGATTAAATTCACTGCACCAAACTAGCATAAGAAAAGCAGAAGATGGCACTCAAAATGAGAGATAATACATGGCACTCAACTTTGATCTATAGACCTTCTATCATATCCATATCATGGCTCCACCAAATCCTAGATGATGTGAATGAGGGATGTTCTCATTGATAATATTTTTCAATAAGAATATCCTTAATAATTTTAGCATTTTCGTTCAATTTTATGTTTTCAGTTTTGGTATGTCCATGTCAGTGATCAAAAATATAAGGAGAACAATATTTTTTAAAGCGGTATTCATGTTTTTTTTTCTTCGTTTTCAAAATCTTTTATCTACCAAACAACGAGGAATTTAGTCAACTTGTGAGAGATCAAAATGATGTTTGGATTTTTCATTCGTAAACATCGTGACATTCCACTACATTGAATGAGTTCAATCTCAAAAACATTAATCATCTTTTTTTTTAAGTAGATATATTGTAACCAATCTTTTTTCCATTCATTTGTCTCAAAGAAACTTCCAAACACTACTATGTACACCTAAATTTGAAAATTTTGTGTGTGCTTATATATATATATATATGTGTGTGTGTGTGTACATATATCGCTACTACGTGCATGTAAATTTTCCTTTGTCAAATACTATTTTAATTACAACATCAATATCAAAATGCCATTCTTTATTAGCCAAGCATCTTCCATTGGCAAATGCATTGGTAGCATTTTTTTTCTCAAACATTTTTATGGCTATAGCAATGAACTTCTTTTTAAGTAGACAACAGTAATAAAATATTTGCAACAAAAATATTGATGATCATATCGAAAGACATATAAAGAAACAATGATAGCCTATAAATTGGGAAAATATAAGAGAGTTCTATCAATGTAATCCATCAAGATAGTAGAAAAAAAATGGTATGGGTTAAAAAAATACAATATGTCAACTAGAGTACATGTGCCATGTGCTTTATCATTAGAAGATACAATATACCAACTACAGTACATATGCCAACTACAATACATGTGCTTTATCATTAGAAAAAAAGGGCCATAAGAAGTGGCTACATGATGGGATGGACATCCCAAAGTTTTACATTTGTGTTTCTAGAAAAAGAAGAGCTAAAACTTACTTGAGAAAAGCTAATCTATTTGTTTGATCTCTACTAGAGGATGAGAGATAACGAAGGAAGGTTTCTCGAGGCACACAAAGTCTTGTGTGATCTCTACTAGAGGATGAGAGATAACGAAGGAAGATCTCTCAAGGACACATAGGGAGTCTTGTGTGATCACTACTAGAGCATGAGAGATAATGAAGGAAGGTCTCTCAACCACATAAGGGCCAAAGGAATTCCTAGGGAAGGATCACTCATAGGGTCACCCCAACTCCCATGTCGGAAACACCCACATATAAAGCCAAAGAAAAAAACCAAGAGCCTCCCCTCTCAGCTCACATGTGACCCTCATGAGGGAGCACACAAGATTCAAGAGAGGAATTTTCTTCCATGTTGATATATTTTGGTAGTGATGTGAGTGGGCACACTTAGGACCATTGGGGCACTTTTTTCCCTCTTTCGAAGGTCTCCCCCTTGTATATACACCTATCGCCCTAAAAAGTTTACTTATCTTTGTATATTCACTTGGTAATACAATCAATATTGTGTTGTTCTCCAAGCTTTTGCTTCTTCCTTCTGTTGTTCATGTGCTTGCACATACCTCAAACTCCAACAATTGGTATCAAAGTAGGTCTCCACTTGTTGAGAGTTCCATGCTCCATCCTTTTGTCCAAGGCTACTTTCATTCTCATGCAAGTTCATTTATCCCTCATGCAAGGGAATTCTCCCAAACTCCATTTAAGCAAGGCCTCCCTTCACTCCTCACAAGCTCATTCACTCAAGCTCTTGGCAAGAGTGCCCTCACTCTCCTCATGGAGTCTTCATGCTCATAAAGCATCCTATGTAAGTCATTTTTATTTTAGTTCATTCATCATGTTTTGTTATCTTTTGTTCCTTCCTCCTTAGCTTGTTAGATGTGTGCATGTGAGTAGAGTAGGAGTAGCCATTTTTCATTTCAATATGGTATTAGAGCATAGGTTACCTATTTTTCATTTTGAGTTATGTTGTTGCTATATCCATCATTAGTATGTTTTTCTTTCTTAATCCCTCCCTCCCATATTTTCTTCGATAAGAGTGTGTCTAAGCACTATTCCAATTTTTCTTATCATATTTTTCATTTTGTAACGTTTCATAATTAGTTGATAAGCTTTGTATAGTTGAGTTTTTCTCATCAAAAAAGTGCTTTTGAGCACCACTGTGTGAAATCAAAGTGCTTTTCGGCACTATTCATGGAGAAGCCAAGATGGAGATAGAGGATCTTATCCTACTTTGCAAGCACATAGAGGTTGGAGAACATCAGTACACCAAATTGCAGCATTAGCCTTGCTAGTTTTGTTACCGATTTTGGATGTAGCATCGATGTCACATCGATTTGTTCAGTAGCATCGATGCCAGTGTTACAAGGCCGACGGAGCGAGACAACCGCGACCGCAGAAGAAGGACAAAGAAGAATTTTGGCTGAAATGACGGAGATGCAGGAAATTACGCAAGAGTCGGTAAATGAAGGATGCGAAAGCGATAAAAAGTAGGAAGAAGAAGAGAGAGAAAAAAAAAAACTTCCGCCGCTCCGTCTGGCTGGTGAGAGCAGAGATCACTGTGTGAGAAAGAGAGAGAGAGAACGTTTTGGATTGGTAGTTGAGATGGGAGAGAAAGGTGGAAGAGAATTGCGTATGTGAAGGTTAACAGGAATTTACTCAAGAGAGACAGAGAGTTAGAGACGTCAAGAGAAAGTAAGAGTTCAACTGTTGTTTGTGTCACGATTGTTATTGTGTAAGTGCATAGCATTGAGTACTTCTTGAGAAGAAAGGTTAGTCGATATCTGCAAGAAACTGTGATACTATTCTCTGTAGTAGTGAATCTGATTAATGTATTGGGATATACCTCTTTTTGAGTACTCTGAATTAAGTGTTACAGTAGATGACGTTCAGTATACTGTTATATCATTTTTTGACGGTATGTGTGCGCACTGTTGATAATAATTTTCTGGTATACACCATTTGTATAACGGATTGTGTGATTGAAGATGAATATGACGGCTTGGAAAGTGTAGTATCGTGAACCATTGAGTAATCTGTTGTGGTGTTGCAGTACTGTGTACGACGTTTTATTCTGTTATAATCAGAATATAGAATAAGATACGGTATATTCTGTTTACCTTTGTTGAGAGGACGAGGAAGATAACAACAACTTTGATGTTAGAACTTTTAAATAGTAAGAACGATAGTATGGCAATAAACTGACGCACCTGATCCGTGTTAAGAACGATTTTACTGTTGTGAATTGTCTGCAAATCTATTTTGGGTATTGATGAAGGATTAGATAAGATGTGGAATGATTAGATGGGAAAATAGCACAGGGCCTCTATCTAATAGACCCCTACCACTCCCAAGAACCCGAGGACTCGATAATACTCTTCCGAAAGTTGGATAGAAAGTATTATCGTTTAACAAAATGCATCTCCAACATCATGAAGACTCAATCCTAAACCTCTCTCCATAGGAGTGGCAATAGGCTTATAGTTTTCAAGGCCAAAATGCTCCAATGATGTGTCAATATATTTCATTTGACACGAAGCCATTCCACCATCAACTTGCATAAACTGAATGCCTAATAATGATGCAAATTTCCCAAATCAAACATCTCAAATGAGGCATGCAAATCAACCTTAAAATCAGCAATATGCTTCTCAATAGGACCAGTGAGCAACATGTCATCAATAGACAACAATGATCAAAAGCACATCATTAGCACGCTTAACATATAAGGTGCTTTCAGTTGGATTGTTCTCAAAACCATGTGCAACGAGATAGGCATTTATCTTTTCATACCAAGCACATGGTGCTTGCTTTAAACCATATAATGCCTTCTTTAACCTGCACACCTGGTTTTCATGCCCTTTTTGCACAAAGCTGTGGGGCTGAAAAACATACACCTCTTCATGCAATTCACCATTTAGAAATGCAGTTTTAATGTCCAACTGATGTACATTCCAACCATGATGGGCTGCAAGTGCACAGATGCTACAAATAGTAGTCATACGGCATGTAGGTGCAAAGGTCTCATCTAGCTAGCGCCAATGGCCTTCTTGCTAGGAGGCAAGTCATATAAAGACCAGGTACCATTCTTCATTATAGCATCATATTCAGATTGCATAGCAGCCATCCAATTTTCTAAATTTTGTGCTTCATCAAATGAAATAGGCTGATTCTCATCAGAGAGACTAGACACAACCATAGCATAGCAATCTGATGCAAAAGAGGCACTATGATAGCCTGAACAAGTACGGTATGACAAAGGTGCATCTAATTTGCTATCACACAAAGTCTGTACCATCCATTTTGGCATAGTTTTTGCCTACTCAATATCAGCTCTCTCATCAACAGGCATCATGTAAATCTGCATCAGAAATGGAATGATCTACATCATCACATGAAACCTGCAATGGCTGAGAAGTTGCCTCATTAGGATCAGCACTAGATTGTCTACCTGTAAAAAGAGGAAGCAAAGTATCATACATGTCTTTGGAGCTAACAAATGTCTCCTTAGTACATGAAAGTAAGGGTTGAATAGCATCTTCCACAAAAACAACATCACGGCTAACCAGAATGCATTTAGTCTATGGATGATACAGATGATAGCCTTTGCTTTCAGAATTGTACCCAACAAAAATACATTTTACTGCTTTATCATCCAATTTTTTGCGATGTTGTTTATGCACTAATGCATATGCCAAACAACAAAAAACACACAGATGAGCAACAAATGGCTTGTGACCATGCCAAGCCTCATATGGAGTGATAGAATGCAATGCTTTAGTGGGACACCTATTAGTACATATGTTGCACACATGGAAACCTCAAGCCAGAAACTATGAGGTAAAGCCTAACTCTTGACCATACACCTCGCCATATCCATGAGTGAACTGTTCTTCTGTTCATTCTATTGAGGCGTATACGGCACTGTACACTGATGTTTTATCCCACATTCAACCAGAAATGCATTAAATTCAGAAGACATATATTCCCCCCCCGATCAAAACGGAGCGTGCCCATTTTCCATGTTGACAAATTTTCAGACAAAACCAAAAACTATTTGAAGCACATGAACACTTCGGACTTTTCTTTGATTGGATATACCCATGCATGCCTAGAAAAATCATAATGAGAGTCAGGAAGTAAAGATAGTTTCCAAAAGAAGGTGTCTGCATAGGACCACAAACATCACTATGTACAAACTGCAATTTCTGAATAGTCTGAACTGAACCATCTTTTGAGAAGGATGAACGCTGCATTTTGCCCAAAATATAGCCTTCACAAACATGTTTACTAGGTTCCTCAAGTTTGGGCAAAGAGGACACCATTTCATATTTCTATGAGCGTAGCAAACTAGCAAAATTCATATGACCAAAGCATGCATGCCAAAGATTTGCATTTGACATAGCCCCACAATCATGTATTGCACATGCTGAATCATTCACAGATTTTTCATAATCTATGAGCTTATATAGCCCACCGGATA
Organism: Ceratopteris richardii; assembly: GCA_020310875.1. Classification (NCBI taxonomy): domain Eukaryota; kingdom Viridiplantae; phylum Streptophyta; class Polypodiopsida; order Polypodiales; family Pteridaceae; genus Ceratopteris; species Ceratopteris richardii. The sequence continues at coordinate 10,447,786 of CM035414.1, read as the reverse complement.
AAATGCCAGAAGCAATAATCACATCGCCATTTCATAGATCATGAATTGTACATCTGTCATCGAAAATTTTCAAAACCAATCAATCTTGGGTAAGGCCAAAAATGACAACAAATTCTTCTTCATCCTTGGCCCCAAATAAAGCATTTGACAATGTAAAGGAACTTCCATCCGTAGTAGTCAGAATGATCTTACCAACTCGCATAATAGGATAAGAGCAGTTGTAGGTGCATGTAACAATATTCTCTGTAGGGGTAGGCTCGAGTGAAGAGAAGAAACTGCACTACGAGTTAATATGTTTGGTCGCCCCATTATCAAAGTACCAAACATCTAAGTCTACTGCAGACATGCACTGCTCATGAGAAGATGGGTCAAAACTGCAAACAGTAGTAAACACCCATTCTTCATCCAGTACAAGATTAGCAGACTCTGTTTTCGATGTAGAGGCCTCTGCAACAACCATTCTAACCTCTTTCTTCTTTGCCTCTTGAGCAACCAATTTTGGACAACTCTTAATGACATGATCATTTGCTTTACAATATTTGCAAAACAATTTCTATTTTTCTGATTTCTTCTCATCTTTATCTTCCTTCTTCGATTGTGCAAAATTAGCAGATTTCTGCTTACTAGCAGAAGAGCTCCATTTTCCTTTGCCCTTTTGACTAGCCAAGAAAGCTTGATCTGCAACACGCATAATAGACATGTTCTTCCTGCACTGATCTTCATGCAACATAACAAAAAATAACTCTTTAAATGTTAAGGCATTTGGATTGCCTTTCATCATCAAACGAAGAGTAGAAGGAAAACTCTGATATTTGCGATGTACTCCATAATATGTCCACCAGATGGATCAAGTGGATGCTCCATAGGTATGCCACCAACGAGGTACAAGAATGGAACAAGATCTCACTAGATGAGATCACCTCCATGCGAGAGAAGTAGGATGACTCCATGTGGTACATCGGAACCTCCAAAGCCTTGAAAATATCCACCACTAGATGTGTATTGCCAAGAAGTAGGTCATGCAAGAGTGAAACATAAAGCATGAAGCATAAAATCATAGTCACATGGTAGTAGATATGTATGTTGTAGTCCTCCATGGAGTGTACAAAGTCCTAATGTGTGTCAGGAGGACCATGGAAGCCCCCTCTGAATCAAGAAGCTCACTCAGTAAAGGATCCAACTGAGTGATGAAGTCAGGTAGCTTCAAGAGTATCATGTGGTAACTGAAAAGATGCAGGAGGATCCAATTGAGTATCCTATGGTAAGTGAAAGATGTTGGACTCCATGAATGGGAAAGTACATGCTCAAAATGTTGTTGTAGACGAGGTAAGTGGACTCTCGAAGATAGGAATGGAAAATATCGAGTTATTGATCCTGGAGTAATGCCCAACTTAAGCTGAGGGGAAATATAAGCCTTCGACTTCGATGGTACGATAGGTGTAGCCATTTGAGGTATAAGCTGAGAGAATATCTCTGATTCCTCCTGCTCCAAAACTGTATCATGATAGGGAAAGTCATGTACAAAGAGAGCAAGCTCCACATAGTGTGACTGTTCAAAACTGGAATGATCCCCCTTTGAAGCAAAAATGGGAGGATCCAAAAGGGATGAATGCTTAGAGTATTCATGATGCTTGAGTGAATAAACCCATGTGTATCTAGTGAAGTCATCTATGATTAGGAAGAAGTAAATTAACCCACTTAAAGAAGGTGTTTGCATAAGTCCACAAATATCTACATGGACTAATGCTAAGGGTTTATTTTCAGACATGGATGCTTCTTTGGGCAAAGCACAATTGTTTTCTTGGCACATGCTTGGCAATTCAATTCCACTTGTGCGATCTTGGGTAGACCTTTGACAAGATGATTGGAAGAGATCTTAGCTAAGCAAGAGGTATGTCCAAATCTGCAATGCCACGAGTTGAGACTTGAATCTTTGGCCATAAAACTTGAAAGCTTGTAGAGACCGTTGTCTTCATAGCCTTGAGCCATCACTTCACTAGATTTGTGATCAATGACTTGAACTTTATTGTGATCGAATTGCGTTGTCATGTTGCACTTTGTAATGGCCTTCACTGAGAGGTCTTTACAAAGGCTTGGTACATAAAGAACATTCTTGAGTGACGTGGTCTCGCCTTTAGGATTGATGACTTGAACTTTTCCTCTTCCTTTGATTTCAATGCACTTGTTGTCTCCAAGATACACTTGACATTTATGCTCTTCAAATTCATGAAAATCATCTTTGTCATGGCACATGTGGGATGAAGCACCACTATAAAAAATCCATTCTTTCTTGGGAGTGGTTGTCACAAGTGCTCTGTGTTCAATTGTGAGAAATATATCTTCACTTGTGCAATGAGAATGATGCTCGCTCTTTGAATTAGACTTAGACTTGTCCTTGTTCTTTTTCTTGAAGTAATATTTCTCGATGTGGCCCCGCTTGCCACAAAAATTGCAAGTAAATTTCTTCTTACCTTTCTCCTTTGATTCTTGATTGCATTTTTGCCCGTTATGTTTGTGGGAGGTGGCTTTAGCCTTCATGGCTGTTTCTTGGGTAACTTGGGTATGTTGCCGAGAGTCATGAAGAAGCAATAATCTCCTAACGTCTTCCCAAGTGAGTGCTTGCCCTCGATTGTACAAGGTTGTTACAAAGGTTTCATATGACCTGGGTAGTTTGTTAAGTAGCCTGATGGCCATATCTTCACTGGAAAGCTGTCGACCACAAAGTGCTAACTTGCATTGGCAGTCTTCAAACTGAGCTATGACTTTTGCGATTGCATCTTGTGGCTGAATAGTTAGGTTATGGAATTCTGCTTCTAAAGCATAGATCTTCAAGGGTGTTTTATCTTCATATAAGACTACTAAAGTATCCCAGGCTTCCTTGGATGTTTTACATGCCGTGATGTGCCCTTTGGTCAGTTCATCATAGGCAAGTAGAAGTTGGCCTAATGCCCTTTCATCCTTAAACATTCCAGATATGCCATGAGTCTAGGTTGCTAGCCTTATTGGGCTCAGGTTCGGACCCATCGACTACATAGTGAAGGAGATTGGTGTACAAATAAGCTCTCATTACATCTTTCCAAAGATTATAGTTTTGCCCATTTAATCTTTCATCCTTGGGCATGAATATGGGTGTGAAGGATGGTAAGAAATTGGCCATAGATAAGGTGCTAGATTCACTCTTTGTCATTACAAAGAACTCAAACTCATGAGTTTGTGCTATGCAAGAGTAAGTGTCTAGTGTTTAAAACCACTTTTAAAGACACTTGTGTGCTAAGAGATTTCTTGGAAAGAATCACAAACTTTGGGAAGAAATTGAGAAGCTTGGAACCACACTAGAAAACTTTGGGGGGGGGGGGCTTAGAATAGCCCTACATGTTGGACATTTTGGTCAGGGGAGGGGGGGTCTTAGAGTAGCTTGTTGCACACCACACTAGCCTTAGAGTAGGCTTACAAATTTTAAGAGTTTGGAGGTGGGCTTAGAATAGCCTCCAACCCACAAAAGCACACACTCAAGATCCTATTTTTTGCTTTTGATGTTACAAGGTGGGACATTTAGTGCCAAAATTGTATTCAAGTAGAGTTAAAGGCTAGATACCCTTAGTGAATTTTCAAAAGTAACCCTTAGCATTTTACGATGATGCTAAATGTATGGGTAAAGCCTTTGGGAAAACAAATAGGAACTCCTTAGGCAATACAAAGTGGAGAGTATTAAACCCCAAAGGAAACAATAATATGGATTAATTCGAGTGAGTTCCTTGTCATTGGTCCAAAATGAAATCACTTTGAAAAAACTTCAAAGCTACGCTTGATAAGATTCAAAACTTCTTCAAGTGGACTATATTTGGGCAGGTAGGTTAGAGAGATCGACTAAGAATTTCTCAAGTGGCACACATCAAATAGTATTGGGTTGAAATAGCATATCCTAACAATAGTTAGGTCATCAAACTGGAATAATGCATCACAGTTGATGAGACGTGTAGCATACGCAAGTGCGCCCAATATCTCGATGGAGTGTTAGTTCAAGAATTGTGCAATCTAGAGTACATAGAACTCGCAAAAGCAAAATCGAGTGACACGTGGATCACTCTGCAATGTACAACACATGCAACTCACGAAAGCAAAATCCAGAAACATGTCACTCTGCAATGGGCAAGAATTTTGCAATCAATCCCATATGGATCTGGATCCGTGCTTGGTCAATTACTAAGAACGTTGTTACGCATGGAATAGAATCTGTGAAGTCGCTGCCTTGATGCTCCTGGATGCAAAGGACGTGGCTCATCCAATACAAAATCCTGGCTGACTCACAAGATCATGTGAATATCTCTTGGCACAAAGCGCTGGAGGGAATTGATTGAGCCATGATCAGCTACACCTGAGCCTGGATAATTGGAGTGAAGCATTGCTGATGAGACTTGAATTTCTCTATTCTACAGGCTATGATCCAAGTCGACTGTCGAGTTTCAGAAGGCCGCAAGTTTGTGAAGAGAGTTCAATCTCTCTTTCTCTCTCTCTTTGGGTTGCTCTGAGATGGTACAAGACAACAGCCAATGGTGGCACTCTCTGTGTCTCAATGGTGGCAGTCACCTGATTCGAACACAGGTACAAAGTGATATGTTGATGCTTCAGATTAATGGACATAATATACTGTAGGTTCTCCTTCTCTCCTACGGTGTGATCTGCTGATGCTTTAGATTAATGCACAGAATATACTCTAGGTTCTCCTTCTCTCCTATGGTGGGAGAAGAAGAAATAGATGACTAGGACCTGATGGCTACTGCGATCTAAAGGAATGGGAGCCAGTCTGATGAGGAGAGCAAGAGAATCCACTCTTTGTCTCTCTGTTAAAGTGAAAGTACAGAGATTTGTGGATCTCATAACTATTGCAGTGCTCAACTACTTTGACCACCGTGTTGCTTCGCAACTTGCTCAACAAAAAGAGTCTAACTTTGTAGCTTGCTCAACAAAAAGAGTTTAACTTAGCTTTTATCAGTCCTGGTGGTGGCGATCTGTTTCAGCCTTGGTTTTTGCCATGGTTGTTGCCCATGATGAACACCTTATGTGCATTTCCCTTCATCTTTGATGGACTACTCCTACCCACATCGAGTAACAGAGGGGTGAAGTACTCCATGTGAGAGTGATCCCTCCGGGTGAATATACAATGCGATATACACACTCAAAGCTTGTTTGAAGAAAAAATTTCCACCGTAGCTAAAAATGTTTTGAAGGTAGAAAATACCACATTCTTTGCTTTCATAGGATACACCCATGTATGACGAGTAGCATCATCAATGAAGGTAACAAATATGCATGCTTCTTAAAAGACAGAGTCTTGATGGGACCACATACATCACTATGAACAAGTTGCGATTTTCTTGTAGTGTGTTGATGACTATCACGATGCATTTTTCCAAGATGCAACCTTCACATGCACACTTTTCAATGGACTCAAGTGTTGTCAAACCAATAAGCATGTCCTTCTTTTGGAAATAAAGCAAACTATTGAAGTTCAAGTGACCAAATGGTCATTCCAAAGCTCCATTTCAGCCATGGAAGAAGTATGAACAACCAAGGCATTTGAGTCAGCCCTCTTGTAAGCGATACAAACCATTACATAACGTACTAGAAATCACGATAATATCACCATTATTGAAATCATGAACCATACACTTGTCATCAACAATATACATGAAGTTGAGCTTTGTCAATCAACAAAACTGAAATAAGTTCTTTGATATTGGGTACATACAATGCATTTTTCAAGAGAATCACACCTCCATTAGGAGTCGTAAGTTCAATTTCTCCTACCCAATGATAGGATAAGAGGCATTGTTTGCACACACCACATGTCCTCCTTTGGGTGCACCTTTCAAAGATGCAAAAAACCTTTTTCATGAATTTATGTGCTTTGAAGCACCACTATGAAAGAACCAATCCGAATCAGCCTCACTCACAACCATACATTCAGAATGCAAAGATGCATCATAATGACATGTCACAACACATGTCCAAAAATCTTGAGCCATGTTGGATTCATCATTCTTTGCATTTGAATGCATCTCTTCTTCTTTTTGAAAATCAGCATCATTAGAGGAATGAGTGGAAGAAGAAGGTTGAGGCTTTGGTTTTGATGAACCCAAAGCTTAACCATAGTTGCTTTTCCCCTTTTGTGAGATAGAAAGTGCCTACATTGCCTCAATCAAACCACTCCTATTCAGTCTAGATTTCTCTTATTGCAAAAGAAGAGACACAACCTCATCAAATGCATACATATTGGGATTCTCTTTTGCAACAAAATAGAGTGTAGTGGCAAAGCTTTGAAAAGATTCTGGCAATCCTTTCAACAATGTAGAGACGAGTGATGCATCCAGAATAATCTCATCTATGTTTTCCAATTACTCTTTCAAGTCCTTGATGTGTGTCACATACACATCCACATACTCATTTTCAGCCATACATACATCCTCAAGTTGTTTACTCAAGTATGCAACATGTGCTTCATTATGCATGGCATACAAAGAAGCAAGAATGTCCCATGCCTGTCTTGATGTAGAATATGACCGAATGTGTGGAACTATATGACACTTCACAAAAAGCGCAATCAATGCATGAGATTGAGCATCTTTTCCATCCCATCTAAGCTGCTCCTGTGTAGGTGGAGAATACTATTGCATGTGCTGACAAATACTCTTATCCTGTAATGGGAGTTGCAAAAATCATTATGACTACTACTAATGGTAGTTATTTCACAATGTAAATGTCTTGTATGTGCTAGGGATTTAAAAAAACACGTTGTTAATTTCAGCATTAGCCAAGATTGGCTTGCTTTTCAAATTTGTTGATGATAGATGTACGGTTCATGATCTCTCAAGGGGTGATGTTATTATTGCTTCTAGCATTTTATGTTGTGGGTTGTATAAGGTCATAGACTATGCAAAATCTATGAATGACTCAACATGTGCAGTTTATGATTCTCAAGCTATCTCAGATGCAAAGCTTTTGCATGCACACTTGAGTCATATAAATTATTTCATTTTGTTATGCTTGTGGAAATTTGAAAGTTTATTGTGCACCCAAATTCGAGGCACCTTCTAAACATGCTTACAAAATCTACATTTTGGGCAAATTGCAATGTTCCTCCTTCCAAAAGATGGTTTAGTCATAATTTCTCATAGATTGCAGCTTGATCATAGTGACCTTTTTGCTCCTATGCAGACATCTTCATTAGGAATTACCTATACTTTGTGACTTTTATGGATGGCTTCTGTAGGAATGCATGGGTGTATACACTGCAAGCAAAGTCTAAAGTGTTTATGTTCTTCAAAAAGTTCTTATTTATGGCTGAAATTTTATCGGCATGTAAAATGGGAACCCTCCATTCTAATCCGGGGGGAATATATGTCTTCTGAGATTAATGCATTTTTGGTTGAGCATGGGATGCAACATCCATCTGCAATTTTGTATACACCTCAAAAAAATGGATTTGTTGAAAAGAAGAACATGTCTCTCATGGAAATGGTGAGGTGTATGGGCAAAAGTTAGGCTTTACCACATACTTTTGACTTTAGACTATTATGTGTGCAAAATATGTACTTAACATGTGTCCCACTAAAGCATTGCAATCTATCACTTCATATGACACTTGGCATGGTCACAAGCCATGTTGCTCATCTACATGTCTTTGGTTTTGGGCATATGCATTAGTGTCTGAACAACCATGTAGAAAATTGGATGATAAAGCACTGGAATGTATTCTTGTTGGGTAAAATTTTGAAAGCAAAGGATATCCTCTACATCATCCAAAAACTAACCACATTCTAGTTAGCAATGATGTTGTTATGATGGAAGATGTAATGAAGCCCTTACTTTCATGTAGCAAGGAGACATGAGTTAGCTCAAAGGATGTGTATGACACTTTGCTACCTCTTTTATAAGCGGACAATCAAGTGTTGTAATGAGGAAATTTTCAACCTTTAGAAGTTCCAAATGATGATGGAGATTATTGCATTTTTTATGCAAATTTACATGATCCACTATGTGATAAGAGGCTTGGCATATAGGAGAAAAAACTATGCTTAAATGGTTGGTGCACACTTTGAGACATAACAGTGGAGCCAGTCATTCACTATGTATGTTTACATGTAAGTACTTGCAGTTTTATGAGATTTTGAGACTAGTCATATGCTCATTTTTTCAAGGAGACTCAGGAAAATCTTTTCTTGGTTTTTTCAACTATATAGTGGTCAATTTACTCCTTGATACACTTATCGATGTGAGCACATTTATTCTCACATAATCCTTTTGGTTGGTCATTGTTGTTCATTAATCCATTTTTTTGGGGAGACCCTGTTAAATTTTCCCAGAATCTGACACTTGCTCATCCTTTTTTGAGCCTTAGTGGTGTTTGGACTCATCTAGCTCGATTATCATTCTAGTCAATTCTCTATCATGATGGCATCAAAGATCTCAGGCACATCTAGTGGATGAGGTTCTAGTGCCCGTGTTTCTAAGAGGAGCTATAACTTGTAGGGCAAAGATAGTTTTGAGATCCAATAATTTTATGGCACAAACTTTGCTCTATGGAAGAATTAAATTAAAAATGTGTTGATTTAGAGGAGGCAACAAAATCTAGGAAGAATATGATTGGGATGAGTTGGATGAAACAGATATGTCTACCATTCGATTGCACCTGGAAAATCATGTTTACTTTATAGTATTGGACTGTGAAAGGCAGAGGAGTTTTGGAAGAAGTTATGCAATACATATGAAAAAGAAAGGACATCAAATAAAGTGTACTTGATGAGAAAGTTATATGACCTTTGCGTGAAGGACATAGATAATTTTGCTACTCATCTAAATGAGTTTGATGCTATATTCTCTTAGTTGTAGGCTCCAAAAATATAGATGGATAATGAAATGAGAGCAGTCTTGCTGTTATACACCTTGCCATCATCATGGGATACTTTTTGCATAGCTTATTAATATTGGGCACCTGGTGGTAAACTAGTCTATGATGACATATGTGGAGCACTCTTGAGTGAGGAGATTCATAGAAAATCTATGATTAGAACTTAGAGTGGAGATGCATATAATGTTTCGTGATTCATACCAAGGAAAGAATAAGAAATGTGGTAGGAGCAAGAACAAGGAAAAGAATGATCAATGGAATAAGAGTAGGAGTAAATCAAGGAAGAGGGGATATCAAATATTATTATTTTCATAAAAAAGGACACATGAAGAAAAATTGCTATGCATATAGAATGCTAAATATAAAGGACATAATGTTGATGGGCATGTTAAACAACTACCTACAACATCTGTGTTGACTGTGAAGATTGAAGAAATTAATGCTATTTTTGATGATGTTGATGTGATAACACTTGACAATACTGTGCCCATTGAGGCTCTTATAGTTGATTCTCTTTACCACACGTGGTTGATAGATTCTGGTGCTTCTTTCCATGTGACACCATGTAGAGAATGGTTCTCTAATTATGGAGCAAAGTCTCTTGGTATCGTGAGACTTGGTGACTCTTATCATAGTGATGTTGTGGGGATTGGAGATGTGGTTGTGCAATTCATTGATGCTTAAAAATTTACTATGCATAATGTATGCCATGTACCATAGTTATCACATAGTTTGATGTCAATTGGTCAACTTGATGACCTTGGTGACAAGGTGGCTTTCTATGATCAGTCTTTTTCCATATCAAAGGTCAATATGGTTATTGAAAGAGTAAGCAAAGTTGGCTCACTTTATCCTTTATTTGTATAACAGAAAGAACATATGTTAGTTGTTATTGAACAACATATGGCTTGTATTTGGCATGGCCATTTGGGCCACATATCTCGTAGTGAAATGGAAAATCTTTCTAGGTCTGGCTACTTACCTGTGTTATCTTTCTCTTATTTTCAATTTGCAAACATTGTCAATATGGAAAGCAACCTAGGAATGTGCATAAGACACACATTGACTCTTCAATTCAGCCTTTAAGTCTTGATCATACAGATGTGAGTGGTCCTATGCCCACAAGGTCATTAGCTGGTTCTATTTACTTTGTCACTTTCATAGATGATGCCACTTGAAAAGTCTGGGTATATCCTATCAATTTGAAGGACAAGGTATTCCCTACCTTCAATAAATGACTTGTTTTAGGTGAGACTGAAAAAGGAAATAAACTCAAAGCGTTATGTTCAGATAATGGGGATGAGTATACCTCATACGAATTCAATATTTTTTGTTAGTCTAGAGGAATTTATAGAGATTTTACATACCCCAATATAGAATGGTGTAGCTAAAAGGATGAATAGAACTACTTCGGATAGATTAGTTTCTGTGTTGCAGCATGGAAGCCTTTCACAAGGCTTTTGGGTAGAAGTAGTATTGATTGTAGTTCACATGCTTAACCTTTCACCTAGTACTGCCAAAGGTCTAAAAGTGGCATAAGAGTTATGTACAGGGAAGCCACCATATTATGATCATGTTCGAGTTTTTGGTGTGAAGCGTATGTTCATATACCCAAGAATCTTAGACAAAACTTGGATCATAAGTCAAAGAAATGCATCTTTCTTGGATATGATTGAGAAGCCCAATTTGGATATCGCTTATGGGATCTTGAAACACGGTCAATGATTAGAAGTAGTGACATCATTTTCAATGAGTCTAAGATGCTTAAACAACCAATTAAGGATATTGAAGTGAGAAGAGTGGTGTTTGAGGATACTAGTCCTCCAATTAGCATGCATAAAAATGCTACACATAGGGATATTCAAGAGAATGTCCAATCATATTTGTTACATAAAAACAAGCTCTAAAGTAATCTTGGAGTCTTGTGAATTTTATTAATTATTAAAAATGGTATATGGAAGCTTGTGGATCTTATTAGTTATGAAAAATAACATGTGGAGGCGTTCACATCTTCAAATTTAGAGCAAAAGTAGATAAAGTAGATAAAAGTAAGAAGGAAAGGAGAGGTGTCTATTTTTAAACAAGGAAGGGGCTTCTGTTGATAGCCTCTCAATAAAAAGAGTGGTTCTCTTAGTGTAGGTGTCCAAATTGAGTGATTCTTGTTGCGTTGCGAAGCTTGCAACTTGTACTATATAAGTAGATCAGATTTTTGCACAGTTTTCAATGAGAAAACTCCACGCAAGTAGGTGTTTTTGCAGATCTTCTTTTTTGTGTCTTTTCGGTGCCTCATCAGAGACATACCTCTCTTCAAACTTTCATATCTCAGTCGTTATGAGGTCTTTTTGAGTGATTTCACTTGGAGGAGTTTCCTTAGCTCTCATAATTTCTATTCATATCAAAATTTTCCATATATTTTTAAGTTTTCTTGCTGCTGTACATCAGTTTTCAATTTAGACAGTTAGTCATACCTTGCTGTTGCAGGCCTTCTCATGCCTTGACTTCAAGCTGCTCGTTTGGGAGCTATACTCCACTTTTTTTGACGTTTTTTGTTTCTAAAGCATGCTATTCAGAGTCTAATTTTAGGATATATGATTAGTTTTGTATTAATTTTGTCAAATTCTACTCAGAGAGTTTCTGGTGGTTATTTTGCTACAGTGACCTAGTTATGTTTTCTTGAAAGTTTGGAGGAAAGTTTGTTTTTGAAGCTTGGAAATATTTGGTTGGTGTTTTGAAGATCTTGGGAGGTTGCATCATGTTTTGTTGTGTACTTTGATGGTTACAAGTTTGTAAACACAACAAGATTAGTATGCAAATGTTCTTGTTCAACAATCATTGAGACGTTCTGCACATATATCACATCCACTTGATAAATATTTTTGAGGTTTGGATTTTGTTATGCTAACAGATGTTGATGAGCCTTCTTGCTACAAAGAGGCTATGCAGATAGAGGATCATGTCAAGTGGGAATGTGTCATGAGGAGTGAATTGGATTCTATTCACAAGAATGATAATTTTGGATTTAGTATCTTTTCCAAAGGGTAGGAAAGCTTTACCATGTAAATGGGTATATAAGTTGAAATTCACATCAGATTGTGCTTCTGCAAAGTATAAAGCACCACTTGCTACAAAGGGTTTTAAGCAACAACATGCTCTTGATTTAGAGGAAATTGTCTCTCCAGTAGTCATGGTGACTACCCTGTGCATGTTGCTTGGATTTGTTTGCAATGGAGGAATTAGAGCTAGTCCAAATGTACATGAAAATAACTTTCTTGCATGGAGATCTACATCCTATTACACCTTGTTGACAGTCAAGGTCACACACAAGCAGCGAAGCGTATCAATGAAGTGGACACACAAGAAGAAGGAGCATGTAGGGAGCTCCTAGAAGCACATGTCAAATTTTAAGAAGAAATCCCTATAAATATAGTGACTTTTGTCACTAAAAACCATTGTACATACCATTTTCCATTTTTACAACTCCATTTTGTTCAAGCCAAGGAGTCCTCGAGCTTGAGGAGTATTAGAAGTATCATCCTACTACTTTTCATAATTTTTAGATTCCGTTTGACTCCCCAAATAAGCCTTGGAACCTAATTTTTAACTAGGCCGGACACTAGGTCTGGATAGGGTCAAAACCACTCAAAAAAGTATAAAAAGGGCTGGAAAGCTCATTTTAGGGGTTGGCTTGTTGTAGATTTTAGTTTTGTAAGAGAGTTCTTTTGTAATCAAAGTCCTTCCATTGTTCCACTCTTTGCTCTTACCTTGTCCATGTGTGTGTATGTGTGTGCATGTTTGTACACTTTCACTCACACACTTGTGCATCACACTTTCTCTTGGTCTTCATACAATTCCTCACGTCTCCATGGATTGACATTTATGAGGTGAAGCTCCTCATGTTGGTACTTGCCATTGTGTTAGAGTGACACCAAATTTGGCGATGTTGCCAGGGAGAGAGCTTGGAGGATGTGCGGGACGCTAAGACGTAGAGAAGCGACGTTGGACGGTAAAAAAATCACCATTTTCAGTTCAGTTTCTGAGTTTTTCTTTTTCTTCATCTTCATCATCATCACCATCTTCTCCCATCTTCATCTTCTCTGATTTTTTCTCATTTTCGAGTGTACATTCACCTCGTTTTTCACTTACAACTGTGAGGAACAAGCCTAGAGGGTGCTCAGAGCTGAAATGCTGAAGAAATAGCCTTGAAATACACTTAAAACATCAAAAATCTGAGTGGCAATATCGCGGAGTGACAAGACCTGCGTCTAATATCGCACGGGTGGTATCATCGGTTTGGAGATAGATTTTGCATCTACAAGCAGATTGGACTGACAAGGAGGACATAAGGTATACATATCTACAAAAAATTTTGAATTTGGGTGTCAAAATCTCCAAGTATTGTGTCCGGTTGAGATTTGGTATCACGATACCAGAACTCCCGTGTATCGCGATACTTGTCGACGTATCATATCATGCACGCCCACTTGAGGTATCGCGATACCATTCTGGTATCGTATCGTCAAGTGCTAGTATTGCGATCATGATCGCCCTGGTGGTATCGTATCGTGGTCCACCTAGTATCATATCGTGTGTTGGTCACGGTATCGTATCGTTGATTGACTGGTATCGTATCATGTGCATGATTGGTATCGTATCGCCTCTTATTCTATAATCGTATCATGCACCTTGTGGTATCGTATCGCCTCCTGTTTTGGTATCGTATTGTTTGATCCTTTAGTATCGTATCGCTCAAAATGTCAGTATCGTATCGTGAGTTACTCTAGTATCGTATCGTGTAAATTTTTGGTATCGTATCACCTGCCACCTTGGTATTGTATCATGAGCAATCTGGTATCGTATCGTTTCGGTTCAATGGTATCGTATCGTGAGGTTGGTATCGTATCGTGCAAATCAGGGGTATCATATCGTGACCATTTCTAGTATCATATCGTGTGGATAGTAGTATCGTATCGAGTTGTTCTCGCGATCGTAGTCTCCCCAGTGATATCGTATCGTCTAAAGGTGGTATTGTCTATAGTGCTATCGTGTAAAACAAAGGTATCGTATCGTGAAAAAATGGCATCATATCGCCTATCCTGAGGTACTCCTAGAGAGATCCTGTTTTCCTATTTTAAACCCCAGAACCCTGAACTGGCATAACTTTCTCATATGAAACCCGTTTGGTGACTTTTTGGGTCTGTTGGAAAGCTCGTGGGGAGTACTACCAAAACTTCCATTGGTTACAGTAAAAATAATGCGTGGATTATTAGATATGGTATTTTGAAGTTGACCCTCAGGTTGGACTAGGAAGCAAGGGGTTCCACAAGATTTTGAGCAATTCAAAGGACAATTTTGGACTTGTAGACAAGGCTTATGAACCTAAGATCAAGTAGACACTTAGGAAGAGATAGATAAAGTACCAAATCATCCGAGGCTAGTGTCAACCACACAACCAAGTCAGGGAATCACAACTCAGTGGTTAGCACTACGTGTTGAGTTCACAAACGCGTGAGTCCGAAATGTCATTTAACTGGGAGAGACTCCTGGCTTCTGAAGACATGCATAGTTCAATACCTAGGGAAGGTTTTATGTCTAGAGTGGAAGGGGATTTATCAGATATCTCTTAAATACATATCCACTAACTTGTAAGGAATACCCATCTACCTCGATGGTCTACACATGTCAGTAGCAAGAATGATAAACACCACAGAATCTGAAATAATTCCAAGACCAGCTATTAAGTATGATGGTGGAGTTTACACGGACAAGATGGGCCATATATATGTAGTGACCGAAAACCCTAATCAGATTAATGAAAGAGGAGAATTAGAGGGACAAGGAACTTCTGAGAAAACCAACAGTGGAGATATGGTGACTACCCCTAGGGGAAAGTAAGTAATGACTCAAGTATTTCAAGCGGACAAGATACCCCAAGATGACTATCTGATGGATGTGTACTTGGTACATGGATCACACCTACTCCTACAAACTGATTCATTGACACAAGGAGAAAGCATCAATCCAACAACTATATGTGAGTTAAGGGATCCCGAAAATCCATCTAGAGTTACATACCTAGACCAAAATCAAAGGAGATATTGGCCTGTAGATGAACTGAATGGGTCGAGATTAAAGTACATGGATTTGCCTATATTCTCTTCTCGAGATCATACAACTACCTCACAAAACCCATTCTAGACCCAACGAAGAATGGAAAATGTGATGTCAAGACAAACGAGCCAACGTAGTATGCCGAACAGACCTCAAGTGGAATCCGCCATGCCAGGAATTAACTCCCACAACCAAACTAGCCAAGGAATGGGAAATATGAATAGACCCACCTTTAGAACAGAACCGCCCCAAGGTGTCCCCATCATAATTTGATCCCTAGAGCTCGACAGAAGACTGAGACCAATCCAATTGGCCAAATGTATGCGAAATCGTTACAATGGCACAGGTGAGTCCTATGACCACATTGTAGAATTCAAGCAGGTGTTGCGAGCAGAGCAAGTGGATGACTTTTTCTTGCAATATGAATCCTTTGGGCTAACCCTCATGGGAATAACCTTAACTTGGTTTCAATCCTTGGATCCAAATTCCTTTGGCAATATCGAACAATTCTTCCAAGAATTTATTTGGGAATTCATTAAGCGAGGGATCAAGCACAATTTGTCATCCTTACTACATAGTTTCAAACAAGCTCCTAATGAGACAATAAAAAATGCAGCATGAAGATTTAATCAATATGTAGACTGATGCCATATGACAGAGAGACCTTCTCAGTAGAAAATGATATCCTTATTTTTAGAAGGTCTAACGAATGGAACATTGAGAATCTTGGTATACGTAAAACGGTTGCAAACTCTGAGTGAGTGAAACTTCAAGAATGTATAGATTTGGAAGACAACTTAGCTAAGGATCTCAAAATCACACAAGATCCTACCAAAATAGAGGATACAAGGAGCAATGAGACTTCTAGTTCGAGTTATGTGGAGGAAGTGGCAGTGTTAGTGGCCAAGAAATTAGGAGTACAAGGACAAAGGAACTACCAGAACTCCTCCTTGAGAGTGCCAATGTTAGGAAGTTGCACACTTTGTGGTGGAGATCATCCATCTCATGTCTGCATCCGAGAAGGATTAGGGTTATCACAACCTTACCCTTACGATAGACGACCAACTTAGGAGCCTAACATGTACTCATATAGTGAGCAGAAGTACCCCAACTACAACACCGAAGACTATCCAATCAATAGACAGCCATGACCATTTGTACTACCCCAATGTAGACCATACGGGTACCCTCCTAAAGAACAAGGCAGAGAAGTTCCAAGGTATAACCCATGTCCAGGGCCACGAGGAGCAACTAGACCATATGAACATGGAGGATATAGCCAACCTCAACCTATACCAGGACAACAACCACCCCACCCACTAGCTTCGATACAAGGGCATAACATCACAATATAAGCCGTTTGTCTTGAGTGTGGCAAGGAACAACTCCTGAGAGATTGTCCCAGACATCCCTCTAGTGAACCAAAGGTTACACCCGTTAATGTAGTAGGCTTAGTAGGGGATTCAAGTTCAGTAGCGATAATGTGGCTCCTATACATGCAGTTACTAGGGAACAAACCTTACAACAAGCTAAACCAGCTGAGCAATCAGAGCCAAGTGAGTCAGGAGAGCCTAGTAAGAGAAAAGCAAGAACATGGAAAGATTCTAGAGAGAAGGCCAATCATAGGTGGACCAAAAAGTTATCTGAACTAGAAGAAAGCCTGAGAGATGCAAAAACAAAAAATAGAAGATATTGCCTCTCAAAGCCCCTTGCATGTCAAGGGAATATAGACCCCACCAACTGTTAGAGGGCCGCCGAATCAGGACGGATGAACCCGGACAGGTGCCTTAAATGTAAAAGTGCTGGACGACCGCCGAACAAGGACAAGAGTACGAGGACAGGGAGTTTAAATGAAAAAGAGAATCTTTCAGGGAACGCGCAGGTAACTGCAGAAGAGCGCACCCTTGTAAAAAATCCCCTATTTAAGGCAATGAAAAAAAGAGCAGGCAGTCCCTGTTTTGCGGGAATTGTAGCGTGTTGTCTGATTAAGTCTCACTGAGATTGCTATCACGTCTTGTGTGCGCGTATATGTTGTTGAAAGGATAAGTTCTGCTTGATCTGTTCCGTCTGTAGTCCTACTAGTTGATTACACTCACCATAATACGGAATGACGAATTAGTTGTATTGTGTGGCGAAGCTGTTCGGTGATGGTTAAGTATGATTCTGAGTGTGAACAAGCGTGACATGTTATTTGTTAGTTCTTCTGGGAAGTAAGTAGCGCGAAGAGTAATCGTGAATTAATTGTTTGTAGAGTCCTTGTGAGCGATTGAAGTTGTTACTACACCATATATTTGCTGTTTACCTCAACTTCGGAAGATTAGTAGCTGTAACGTCTGAGTATGAGTAGAACAGTGGCTGTGTATGTTTGTTGAGGAGATTAACTGTTCGAATCCGCGTGACTTTAAGGCATACGGTCTAATTGGCATACCTACCTACTTTGAAGAAGTACGTAGTAGGTAATTTTGTTATTGAAGTATCTTTTGCGTGTAGAGTACGTAATCGGCCGGCTAACCTCAGTCCTGTAGTTCTAATTCCAATACACTGAACAGACTTCCGTTGTTCAGGGACGGATACTGAGCTAGGGACGGAACAACCGTAAGATTGTGTGTTAAATTGGGAAAATAGTACAGGGCCTCTGTCTAACAGACCCCTACCACTCCCAAGAACCCACGTGACTAAGAGAGGGATTGCGGTTAGAAGTATTTGGAACCGATCAAACGTGAAGTATCTGAATCGAAGTAGAGTAACGCTTAAACCCATAAATCAGTATCAGTTTAATCCATAAACAGTTTAACATTTAACATTTGGCACCGTCTGTGGGAAAGTGACAACTGTTTACCAGTCTCTGCGGTAAAGTAGCATTTGATTGCGAGTTACTTGTGAGAAAGTGGCATTAGAGTGCTAAGCGGGTTGTAAGAAGCAAACATCCAGTAACATTTGATTTACTGACAGTAGCAACAGACCCAGATTGTTGCAAACTGCTCAGATAGTATCACTGGGCAATGATACATGCCGGTTACTCGGTCTGGCGAAATGTATCCTAGGACCCAGACGACGGGAACAAGAAAAGTACAAGAAACAACTCTAGGAGAAAAAGGTATAACGCGACCTGACTCAGTGGTCGAGCAAGTTAAGGACGCTAGAATTAATTCCGGTCATATTCCGGTGGAACGATCAGCGCCTTTGGTACATGCTGGTGTCACCTCGACCCAGCCTAACCAAAGTACAGTAATTCCAGAATCTATCAAGACGCCACTGGAGATTAGACAAACTCTAGGAAAAGAAATCAGTAAAAGCGAAAACACGCTACAGTCTGGTAGACTGTCAGCTCATTCGGGTGATATTCCGGTGATAGAAACACCAACTGGCGGTCAAGGATTAGCATTTTTTGCAGAATCCTCAGCCAGACCCGCGTGTCTGGAAGAAAGATTTCGGATATTGGACATCCAGAAAGAAGGAGACCTATTCGAAGCTGAGGTCCGAAGTATCCTGCGCAAAAATAGCACACCGAAAGGCACGCCATCCGGTGATCCAGATTCTGATAGTTCAACTAATCAACCCCAAGATACAGAAGAAGGACCGGAGACACCCACGATGAACGGACAGCAACAACAACAACAGTTAGGTCAACCAAGGCCGCCTCCAACAGGAGTAACATACACGAAATTTGGTGGATTCCCAGGAGATGACCCAGATGCTCACGTACGCACTTTCGAGATCAGTTATGCAGTCCTCAACCATCCACCGGATCAGGCGTATAAGGCCATTGTTTTTCAATCTACACTGGTCAATGAAGCAGCGAGATGGCTCACGGAATATGATATTAATCATTTTGGTACTTACGATGCAGTACGAGATGCCTTTCTACAACGATTCAGACTAAAGAAGAATCCTGCTGAAATCTTTGAGTATCTACAGAACAACCGGCAGAAGGCAAATCAGACTGTCCAGGAATACGCTACTCTCTTTAGAACACATTTATGGCAGATACCACAGGCACATGCTAATCTACCTGACGATGTCATCTCTCAATGGTTTATCAATGGACTAACCCCACAATTGAAGCAGATCATGATTATCAGATGTGTTGGAGCAATGACACTGGATGCAGTCATTGCAATGGCTCTACAGTTGGAATCCAAGGTTGGTGGATTTTCAGAAGACTTGGAATGGTTAAGGACAAACAAAAATATGACTGAAGATATAACCAGGCAAGTATACTGCACCACGTGCAAAAATTCAGGCCATACAAGTGCTAACTGTGCACTAAATCAGACATTCTGCGCTATCTGCAACACTGCAGGACACTCCACCGAAAATTGTCTCTACAATGCCAGAATACAAGGAACAGCAACAGTCAATGCTGTTATACAAGAACATGGACAGGCAGCGAATCACTATGTACCTCCACAACTGAGAAACAATAAACCACAAGGATATCGAAACTACCGAGGACAGAGGAACAATAACTATAATGCAAACCGCTGGCAGAACGAACCACCACCGGAAAAACCCAATTTACCACCGCCACGCTGTCATTTTATGGTGAATTCAGACACATTAGAAGATATTGCAAAGACGCAGCTGAGTATGATAAAAGGAAGAAGGAGCGGCAAAACCCAATGGCCAACATGGTACAAATTACACCGGTGGAAACACAAACTGCTACAGTCTAGACCCAATCAGGTAAACAACTGCAGCCAGCAGCAGAAGTATTTGAACCAGGGATACGAGAACAACATAGGATGTATAACAAGGCTAGTCACTGGACCGCCACAGAACCACCAGTGTTCCCAGAACCTATTCCGGTGACTCAGACCTCGTCAGCAAAGGAAGGAATGCAACAAGAGAAAGCAGCAGCAGAACAACCATCAGCGGTAGACATAACAGCAGATACATCGGCAACAGCAGAGACCTCAAGTCCAAAGGAGCAGGATAACCAATCTCAACAGGCCTGGGAAATTTTATCCAAGGCATCTATCACCTTACCTCTCGGCCAACTTTTGACGTTAGTACCTGGAATCCGACAACAGTTTCAACAACATTTTAACCCGGCACCCTCTTGCATTTCAGCAACCGTCGTAGTTCAACCAGAATCTGATTCTACGGTTGATCATGCAGTGCCCTTGATTACAGTATGGTATAAGAATCAGAAGATCACGCAGGTATTAATTGACGGAGGCTCCGGCGTAAACATTGCAACCGCAGCATTATGTAAAAAGCTAGGCTGGACCGAAATCGAACCAGTTCAATTCTTTGTCAGAATGGCTGATCAATCTAGAGTCCATCCCGTAGGACTTGTACGGAATGTACCCATTACTTTACAAGGTACGACTTTCAAAATGACTTTTGTTATACTAGATCTGCCCGAATCCACCTTGGATTACAACCTTCTTTTCGGCCGACCTTGGCTGAAGCATGCAAAGGTAATACAGGACTGGTCTGCGCAAGAGCTCACATTCAAAGATGCCAATCGTAAGTATGTGGTAAAACTAGATGCTATAAAACCTGCGAACTTCACGCCAGACCTTATCTCGCTGAACCAGTTCATATGTTAGATGGACTATCAGATGATGAAGAAGAGCAATTTCTGAAGAATAACGCCGACTTAATGTCTCTAGGAACTGTTGATCTACAGTCCGTCATTAATAACTGGAACACTTCAGTTTGTGCAGTAGTAGCTATCACCGAAAAGTCTGACCAAGCAGATACTGAATTACAACCACTATTCAAGCCAACAGAGGATACAGAGATCCCACAACAATTTTATGTCCCTGAAGACCAGCTGATCACGTATAATCTAGGAGACAAGGACCATCCTCGACCTGTAAAAATAAGGCAAAACTTACCGGAAATCTTTCAGACTAATTTGATTCAGCTCCTTCACGAATTCTCAGACGTCTTTGCATGGGATTACAAAGATATGAAAGGATTAGATCCGTGTATATATCAGCACAGAGTCATGCTGAAGCCTGAAGCTAAACCGAATAGGCAGCCCAGCTATCGGATGAATCCCAATTATGCATCTCAGGTAAAAGCCGAACTTGACAGATTATTAAAAGTAGGATTCATCGTACCAGTAGAACATGCTGAATGGATTTCACCAATTGTGATTGTGCCAAAGAAAAATAAGCAACTACGAATCTGTGTAGACTACCGGAAATTGAACGCAGCAACAGTACCAGATCCTTTCCCGATCCCCTTTTTGGATACCATGCTTGATAGGGTAGCAGGCCACGAAATGTATTCATTCTTAGACGGATACAGCGGTTACAATCAGGTTAGAATGGCTGAAGAAGATATACCAAAAACTGCTTTCATTACCAATCGGGGAGTCTTCGCCTGCACCGTAATGTGGTTCGGATTAAGAAATGCACCAAGTACATTTCAGCGATGTATGCAGGAGATATTTTCTCCTTATCTCACTTCATTCATGCAAGTATATCTTGACGACTTCTCAATCTTTGGGAAGATGATAGCACATTTAAGTCATTTACGATGTTGTTTCCAGAAGTGTAGAGAATATAGACTCTGCCTTAATCCAAACAAATCCGTGTTTGCGGTCTCATGTGGCAAACTACTTGGGCATATTGTATCTGCTCAAGGTATCCGAGTAGACCCAGATAAGATTTCGGCAATTTTAGAAGCCCTGGTACCCGCAACTCCAAAAGAAGTAATGCGTTTTATGGGTCAAATACGGTGGCATGGCAGACACTTACGGTGGCTTGCTCACCTTGCAGTACCACTGAACAGGCTAATCACAAAAACTCCCCGACAGTTTAAATGGACTGAAGAATGCCAAACTACATTTGATCGGCTCAAGTATCTCCTGACACAAGCCCCAATTTTACAACCACCGGACTGGGACAATCCGTTCCATGTTTTTGTCGACGCTTCAGATATTGCAATTGGCAGTATTCTGATGCAGCAAACAGATAAGTGGTTTCGCCATGTTTATTACGCCAGTAGAAGGCTTGCACCGGCAGAAAAGAACTATTCCACTACTGAAAGAGAATGTTTAGGATTGATTTACTCAATCAAAAAGTTCAGACATTATCTACTAGGCCGGAAGTTTACCTTTCATGTGGACCATGCTGCCCTTGTTTATCTAGTAAGACAACAGCATTTAGGTGGACGATTAGCACGATGGGTGCTACTTTTACAAGAATTCGACTATGACGTCATTCACCGACCCGGAAATGCACATGCCCTAGCAGATTTCTTATCTCGCCTGGATTCCGGTGAAGCTCCGGTAGGCATAGATGACATGACTCATGCGATTTATAATGCTGAACCACTATCCGATGAAACGGCCAACCTACAAGTACCATCTACATATTATGATCAAATTTTAACTTTTCTCACCGAAGGATGCTTCCCATCTGAGACGACCAAGGCAGTTCGAAGGAAATTAGCAGTCTTTAGCCGCCGATTCCGGCTAGCAGCAGGAGAACTATATTATGCAGATCATACCGGAATCTTACTTCGCTGTATTCCACCTCATGAGGTTAATTCAGTTATCACTTTGGCGCACTCAATTCCTTCTGGTGGCCATTTTGCAGTAGACTTAACTCACCGGAAAATTCTGCAAGGAGGTCTCTGGTGGCCAACGATATACAGAGATGTCCCTCAGTTTGTTAAACAATGGGATACTTGTCAAAGAACTGGTCAGCCTTTGCAAAGGCATCTTTTTCCTCTGCAACCCATCTTACCACTCGAACCATTTCAGAAATGGGGACTAGATTTTATCGGTCCAATCACACCCCCAGCAGTCTTCACTAACAACAGATACATACTAACCTGTACAGACTTTGCAACAAGATGGGCAGAAGCCTGGGCTTTACGATCTGCTACAGCGGTTACGGTAGCAAGATGTCTACTCACGGATGTCTTCCCACGATTTGGCTTACCCCTGGAAATTGTCTCAGATCAAGGCACTCACTTTGTAAACAATCTAATGAAGGCCCTTACACAATCATTCCAGGTCACACATAAATTTAGCTCTCCTTATTATCCACGTGCCAATGGATTGGCCGAAAGTACAAACAAATCACTATTGAATATCCTCCGGAAATTGATCATGGAAGCACCGGAAAGATGGGATCAACTACTACCCGCCGTATTATGGGCATACCGCACTACATATAAGGTAACAACAGGCTTGACACCTTTCAAATTAGCTTATGGCTTAGAAGCAATAGCACCCATGGAAATAGTCATCCCAAGTCTGCGTGTAGCAATCACTCAGAAGATGCTACCGGAATATTCGCTGACAGCACGAATGGACGCGCTCAGAGAACTTGATGAGCACCGATGGCTCAGCTTTTTAACTATGCGCGAAGTACAACTAAGGCAAGCCAAGACACACGATCGATATTTGAAGACTCCAATCTTTTCAGTAGGCCAGCTTGTACTCTTCTATAACGCAAAATCGGATAGAGCAGCAGGAAAATTCAAACTACGATGGTTCGGCCCTTTCAAGATCTCAGAACAAATCGGTCCGACAACTTTTCGGTTGACTACGTTGACCGGAAATCCACTTCCAAAGGTAATCAATGGGTCGAAGCTGTGACCGTATTATCCCACTACTAGTACGCATTAAATTATTCAGCGGCGAACCGCGTTTTGTATAAATTTTTTGCGTTTTCTTTTTTCTCCCTTTTTTAGTCGTGTTTTGTACGAATCTTTATGTTACCAGCCGCCCCTCCCTACCGGTCACTCAAGCACGCACGCCAGCATGCAAATAGTATCATTCCCGCACCGCACAATGATACCCACCCCCCCCCTTCCCACCCCCATCGTGTTCTCCTTATTTAACCCCCTCGGTTGCGCCATAAACGTTATCGTGTTCTCAAGATTATACGTATTATCCCTGTCCTCTGTGTTGCCTGTAAGTGTGCTCGTGAACACTATGGAAGCGCTAGCCAACTACGCTGCTTTCCGTGATGGTATCCCGACAGACGTCGGCGAATACCTGCACTGCAGAGGGTTGGCTAACTTCGCTGAGTTGCCCTGGCACTCAGTGGAAGCCCATCCCTTCTCCGCGCAGATCATCCACGCCATCGCCCAATTCCCCATCACCGAACGACAGTGGGTCTTCCCTTCCCTCCCATATAGAACCGTCATCACCTTCCAAGCCTTCTCTGCAGCCTACCGCCTCACCCCGCAAGGACGTGAAAATGGCCCTAGCATCCCTATCGCTCGCATGACCGAACTCTTCCCCCGCTCCTCATCAAACGAATATGCCATTCTCTGCCGCCCAGAACCCGAACGGTCCGCCCTACAGTTCCTCGTAGCAATTCTCAACCTGCAAAAACGAACCTACGGCATCTCTCACCCCTTCTATTCCGCCTTGGAGTTAGCCGCCCGCGAACCCGTAAACTTTGCTTCCTACTTCTTCCAAAGAATTCATAAGGAATCCGTAGCTATAGTAAAGCAACTCCAAAAGGGCACCTCTCCGCGCTCTCGCCTTCCCCACATCATTTCATTCCTCTTCCCAACCATTCTCGCCGCACAACCCCCACCCTCAGGCCCAGCACTTAGGCACGAAGAATCAGCACAACCGCTCGAGGAAACTGAAGAAGACCACGAAGAGATCAATCAACTCTTCCGCATTAAGCGAATCCGGATCAGCTCTTCAGAAAGTGAAGTCCAAGGATCCGCCGAAAAGAAACACGACGCCGAAGAAGATAAGCAAGAAGAAACTTACCACGACACCGCCACTTCAATACACAACGACACTTTGACAGAGCAACAAGACCAGCAAAACCAAGCAGATACAGAGATAGTGTCCACCGAAAAGGAATCCGAGCATCAACAGGACGACCGGAAACCGCCACAAAAGCACTGGATGAACTTATCGCGGCCATCAATCATACAGAAGCCGAACAACAGACCGTTGCAAAGGTAACCACGACTGACTCTGTTCTGCCTACCCCACCTGTCAACCCCGACCTCCCACCAGAACCATCCCGCCGACCCGGTTCTGAACCTACACCCTCCTTCTCTTCCTCCCCTAACTACTCTCCGCCAAACTCCCAGAATCTCCTCACCGATACCTCCTCTCAGCCTCGTCAACCACCACCACCACCACCCACCGTATTTTCGGAACTAGCCTCCATGGGGCAGTTCCTCATGCACTTATCACACCAGCTGCCCATACAGTTTAAGGAAGCCACGGACACTCTGAAGGCCGAATACCAATACAAGGTCGACGTCCTGGAAGCTGACATCACCCCCCTCCAGGAAGAAATCGACGCCATAAAGACTGAGAACCATCAGCTACAGACGCAGTTAGCAGAGCTCCAAGCCAAATTCTTGGCAGAACAGACTCTAGTAGAGCAAAGAGATGCAGCCATCGAGCAACTTGCAGCCAAAGAACGACTCCTACACACCGCGCATGAAGAAATCCGAGCCCTGAAGGCCACCCTCCACGAAAACGAAGATATCAACGCCTCTCTCGAAGAGTTGATCGCAGAGACAAAGACTCAAATGCAGGAGTCCATCCAGAAGAATCAGGACCAACAGAAAGAAACCGAACAAGTCCAAGAACAGTTACGGCGAGCCGAAGAATGCGCAAATGAAGTTAACAGTATCCTAAAACGCCAGCTGATACGGGAAGGACAATACCTCAAGGATATCGACAAGACGCGCAGAGAACGAGATGCATTTAAGAAAACTCTTGATTTCCAAACCCAGCAGTTTGAACGCCAAGACAACCAAGTGCGCAACCAGGAGTATATTACAGAGCTGAAGACCAAACTGACCGAAATGAAGACTTCCAGGGACGCCGCACTATCCAACGATTTCTATCTACAGGAAGCTTTTGTGCAGACCCAGGCCGAGAACGTGCTCACCGAAGCAATCACACTTTGCTCTGTTAGAATAGATGCGCAAGTTTTAGAGCCCGACACGCTAAAACAACTATTAGAAACCCTTAAGAAAAAGATAGCTCGCACATTTAGATCGGCTAGAAGTATGTATCTCGAAGGTCTCATCGAAGAATAAGTATATTCGCCCATCCAAATTCATAATGTATGAATATGATAATCAACTTTTGGTTTTCTGACATTTTCGCACATGAAAAGTCTTGTTCAGTCTAGCACCAATCTACAGTGTAACACGCGGCATAATGATTTTTACTCTGATACAAATATTATCAAGGGAGGGAAGAGTCATGTCCTACTGACATACAATCAGTATAGCAAATGGCCTTTCAAGCACCGGTGTTTATAAAATGCGTATATAGAGCATAGCTTTCTTCATTAGTATTCTTCGAGATTCAGCGCCAGTTAGCAACTTCCAACATATTATTCTCAGCAACCCTTAAACCAAGCATGTCGGAATCTGACATTCTCCGCTGGCAACTCAGAAAGCGCGCCCATACACCGACCCACGTGGTAACGACAACAGATACTACCCTCCAAGACGATGCAAATGACGCAGTAACTTCTGCATCCCTAAGAACTCAGCATAAATTCTCCACCGAATTTAAAATCGAGCTCGACATCAAGTCGAAAAAGAATGAAGACTGGCTACGAAAGATAGGGCTCCTCCAGTTTGCCCAATTACCATGGGAGCAGTGGATTGCTAATGACGATGCAGAGGACCAATTACATAGCATGCGACAAACCAGCGGCTTCATTCTCAATCAGGTACGATTTTCGCCCCAGCTCGTCTCAGTCGTATTTAAACTACCACTCTATGATGGCGCCCGATATCTTAAATGTTCAAATGAGGATCTGAGGAAGGAATTTGGCGACTGTGAAGGCCCCCGACGGTATTACATGTTGAAAAATGCCACCTATCACCGACGAGAACAATTTAAATAGTATTTAGAAAAGCTCTGTTTACTAGTAAAATTCGACTTAATGTCGAAAGCAAATTTTTCCCCCCTATTACATGCCGAAGAAGGAGGTCCGCTTAGCTGGACACATTGGCTGTATAACCACCTCTACGCACAAATCATTGTCGGGGATAAGAGAAGATCCCACACCAACAGCAGACTAGCAACCTATTTAGCTGCTATATTTAATTTTGTCCAATCAGTAAAGGCTAAGCAGCTACACTGGTCCCCCCCTTTTTATCCCGGTGAACATGATCGAATAGATACAGAACACCACACAGAGCCTGAGGAAGCAACTCAACCCTCCACCTCGTCTGCATCTTTCTTCCACACAGGTAACAGCGCACAGAACCAGACCGTAGGGACGCCGTTTCGGCTGTCCATTAAACGACGAATGGCAGACAACTTGCCAACTGCCAACCCAGAGCAAGTACCGGACGATCTCCAACCCGATTTTGTCATAAGGATGCAAAACCAACTACAAGAAATTTCTCAATATTTGCGGCAACAAGAACACGCGATTCAGCACAAAAACGAGTTATTATTTGCCACGATGACTAAGTCCAATTCATTAATGACACAGATGCAAAAAGAATTGGATGGCAAAGAAGCTTTAATACAGGTGTTACAGAGTAACAACCGGCATCTAATGGCAGAATTGATCACCGCAAAAAAGTGTGTTCAAGACTTTAATCAGTGGCAGCAAACTATCCAAACACAAATTCAAGCCGAAATGTCAAGTTTTTCTACCCTGAATGCTCACCTGCAAGCCGAAAATGAAATTTTGCAGTCAAGGATACAAGTTTTGCAGGAGTTCGAAAAGCAGATATTAAAAGATGAGGGCGTAGAACTAAATGCCACATTGATGAAAAATGTGGACATAGACTTATTAAAACAGCAATTGGATAGTCGTGTTCAAAATAGCTGGACACTTTTTCGCAGGAGATGGCTGGCTATACTTGTTCCGCCACTTGAACAAGTGCGGTCAGAAAGGATTGGGGAGTCAAACCCTGGCATGGACCGACATGCAGTGCAAAAGGATGTTGAAGACAGTAATGCACCTGCGGGTTCGAGTCCACCGTGCGTGCCAGTGTTAGAGGGCCGCCGAATCAGGACGGATGAACCCGGACAGGTGCCTTAAATGTAAAAGTGCTGGACGACCGCCGAACAAGGACAAGAGTACGAGGACAGGGAGTTTAAATGAAAAAGAGAATCTTTCAGGGAACGCGCAGGTAACTGCAGAAGAGCGCACCCTTGTAAAAAATCCCCTATTTAAGGCAATGGAAAAAAAGAGCAGGCAGTCCCTGTTTTGCGGGAATTCTAGCGTGTTGTCTGATTAAGTCTCACTGAGATTGCTATCACGTCTTGTGTGCGCGTATATGTTGTTGAAAGGATAAGTTCTGCTTGATCTGTTCCGTCTGTAGTCCTACTAGTTGATTACACTCACCATAATACGGAATGACGAATTAGTTGTATTGTGTGGCGAAGCCGTTCGGTGATGGTTAAGTATGATTCTGAGTGTGAACAAGCGTGACATGTTATTTGTTAGTTCTTCTGGGAAGTAAGTAGCGTGAAGAGTAATCGCGAATTAATTGTTTGTAGAGTCCTTGTGAGCGATTGAAGTTGTTACTACACCATATATTTGCTGTTTACCTCAACTTCGGAAGATTAGTAGCTGTAACGGTCTGAGTATGAGTAGAACAGTGGCTGTGTATGTTTGTTGAGGAGATTAACTGTTCGAATCCACGTGACTTTAAGGCATACGGTCTAATTGGCATACCTACCTACTTTGAAGAAGTACGTAGTAGGCAATTTTGTTATTGAAGTATCTTTTGCGTGTAGAGTACGTAATCGGCCGGCTAACCTCAGTCCTGTAGTTCTAATTCCAATACACTGAACAGACTTCCGTTGTTCAGGGACGGATACTGAGCTAAGGACGGAACAACCGTAAGATTGTGTGTTAAATTGGGAAAATAGTACAGGGCCTCTGTCTAACAGACCCCTACCACTCCCAAGAACCCACGTGACTAAGAGAGGGATTGCGGTTAGAAGTATTTGGAACCGATCAAACGTGAAGTATCTGAATCGAAGTAGAGTAACGCTTAAACCCATAAATCAGTATCAGTTTAATCCATAAACAGTTTAACATTTAACACAACCAACCACTGTAAATAAACCACAACCAGGATCTGTTCTTGCAGATCCAACCCTAGAAGACTTGGACATGATGTTCAAGGCATACTAGGCTCGACTTCAAGAAGGGCCAACACCTGCAAACCTAGACAAGAACTACCCTAGAGCAGATTTAGAGATTGAACGAACAAAAATGTGCATAAAAATGGTGGAACTAGCTCAAGTTATGTTCGAGGCCAATCAATCGTTCAATTAGACAAATGCTATTACACCAGGTTTGCACTTCCAAGGCTTAGTCGATACATTAGAGTAGCTAGTAAATAAACCACAAGTTTCTTTACCTCCACAAGCTTAACCAATTGTTGAAAGAGAAAGCTCGTCACCAAAGAAAGTCTATGTTCCAGACTCCATAGATGATGGAGAACCTCTTTCAATTCAACAACACACGCAAAAGTTCTTGCGGGAAATATAAGAAGAGAAATGGGCCAAGGAGATGGATGTTCCCCCTCCTATTCTTGAGATTGATGACCTTCATGATCAATTCCCACAAGACATCCCGTCTATTTCTGGAGACCAAGTAGAGCAACAAAGAGAAGAAAATTCAGAATTTGAATCCAATTCTATACAAGAGTTGCCACAGTTCACAGGCCCATGGGAATCTGAATCTCTTCAGATCAGAGCTCCCACAATATTGGTAAGAAATGAAGACTCAGTGGCTCCAAGAAACACTGATGTCGTGAAGAACACTAAGGTTCAATGTTATCTCACTGTAGAAGAGTTGCTCAAAGCAAAACCTGAGGTATGGAATCATGTGAAAGATCAGGTTCTAGAACTTGATTCCAATATGCCCAAAGCAGGCTCTAAGCAAGAAGTTCCAGAGATACCTCTAGACAAAATAGGGGACATGAGCCAAGGTGAGGAAGGTAATACTTATCTTCCGATCACCTACCAAGGTTACACAACCAAAGCAATCATAGATTCAGGTGCCGGTGTTGCTATTGCAACCACCTCCTTGTGGAAGCAATGGGGTAAAGCTGCATTAAGACCAACTAGAATGAAGCTTCAGATGGCTGATGGCCATGTGGAAAGACCTCTAGGATTGCTAGAAGGGATAACTCTAACCACTTGTGGTGTAGAGTTTGAGCACACCTTTGTTATATGTGACTTTGGTAAAACTAATACCTACGAAATGATCCTAGGAAGACCCTTACTATGACAACTGCAAGTGGTACAAGATTGGGGAACCAATTCCTTATACTTGAAGCACTTAGGGGTCACAACCAAGGTCAATTTGAAGGATTATACCTTTAGAGATATACCACCCCTACAATGGAATCCTATCCACAAGGAGCAAGAAGATTCAATCTTTGTGCATTCTAAAAGTTCATCTGATATGTCTTGGATGCATGAAGATACTCATTTGTGGATGTGCAAGGTCACGAAGGAAGAGGAAAAATGCTTAAAGGCAAGAGAAAAAGGAACTCCTCAAGGAGATAGACCAATTAGACACCCAGACTATACATCGATGATCTTTCTAGATGAAGAATTTGAGCCTCATGGTTGGGCAGAAATCTCGGCCACCATGGAGATTGCAGTCAATGAAGAACAATGGACACCTCATTGTGATGATGAGGGTTATGATATTTTAGTGTTTATGTGTCAGCACTTGCTAGAAGAATTGACCCTAGTGACTTCATAGAAGAAGAAGAGAACGATGACGATCCAGAGTCCATTGTGATGGATAGTTGCTTTAATTCAGAGAAGCACTATCTAGAAGATATAGGAGTATTTACCCAAATAAGAACCTCTCACAAGTATTAAACCCATAAATTCAAAGAATGGAAGTGAAGGAGGTCAAAAGAAAAAGAAAACACAATCATTGAAACAGGAAGAGGAGGAACCGTTGTTTGAAGTACCAGAGAATTTCAAGAAATACGAAGTTGAGGACCAAAAAATTTTGGTACAAATTGCCTAAGAGAGAGGCCTTACAGGAGAAGCATATGATAACAAAGAAAAGACCAAAAAAATTGTAGTCACCATTGAAGAGAACGAAGAGAGATGTACGTACATAGGAGATGACCTAAGTAAAGAAGAAGAAGCAGAGTTGGTAGCTTTATTAAGGGAATATAGGGTAGTGTTTGCATGGCACTATAGAGACTTGACGGGAGATGATCCGAAAATTTGTTCTCATATGGTCCCCATGATAGGAGATGCCAAGCCCACCAAACAGAATCCCTACACATATAATGACACCTATGCAACTAAAATAAAAGAAGAAATCGACAGATTGATTGAAGCCGGATTTATCTATGAGATTGAGCATACTGACTGGGTGTCCCCCATTGTAGTGGTGCCCAAGAAGAATGGAAAGTTGTCTGTATGTATTAACCTTAAAAAAGTTAATGCTTCCATAGTAAGAGATAGTTATCCGCTTCCAATCACTGACCATTTATTGGAGCGTGTTGCAGGCAAGGAAGTTTATAACTTCCTTGATGGATTTTTACGTTACAACCAAGTAGCCATTGCCCTAGAAGATCAACATAAAACAGCCTTTGCCACAGAATGGGGAGTCTTTGCATTTCGTGTGATGCCATTTGGGCTCACCAATGCACCTGCAACGTTCCAAAGGCTCATGTGCCGTGTCTTCAAAGAGTTCTTGCAAAAGAGCTTAGAAGTATATGTGGATGATTTATGTGCTCATTCCCAACAAAGAAGATACCACATCCTTGAGCTCAAATAGATCTTCAACAAGTGTAGAGAATATCGAGTGTGTCTGAACCTAGAAAAGTGTGTGTTCATGGTATGACAAGGTAAAATCTTAAGTCACATTGTTTCTAAAAACGGAATATCAACGGATGAGGACAAAGTAAAAGCCATAGCGGAGCTGCCGAGGCCAAGGAATGTTAAAGAGGTACAAGCCTTTATGGGCCATTGTGGATTACCGTAGGTTTATTCACATGTATGCAATTATAGCTAAGCCTCTTTATGCCTTGTTGACAAAATTTGAGTGGAACGACGAATGCGAGAAGTCCTTCAATGAGCTGAAGAGACACTTGTGAATAGCACCAATATTGACCACTCCTGATTGGACTAAACCATTCCATGTCCATGTAGATGCATCCAATCATGCAGTAAGATGTGTGCTAGCACAACCCATAGGTGAAGGCAATCTAGATTTGCCTATAGCATATGCGAGCAGACAAATAAACAAAGCAGAACAAAATTATACAACAACTAAGAGAGAAGGATTAGGCATGGTATATGCCGTAAAGAAGTTCAGACACTACTTATTGGCCAACAAGTTCAAGTTTTTCACTGATCATCAAGCTTTATTATACTTGGTCAATAACCCTTGCAATACACGACGTCTAGTAAGATGGTTCCTCTTACTAATGGAATATGACTTTGAAGTCTTTGATAGGTAAGGTAAGGCCCACCTCAGAGCGGATCACCTTTCTCGCATCACTTCAGGAGAGCCACCGCAGGGAGTGTCTGATGAATTGCCCGATGCTTATGTGTTCAATCTAGAAGTTGTTCCTAAATGGGCAAATAAGTTAGTACCCGTCCTAACCTTCGGACCCGCAAATAATAATGTAAAAACAAAAAAATGTAAAATCACAAAAATATCAAATATTGGCAGGGAGCATGTATAAACAAGATACGGAAGGTGTTCTAGCTTGTTGTGTCGAGTATGATGAACACAATAGTTGGTTGCAACAAGCCCATGAAGAATTTCTAGGGAATCACTATTCTAAACAATGAACATTGCAAAATCTAAAATGTTTAGGAGTGTATTGGCCTAGTATGGAGAAAGAAATTCATGAGTGGATCAAGAATTGTCCAGTGTGCCAGAAGAAACCCCCTGTGGATCATGCGACTCTTTATCACATATCATTAATTCCAGGTTGGAGTGATCCATTGGTAGAATTCATGAGATCAGGAACACTACCCAATGAAGCTAGTCTAGCAAGAAAACGGAGCATGGAGCAAGAGGCTCAAGACTACGCCCTCATAGGAGATAACCTATACCAAAGAGGCAAAGATGGTTACTTAAGGTTGTGCGTTCATGAATCAGACTACTTGAAAGTCTTAGAAATTGCCCATAGCAGTGTTGCCAACAGACACTTTGGGCCTAGCAGAGTAATCAAGACCATTCTATTCTCAGGACTGTGGTGGCCCACTCTTCATATGGATGCACATACCTATGTGAAGAAATGTGACACATGCCAATGTGCCCAGTATCCCATTAGAAAGGATGAGATGACTTTGATGCCAATGATGGGAGGACGTGCATTTTTGAAATGGGGTATAGACTTTGTAGGTCCTATCAACCCCCGATCTAGAAACTCCCATACCGAATACATTATTGTAGCCATAGATTATCTCACAAAGTGGGTAGAAGTCAAAGCCACAACAAAGAATGATGCTCAAATGATGGCAAAGTTCTTATTCGAGAATGTGTTCACAAGATATGGACTACCAATAGAGTTAGTAAGTGATAGAGGAACACACTTCTTGAATGAAGTCATTGAAAATCTCCTCCAAGAGTTCTTGGTGATACATAAGAAGTCTGCCCCCTATCATCCACAGGCTAACGGACAAGCTGAGAGCACAAACAAGATCCTATGTAATGTATTGATGAAATTGGTAAATAATAAGCGCTCTGATTGGGACAAACAACTTCATCATGCTATTTGGGCCTACTGAGTTGCCTATAAAATAGTACTCAATGCCACCCCATTTCAGATGGTCTTCAGATAAAATGTTGTGCTACCTCTGGACTTCCTAATTCCAATTTTAAAAGTAGCACAACAACATGATTGGAATGGACACGAGTTATCCTCTAGGATCTTTGATCTAGAACGCTTAGGTGAGACAAGGCTATGAGCGGCGGAAGGCATCTATGCTGCAAAGAAAAGGCAAAAGGCATACTTCGATGCACATATCAAAGATAAAGGATTGAGAGCAGGAGACCTAGTGTTGGTTTATACCCTAAAGCAACATGCCCATAAATTGGAAAAAAGAGGATACGGACCCATGATCATTAATAGAATTTCCACTAGCGGTGCAATTCAATTGGCCATACTAGAAAGTGATATCCTGTCAAACTATATCAGTGGATGTCGAGTCAAGCTATATCAAGAACCTCTTATAGAGGATATGCTAAAGAGACTAAACACTGCTAAGAAGCGAAAAGAAGAAGAGTTACGGGTTCGAGAAGAAGCATAGGCAGAGGCTAGAGAACGCATTAGGAGAAATAAGCTAAGGCGCCAAGGCCTAGATCTCAATCTTGAGGCCCCAAGATACCACATGGCCATGTGTAAAACATCCGGTGCAATTGCTTCTCAAATAATTGATCGACGTCCCTTTGTGAACATCATGATAGGACAAGGAAAGAATGCAAGGACTGTGAGAGCATTGATTGACTTAGGTGCAGCAAGCAGTGCAGTTAGACTTTCATACTACCAAGATCTACAATTGAACATCAGTTCCATTGAGGCCTATCTCATAAGTTTGGGAGGTGTGGAAACCCCTTGTTTGGGCGAGGTGGAACTTCCCATCTACCTTCAAGTTGTTCCAATAAAAGTCAAAATGCTAGTGTGTCATGATGAGGACCTTACAGAGTCACTTGTCTTGGGTCAAGATTGGATTTACGACCATGCAGTAAACTTAAACCTAAGAAGTCAAATCCTTCAAGTTTGGGCACATGAACAATGTATTACATTAGAATTAGACAATTGCATGCTCACAAATCCAGAGGTCACACATTCTCTTAGTTCTTTCGAAACTAATCTTCACAAAGAAAAGGTTGTCTGGGTCAATAGCCCTACGAAGCAAAAGGACTCAATCATGGAAGCACACGCTCAAAGGCCCACAAACCTCTCTTCTTCTTCGCATACTAATGCAAGCATAACTGGACCAAGGAGGCAAGCAAAAAAGACATCTGCTATATCAGCTAGACAGATAGAATTCAAGAAGAAAGAAGCTGAGGGCATGAAGCAGATGTGGGTATGAAAAGGAGAACAACCACCAACTTTGCCGCAACCATTCCCATCGAAGCAAGCTAACCATGCTAAAAGAAGCACCAAGAAATGAGGACAAGCTCAATCCCAAGGTCTCCGACAGATTTGGGTACCAAAGCAATCAATCGATGAAGGCCGACCATAATGACATACAAATTTGGGTGCCAAAGAAGTTAGGTGCAGCTCAACAAGGGCAATTGCAAATGTGGGTACCCAAGGCACTCTTACATGCACAAAACAATATGATCTCCTTCACGAGAAAAATCTCAGCAAAGAAACCATGGAGAAGCAAGAGTCGAAACTATGGACAGAGAACAAAAGAAGATATATTCATCTCCTCACCGGTAATAAAAATACAACAAAAAAGGGTATGGGTGTGGAAGCCAAAAGTACCAATAGTTTCCACAAAGCCAAAGCGCCAACCATCCTGGATACCAAAATTCAGAAACCACCCAAAGATAAAGAGGACAAAGCTTATGTCTATAGGGCCAAATACTTATCCTGAAATGGATCCCTATAAGAAGGATTACATCATTTCAAGATCCACTGGCTACCTCCAACAAAGACTACATCAACATCGACCAAGCAACATTGAAAGCCTCAACGTGCAACAACCATGTGCCTTTGGAATAACCTTGTCTTTTGCACCATTTAGGTCATGCATTTCCAAAGTATGCATTAATATAGGGCCACATTACACGGCCTTGCATAGACACAATTGAGGATCCCAGGCATATGCGACACATTTGACATATGTAAAATATTTTATTGATGCTAACACATTTTTTTTCTTGTTTTACTCCATTGTTAAAAAAAAAGGGAGAGGAAGAAGACAAGAGAAAGAATGGGATTGTGTGTTTGAAGAATCCCCAATGCGAACCATCAACAAGGACATCCATTAACAATGGAAGACAAGTTGATGGTCAATCACCATGATGGAAGTACAACACGAAGAGTTGAAGATCGACAGAACTTTCACCATGGTAAGAATTGTATGCTTCAACAACAACATAACCATGATCGATTAGGAAACCTCTTCGTCGGCATACCCTTGTGCACTTAGCTCAAGACCCAACTTCTTGCACCATAATTCTTCCAATGCATTTCCAAGGTATGCATGCATAGGACTACATTACAAGGCCGTGCACAAGGCACATTCTTCTTCCAACCCATGCACTAATGCACTTACCCATCAGTCATTATGGGTCACGAGTACTTGGCATGGAAACTAGGGAAGCCATCTTTGGAAGAACTAGAGGACATCACGGTGACAACAACAAGATCAAGGAAGCAATCCACCATGAGAGTTGCTCATAATCAACATTGACAACCTCTTTTGAATAGCTCACAATTTTTGAAAGCTCTCATTCCCCCAAAAGCTCCAATATTCCACTCACCCTCCACCTAAAAAAATGGCCATTAACCACCCATGTAAACTAGTCTCATAGACATCTTGGAAGTGGATGCCTAATATCCCACATCTTGTGACAAAATATGATGACACCAACCATGCATATGAGATTATGCATAATTCAAAGTATGCATATAGGAAGTCTAGACTTGTATCAGACATGAAGACATCATTAATATCACTCCACATCACCATGCTACATGACATGCATGTCAATATTGGAAAGGGTTTACGGTCTTGCCATACTAAGATCGACATTTGTTTCTCTACTAATGTGTTCTCTTTTTGTAGTAGATACTTGTAAAAAGCACCCAAGATCTCAATGCAAGCAAGAGAATTATCTACAACGGATCCCATTCTACACACGGTGGTCTATCGCAACCTCCCAGCAAAAGACTACCTCTTGTTGCCACCATGTGAGTTTCAAGGATTTCAAGGTCTTACACCCATCGAAGACCCACCTCAAGCGAGGATTTATTGAATTCATGCCAAATCTCATTGGTTTCAAGGTCTAGAACTACCTCTTGCTAGTGTGGAGTATATCTATGAGGCGAAAGTTAATTTCAATAGTAATGTATGGGGGAAGATACCAATTATTTTCTTGAGAGTTTGAGATGTTATAGAATACAATAGAGCTACAATCATTACGGGACAAGGCCGGATGCAAGGAATACTTTGAAGCACTATTACCAAAACTAGATTTCTACAACTTTTTCATCTCGTAACTACTCTTCAACCAGTAGACAGGAAGGGCTTCCCAACACATTTATGTCACTGTCTCTGGTCATGGAACCACCTTTTAAAAAAATCAATCTCACCCATAAGATTATATGTGTAGCCCTAAAGATCAATGGCAAGCATGTTCCCTCAGAGAAAAAGACTTTAGTCTCTGAAACCATGAAGAAAGGAGATGTGTTAAAATGGTCCCAAAGTCCAATGATTACACTAGAGCTATCCATGCTCCTATGGATATGTATGCAACACTTTGCCTTCCCGGCCCAAGTCCTCTTTACTCAACCTCATAAGCATGTGTCATCTAGTTTGTATTTGGCTAATAATCTATCCTGGACCATCAATCTAGCACATTAGATATAGGAGCATCTATATCTTGCAAATCAAAGTTGGGCCAAAAAATAGGTGATGTTGTGCTATTAAAAGAATTGTCTCTATGTGCCTTGCCTACAACATTTCAATTGAACGTGATCTCACTAGCAATCAGCTCCACAAATACAAGAGTACCCCCATCTCAACCTCCCAGTTAGCTAAGTATATGAGAGGCTCCATCCCTTATTTACAAGTGGAAGCTTCACCACTACTGCAACCACCCCCAACCTTCATCACCAGAATCACATCCAAATTGGAAAATCAAGGCACACAAGACCAACAAGAGGAACGACAACAAGAAGAACAAGGAGAGATAGAATGCATTGAAGATGAATGTATCTCAAATAGATTAGCTTACACTATAGCAGTGCAAAGGCTTTACACAATGATGCAAGTAGTTTGGGCCCAACAACAAGTCATAGAGGAGCAAAGCCAAGATTTGTTGCAAAGAGAACTAGAGAATAGTGGATTTGATGCACCCTTCATCGATGGCTTCAACATGTTAAATGATTTTCATATTAAGAACAAGGATTTTCAAGAAGGGGATTTAGTTTTGGCATACACACTTAAGTAACATAGTAAGAAACTCAAAGAAAAGAGGACATGGGCTATATATTTTGCATAAAATTGGTCCTAGTGGGTCAGTACAACTTGCAAACCTAGATGGAGAAGCCATGCCAAATTATATAAATGGATGTAGAATCGAGAGATATATGGAAACATTAACTGTAGGTATGTGGAGAATATTACAAAAATCACAAAAGAGAAAAAAAGATAACCCAAGAAGCTCAAGAGGAAGCAAAAGAAAGAATTAGAAAGAGTAAATATTTGAGATAAATAATGATTGTGAGCTTATTAAGAAGGTAATAAGTGATCATCTACCAATGGTGGAAATGTAGTATCAACAAACAAACATTAGGGTTTGGTTAGACACTAGAGCATAAGTAAATTTCAAAAGTATTGATTCAAATGAATGTGAAGAGGACTAATAAGGACACATTGATTAGATCTATTAATGGACAAAAGTCTTTCTTCTTTGTCAACTACCTAGGTTGAACTAAGAATATGAGATGAGGAAACTTTGGTAGAATGTGAGGAATGGCCTAAGGGGTTAAAGTTTAAAAGTTTTATTCTAGGCCAAGATTGGATTAACCAAGTTTCTTTGGATTTTGAAAATAAACATTAAAATTAAAAGTGAAAGGAAAAATTATGAGAATGTTTTTCTAAGTCATAATGTGCATAATTTTAAATAAACATACAAGAAATAGAAATGGAAATTTTCAAATTTCCTATTGAAGAAACTTAGAAAGAACTAATCAAAACCAGTTTGGAAACCAAAACACAAAAAAATCATCACAAAACTAATGGAGATAAAACAAATGGAGTACAAAAATAATATCTCATAAAAAATGTGACAAAAGTTTGGAGACACAAAGGAGATGTTCAAAAACAAAACAGGAAAACAAGTCAACATATACATGCCAGTGACAAGACATATAGACATGTTCGGAGATCTAAGAAAGATATCAAAGGAGTATGGCAGAGATCTTCCAAAACAAAGAGGCAAATGGATTGAGAAGAACAAACAAAACATAAGCATTTCAAAATACAAGTAGGGAAAAATAAAGGGTCATTGTATAACACTCAAACTCAAATGTGTGTGTGTGTGTGTGTGTGTGTGTGTGTATATATATATATATATATATATATATATATATATATATATATATATATATATATATATAGGTAACAGAAAAAAATTAGCTCTTTAAACATGGGGAAAAGAGCTTGGAGGGGGAGAACTTCATCGAATTGTCCATATTAATTGATTAGAAAAAAGAAAAAAAAGGGAGAGAAAAAATGGTAAAAAATAGAGAAAGTAAATATATATGAAAAACAAAATTAAAAATGAAAAAAATAATATAAATAAAATAAAAAAGAAAAGTAATATATATATATATATATATATATATATATATATATATATATATATATATATATATATATATATATATATATATATATATATATGTATGTATGTATGTATGTATGTATGTATGTATGTATGTATGTATGTATGTATGTATGTATGTATGTATGTATGTATGTATGTATGTATGTATGTATGTATGTATGTATGTATGTATGTATGTATGTATGTATGTATGTATGTATGTATGTATGTATGTATGTATGTATGTATGTATGTATGTATGTATGTATATATATATATATATATATATATATATATATATATATATATATATATATATATATATATGTATGTATATATATGCATATATGTGTGATATTTAATGGGCTCAATGCAAGCTATAGGATGGGTGTGCGAGTTTATTTAAGTTTCATTTTATTTTCAAGGTTTTTTATTTTTTCTTTTTTTATTGTTGAAGAGAGTTTATTCATTTATGTTTCAAGTGCATAAGTAGAAGAAAAACCTTGCATGAATGTGATGATCACTTTGATGGGATTGTCCGAGTAGAGTGATGAAAGTATATGATGAGAATTGTGATTTTTCTTTTTGTGATGAATTTATTTTCCTTGAAGTCTTATTAACTTGATTGGAGTATATTTTTCTATTATTTTCCATATGAAGATGACTCATGGTTGCCCATTTCCAAGTTAGAGGCTGATGCAATTTCATTATCTAGGGGACGTTGGTTCCTCCATAGTGGAAAAACTAAAGAAATCATGGAGTTGGAGTCAGATGAAGAACAAGAGATTTTAGAGAAGGAGAAGATAGAGAAAGATCTCAAGGATTTCATTAAGATCATAGGAGAGCATACCTTCATAGTAAGAAAGGGAAAATGCGAATATACAATGCTTTCTTAAGAATTTTACAATTTTGAGAGATCAAAGGTGATATATAAGGGATGGAGGCTAGTAGGTCTACACAAGCTACTAGAGAAGCCTATTTACTCTATGAACATCATGGAGGAAGTGAGAAGAAATAACATTGATCCTTACTTCATTTTCAAAGTGAAAAATTGGGAGAATGAGTAGGTGGATATTACCATTAGACTTGAACAAATCAAAAGAGGCTTTGTAGTTTTGCCCAATGGGAACTAAGGTGGATGTAAACTTTGTAAAGAAAAATGTTTCATCCTATGCAGGTTATACAAAGTTTGTAGACTTCAAAGACAAGCCAAATGAAGAATTGGCTATCAAGATGTTTTTATAGTTATTGTTCTTACCTATATTATCGAGATACATTATGCCTCATAAAGCAGTGACATTGGTAATCATGAACAACAAGGATAAGACCAAACCAATGGAGTGGTTGTCCCATTATGGGCTTATATGATGCGTCATGTACTCATTGCAAAAGGGTTTTGGAATATTGTGTAGGGTGTTGACAAACGTCCTATTACACCTGCCAATATAGTTACTAAAGGTGATGCAAATGGCATTGAAGATGGTAATATTATTCAGGTTCCGATGCATGTTGCGGTTCCAATTGCACCTATTGTAGAGCAACTTCATTGGGATGGCAGAGATGCTCGCGCACATGCATTGATAGCATTTTCTATCAAACATGTCATTATTCCTCACATTCACTCATGCAATACAACAAAGGATGCTTGGGATACACTTACCACTTTATACTAGACAAGGAATGAGGCTCATGTTGCTTACCTCCAAAACAATTGGAGAGTGAGCACATGGATAAGGGAGATTCCATGGATAGTTTTTTAACAAAGATCAAAGATTTTAAGGAGTAGTTGATTTTTGCTAATGAATTCTTGTTTGAGAGTTCACTTCTGTAGACTGTTCTAAATGCTCTTTGAGATTCATATCAAAGTTTTTTTTCTACTATTTTATTGGTGATGAAAGGCAATCCAAATGCCCTAACATTTGAGGAGTTATTCTCTATTCTATTGCAAGAAGACGAATCTAGGAAAAAACATGTGCATTATGTGTGTTGAAGATCAAGCTTTCCTAGCTAGTCAGAAGAGCAAAGGTAAATGGAGCTTATCTATTAGTAAGCAAAAAAGTGCTAATTCTACACAATCAAAGAAGGATGAGAGAGATGAGAAGAAAACAGAAGAAGTAGAAATTGTTTTGCAAATACTATAAAGGAAATGACCATGTCATAAAAAGTTGTCCAAAATTAGCTGCAAAAGAGGCAAAGAAGAAAGAGGTTGGAATGGTTGTTGTAGAGGCCTCTACATCCAAAACAAAAAGTCTGCTAATCTTGTGTGGATGAAGAATGGGTATTTACTATTGTTTGCAGTTATGAGCCATCTTCTCATGAACAGTGTATGTATGGCCTCTTCCTAAAGATAAGGAGATTATGAAGCACATATTTCTAAGTGAGTAAAATTTTCTATTTTCAAGAAGTCTTACACAAATACTTCTAGACAAGAGGAAGGTTCCAATGTTACATGCTTCTCATGAAAGTAATAAGATATGAAGATCTCATGAGAAGTTTGCACACATATATTTTTTGGCACTTAATTGAGGAGTGCCTTTACACTTGATGGGTTCAAATTGGCTTCATATGGAGATTGTGTAATGGTCATTGGTTCAAAATCTTCATGTTGGTCG
Organism: Ceratopteris richardii; assembly: GCA_020310875.1. Classification (NCBI taxonomy): domain Eukaryota; kingdom Viridiplantae; phylum Streptophyta; class Polypodiopsida; order Polypodiales; family Pteridaceae; genus Ceratopteris; species Ceratopteris richardii. The sequence continues at coordinate 10,405,688 of CM035414.1, read as the reverse complement.
TCTCTCTGAATTTGTTTCGAGAAGGTTTCATAATTCAAAAGGATCTATATGTTATGAAGAAGATTTGGTGGAGTATTTTATTTTTATTTTAGATTTTTCAACCTGAATCCTTTTCAAACAAAATGTTTCAAAAATTATTCCTTCCTCATATATAACTATTTTGTGAATTTATTGCTTGTATTTGGAGTGGATCTCTCTCTTGAGAATAAGTTTTCATATGGCATTAACTCTTATCTTTATTCTTGCTTCTATGAATGCATCACTCAATAACATCGTTGATTTTTTAGTTAGATCATTATATGAATTTTAATCTTTAAAGATGGATGAGAAATTGGTTCCTAGTGCTCTCAAAGATGCCATAAGATGTGAAGATTCAAAGTTTCCTTTTCCATTAGAGATTGATGTCCATTTGCATTATATCTCTATTTTGTCTTACTTCCCTTTGAGTCCATTGTGCCAACAAAATGAAATTTTTTGTCATCTAAACTTACTTAAAGCACTTTGTGTGCATCAGCTTTTGGAAAACTTTGTAGTTGGAATTGATCCACCCAACTCGATACCTTCATGACATTTTAACCTGACGTGAAATGTTCCATGGCATCGATGCAAGTTCAAGTGAAATTATTTCAATTATTTTCAATTTGCATCTATTTTTTGGTTCATATTTTCTCCAGATTTAAAAAACTTGCACCTTCTTCCATAGAGCTATTGCTTGTTCAAGGCTTTGTAAGACTCCTTGGTATTGAGGGCTGATCTATCCAAATCTAAGTGCCTCCAAAAATGCAAAAGCCTTGAAATTTTTGCTTCACCGTTTCCTTCAATAGAAACAATAACAATTTCACAATTCATTCATATAGAATTCCTTGTGTTTAGGATTATTCATCAATTTATGTAAAACACACACACACACACACACACACACATATATTGAGGATCACCTGCAAGCAAACAAGAAGGAAGGTTGTTAGAAGATCCTTCAGTCCACTTTCATCAACTTTATCAGTAAAGAGTATGGCAGGTCAGGTAGACTTGGAAACCCTACTATCAAGATTAAATATAAAATTTCCTTCTTTCAAAGGCCTAGCTCAGGAAGATCCCGATGAGCATATTAGAAGGTTTTTAGCACTATGCAAAACTAGAGGCTTGATGGGAAGAGAGGATGCCTTTTTTATACTCAATGTTTGGCACGATCCAGAACCAAAAGATTTGAACCATAAAAATTAATATATATATATATATATATATTTTAAAAAAATAAAAAAAAAGAAAATATTTCTTTCTTTTCTTTAATTTTTTTGAACGCACAGGGTTTGGAAAAAAAAAACAAAAAATAAAAATAAGATAAAATAAAAGAAAATCAAAATAAATAAATAAATAAATAATAAAATAAAATAACCAAAGGATAAAATAAAAAAGAAAAAAAAAATAAAAAATAAAGGGGAAGGGGGGGTGGGGGGAGAGAGAGAGAGAGAGAGAGAGAGAGAGAGAGAGAGCGAGAGAGAGAGAGGGAGGGTTCTTTTTTCAAATTTTTGGCTTTCTCCTTTTTTTCTTTTGTTTTGGAAAAATAAATTCCATGGGCCTTTTTTTTTGTTTTGAAAATATCCAAAAAATGAAGAAAAATCCAGAAAAAGTTCAAAAAAAATGCAAAAAAAATCTAAAAAACTTTTGAAAAAAATCTCAAAAAATTGCCTACAAGTCTAGGCCAATTTCCTCACTCAAAACCATAGAGAGCTTCCTTTATTCCTCCAATTTAGCAAGAAATTGACATTTGAAAAGGATGAAAAATGCTAGAAAAATTCCCAAAAAATGCTTGAAAAAATCCCAAAAATTCCGAAAAAAATTTCTAAAAATTGTACTTATGCAAAGTGTATGAAATGTTGCTAAATTTTACTATTTCACTCGAGTCAATAACCTGAATGATTTCCTCTTTTTCTTCATATGCTTCCTCTCTACTTGAGTTTGGAAAAATTCCATAGCAGGAAGATGGGACTTCTGCATGGAGCCAAGCCAACATGTTTTCATCTTCATATAAATTTGCTCCTTCAAATAGATCTGCTTTTGGGTTGTCCAACAATTCTTCTTCCATACAAATACCAATTGTCTGCATCATGTTGGTACATCTTTGATTGTCTGATCCTTCTTCTAAAATTATATGCTGCAACTCTTTTCCCTCTTGCTTTACCCACATTGTGTCCTTGCCCCAGTCATGTAGTACATTGGCATGCCTTAACCAAGGTCTCCCAATTAGCAGAGGGAAACTTCCTTCTACCTATGGCAACCTTAAAACAACAAAATCCAAGTTAAAGATGGTACCTTGTATCTTGACTGGGACTCCAGGGACCACTCCCATAGGCTTTATTATGCTTTGATCTGCCAGTGTTACAGTGAAGTTTGCAGGTCTTGAAGGGTGTAGTCCAATCTTTTTCATGGTATATTCAGGCATCAAGTTAATGCCAGAACCACCATCCACAATAACTCCTTGAAACTCATGACCTTTGATAGATAATGTCAGCCGAGGACTCTTATAATCTGTAAGGGGTGCTTCCCCTACAATTTCACCTTTATGCATAACAACAGTCTTCACCACTAAACTTGTAGTGGAAGCCTCATCAATTATCTGCAAGAGTTCTGGCCTGAATTTCCCATCCATTTTTATTAAATCAAAAATACTAACCTCCTTTTTCATGGACTTGAGTAGTTTTGAAGCCTCTGATTCCTTAAGAGCATGGGCTCCAATTGACTTATCAAACTCCTCATGAGCCCTGTTGAATGCATGCCCAATGGCATCACTGGTACATATGAGATCTCCTTTTGGCCTTGTCTCTGCACCTGTGGTGGCTTTGTCTTCAGATGTCTCTTTGTCTTTATTTGATCCATTAATTCTTGATTCTTGACCTACTTCTACTTGAGCCTTCCCCTTGCTTCTTGTCTGCATTGTAAACGATTCAATTTCTTCTAATTGCACCACCCTGGTAGATGGTGATGGCCCATTGATTTGATCTAACATTTCCTCTTTGTGCACAGAAATCATTTGAATGTGGGGCCCAGATGAAGAGGCTTGATTCTTAGGACAACAACAATTTGTATAGTGGTCTCTGGCCACTAGGCAGTTCCTGCAAGGAGGGGCATTTTCTGGTAGAGTGCACCTACTTTGATAGTGCCCACATTCTCCACATCTGAAACAAATGATTGGCCTCCTAGGCCCGTTTCCAAAGGTATTCCTCTATCTAGGGTTGTAATTGTTACCTTGATTGGGTGCAGCCACCATCACATTTGTTGGTGGTAGGGGTCCTCCTTGTGTCCAATATGTTGTTGCAGGCATTCCTCTTGATTGGCATTCCTGGGCCTCTATTGGCAGTAGCCTTGGTACATCAGGACCTACAAGACGTGAAAGTCAAAGAAGGGAGTCAGAGCGAAGGGACAGCACAAGCGAGCGAAGGGACAGCACAAGCAAACAGGGCAGTCAAAGAAGATCTGGCAAGTAGGCCAATATTTTTTCAAGACATTAATGCAAATCAGAGAGATGGACATGCAGGGAAGAAGAGCAAGTAGGGAGCTTGAAGATATGTATGGCAGATCACTAGAAGAAATCCCTACAACAACAGTGATTTTTATCACTAATAATCATTGTAAATCTCATTTCACATTTTTGTAGCTCCATTTTGTGCAAGCCAAGGAGTCCTTGAGCTTGAGGAGCCGTAGAAGTAGTTGCGTACCAATTTTCATAATTTTTAGATCTCGTTTGAGCCCCCAAATAAGCCCTGGAACCTAATTTTTAACTAGGCCGGACACTAGGTCTGGACAGGGCCAAAAGCTAGTCAAAGACTATAAAAGGAGCTAGAGAGCTCATTTTTGAGGTTAGATTGTAATTGAAACGAACTTGTAAGAGCTATTGAAAGTAATCTAAAGAACTCCATTGATTCTCTCTCTTTGTCTTGCCGTGTGTGCGCGTGTGTGTGTATGTGTGTGCATGCTTGTGTGCTTCTCACTCACGCACTTGTGTCGCCACTTGCTCGAGGTCTTCATACCATCCTCACATCTTCCCGGATTGACATTAAAGGAGGTGCTACTCATCACTGAGCTACACCAAATTTTGGCGCCGTTGCCGGGGATCGAGCTTTGAGGACGAGCGTGTGATGGTAAGACGTAGAGTTGACGCGTTGGAGTTGTAGGTATTTTCTTCACTCTCATCGATTTTCTTTTACTTTCTTCACCATCTTCATCACCATCATCATCATCACCATCTCCCACGTCCATCTCCATCATCGCGAAAATTTCAGTTTTTTGACTATATCCCCAGCTCCACCTCATTTCCCTCATTTCACTTGTGAGAGAGAGCGAGAGAGCGAATTTGCATGTGCTGTTTTTTGCATGTTTTGTGAGCTTTCTGCAGGTACAGGCCGCATCATCATCCCCAGCACCCTGCGCAGGTACGGAAATCTGAGTAACTGTCTGTGTGTCGCCGAGCTCTGTCAATCGCGACCGACTGAAAACTTGCTCTAATTGCTAAACAAAGTGCATATCCATGACCTACAGGCCTAGAGCTTCCCAAAAATGTGTTTAGTTTTTTGAAATTCCACAGATTTCTGTCAATCGCGATCGCTCTGTCAATCGCGATCGACAAACCACGACGGACAGATCTGTCAATCGCGATCGACACATCAATCGCGACCGACAGCCCACGACGGCTCTGTCAATCGCGACCGACAGAGTCAACGATCGATTGACCACGACCGACTGACTATACGCGTGACACGTGTCAATCGCGATCGAGTCATCAATCGCGATCGACTCATCAATCGCGACCGACACGGTCAACGACGGTTTGACCAGGACGGACAGACCAGGACGGCTCTGTCAATTGTGACCGACACGGTCAACGACTGTTTGACCACGATCGACAGATCCTCGCGACCGACCTGTCAATCGCGATCGACTCATCAATCGCGACCGACAGAGTCAACGACCGATTGACCACGACCGATTGACTTTTCGTAACCCCTGTCAATCGCGACTGACCAGTCAATCGCGACTGACAGCCACGACGGACCTGTCAATCGCGATCGACACGTCGATCGCGACTGACCTGTCAATCGCGACCGACAGACTTTGCGAACGCGTTAGAAGGGCAAATTAGGTCAAATTTTCAAGGCAAAGTGATTGGTCTAAATTGTGACTAAGTGTGGGACAAACTCTAGGGTGTAGTATTGCATTGTTAGGCCGTGCCACAAGCTACTCGAGTATTCCTGTTTGACTGTTAGCTTGTATTGAATCCTGATTTAACTCCCTAAACCCTGAACAGTCCTAACTTTTTCATACGAAATCCAATTTTTGAGCTCTTGGGCTTGTTGGAAAGCTCGTGGCATATACTACGCGCCCTCAACTGTTTTTTATAAAGATAATGCATTGATTTTCAGAAAGGGTATTTTGAAGTTGACCATACCCAGGGGACTCAAAGTCAGGGGTCTTTAGAATCATTTTCCTAAAAAGTCACAATGCAAATATGTGTATATGTTACATGAATGAAAGTTGTGGGTTGTGTCCTTGAATCTAAGCATCGAGCTAACCGTGGGACTTTTATAGGTCCATTGAGAGCAACAGAGAGCGTACAAAGCAAGGTTTCTTTGCAAGCTTGAGAACCGGGTTCTTGAGCACCAGAAAGCAAGGGATCAACAAGTAAGGTTGGATTATTCTCAACTCCCTCTGTCATTTCCTAGCTCAAGCTAAGAACGAGTAGAGATAGGAATAAGCCAGGGCGACGATAGGCAGTTATCAAGTTGAAGACTACCTAAAAAAACTCAAGTTCAAGTAAAAACATAATCTCTGTACTATCGATAACCTAAAGGAAAAGAACCTAACGTGGAACGATCAACCTAAAGTACGAAGAACATTCAAGTGTTCCTGACGACGGGATATCAGACAAGACCATAAACACAATAACTAACTAAAAAGAATCAAGTGACTGGTACCAATTGATTGGCAACGAGGTTGTACTCTAAAAAAAAAAAAAAAAAAAAAAAAAAAAAAAAAAAAAATTGGATAATCAGTTAGGCATATGAACCTTCGATCAGGACGACACCTAGCAAGGGAGAGACAAAGCCTTAGGTCTTCAGAGGCTAGTGTCAATCACACTGCAAGGTCTTGGGCCCAGCAGTTGAGCCACCACTCATACTACCCTAGCTCTGAGACCAGTGAGTCAGAAATGTCTCAAGGCATGGACAGACCTACGGGAAGTTCAGGAGTGCCTTATTTGTACAGGGTAGAAGGCCCTTACAAAACACAGCTGGAATATCTTAGGACCAACCGACTAGGTGCTAGCATCTATGAGGACGGCCTAGGAAGATCCGTGGTCCAGATTAAAAACCATGACCAATCCATAGGACTAGAACACCCAGCTGTCAAGTTTGAAAATGGTGCATACCTGGACAAAGAAGGAACTATATATGTTGTCACTAGTCACCCTGATAGGACAGATGAATTTGGAAATGTAATCTCAGAAGCGGACTTAGGCGACTTGGAACAAGGAAATATGGGAGTAGAACCTAGAACCCCTCGAGGTAAATCAGTTCTCACTAGGATTATCACACCTGAGTGGGTACCCCAGGACAACAAGAGCATAGAATTGCTCCTCAATCGGGAAACTGATGAAGCCTTTTGGAGGTATAAATCCAATCAGCCAACTGATATAGGAAATATCATGATCTATGAGCTTAAGGATCCGGATAGCCCAGGCAGAGTGACCTACTTAGATCATGCTTCAGAACGGATCTTTGTGGTGACAGAAAATGATAGGCATGCCTACACTTGGAAGGGTGAATTCATTTTCCCCCAACTAAGATCAAATGTATCCTATGGTCACCCTGGGGCTGGAACTTCCCAAGCTCATGGTACACAAAGAGATAGAAGTAGGGATAAACCAGAAGTAAGTTTCGCCAACCCCGTGGGCAGAGAAAGAACGAGAACAGAGACGAATAGGGTAGAACCTGAGATGCATAGAGCCCACAGGAACCAAAGAAATGTAGATGGATTCCCTCTGCCGAGACCTAGAGAGCACGCAAGAACTTTGAGACCCACCCAGCTAGTTAAGTCCATGAAGAATTACTTTGACGGCACAGGAGATCCCTATGATCATGTGGCGGAATTCAAGCAAGTCTTGAGAGCTGAACAGGTTGAGGATCTGTTCACGCAGTACAATGCTTTCGGTCTAACCCTTAGGAACACAGCACTTACATGGTTCCAACCATTGGATGAGCGTCAGTTCAGGAGCATAGACCAACTCCTAGAGGCTTTCATTGTAGAGTTCTCTAAGAGTGGCATAAGACACAATACTTCCTCATTGATCCACAGCTTCAAGCAAACCCCTCAAGAGACTGTGAGACTTGTAGGAAGAAGATTTAGGCAATACCTTGAAAGATGTCCTATTTCGGAGCTACCCACATCTGCTAAACAAGTAGCCTTATTCCTTGACGGATTGTTGAGTACGAAATTGAGATCCTATGTGTATCTGAAGGACCCTAGGACTATAGAAGAGTGTGTACGCATGTGCATTGACATTGAAGATAACCTAGGGGAAGAACTAGAGCTTTCCAAAATCTACAAAGATTCAGATAGTGTATCTAGTCACTCTTCCTCGCAGTCCACATCAATTGAGGAACTTGCCGAAAAGGTAGCTCAGAAATTAGGTGTATCGAGCAAACAATTCCCAAGGTTTGCCCCTGTGAAAAGATGCTATACATGCGGTGGTGACCATATGGCGAATGTTTGCCCTATTATGGCTCAACCCCAAGTAAACCCTAGTAGCCAGTACTGCACCATAGAACGGAGATACACCAATCACACCGCACAAGATTGCCCATACAACAAGCAGGCAGTGAGGCAACCCTACCCGCAGCCCTACCAACAAGGCAGATACCAAAACCAAAATCCACAATATGCTAGACCCCAACAAACCTACCAACCACAATATCAGGCCCAACAGAGACCCCAACCGGTACTAGCTCAACAGCCCCCAAACCCCGCTAACGTGATTCCAGTTAAGTATGCTGTTGCAGAAGAAAACCTGAATAGGGCCATAGTACCAGTAACCCCATTGATCTCAGAAAGTGACCCAAGTGATCATAGCTTTGATTCTGCACATGTTGATAGTCCCCAGGCTTACTACATGCATTCTCCAGAACATGGTGAGTCTTACTATAGTGAGGAACCAAGTGAACCTAGTTGGGAGTCAGATTACACGAACGTCATGTATGCAAACCCCAACCCCAGGCCTCAACCTAGGCAAGTAAGACCTCCATTCCCAAGAGGACCGTGCTACAGATGCCAAGGAGATCATCTCATCCGTGATTGTCCCTTACCCCCACCTACACAACCCCAGTCAGTGACTATCCAAGGTTTTTGCCAAGATTGTGGAAAAGAGCATCTTTTACGAGATTGCCCCAAGAACCCCAATAATGTGCCAAAAATCACTCCGATCAATGTGATTGGTTTGGTTGTAGAGTCCTCAGGAAGCGTCACTTCCACTGCACCAGTGCAGGTAGTCACGAGAGCTCAGGCCTTGCAGCAAAACCAAGAGACAAACCAGGATAAGAACTCAGAGGCTAGTGAACCCGAGAGTATAACAAAGAAAAGGACTAGAGCATGGAAAGATAGTCGGGAAAGAATGAAAAGACAATGGGCTAAAAAGATGAGTGAACTTGAGGAAAGCATAAGAGAAACCAAAGCTAGGATAACTGAAATCACCTCTCAAATCCCCTCTCACCATACCCCGCCGCCACCCCTCCCATCTCCATCTGACCCACCACCTTCCCCACCACGTCATACGATTCCACCACCCCCTCGGGTAGGATCAGTATTAGCTGATCCCACTCCTGAAGACATAGACATGATGCTCAAAGCATATCAGGCCAGAATCCAAGAAGGGCCGAACGTCACGGATCATGCCAAGTGCTATCCTAGAGCTGACCTAGAGATAGAAAGAACCAAACTGTGCGCGAAAATGGTCGCATTGGCTCAGACTATGTTTGAAGCCAGTCGCCTTTTCAATTACTCGGGCTCAGCCAAAACGCAATTACACTTGGATGGATTCCTAGAGAAGTTAGAGGAAATAATTGCAAGATCTGCCAAGGAAGAAAAAAATCAAGAAAAAGATAAGGCAAGCAAAAACATGAATCATTCCCCATCGGAAGTGTATGTGGCTACTTCCACTAAACCAGACAACTTCCCCTCCTTAGAAAGAATAGAGAGGCCAATAGCACAGTCAGAAAAGGAACCTACCCCTCAACGAAAGGAGAGGGCAAGAGAACTGATAAGCCAGCCTCTTCAGGAAGCCCATGTGCCTCCTCAAGAAGCTTATCTTCCCCCCCAAAAGTCACATGAGCCTCCCCCGAAAGCTTATGTACCTCCACAGGTGACCCACATTCCTTCCCAGAGAGTGTATGAGCCTACTCGGAAGAGTAACAGAATAAGCAATCCTCCCCAAGAAGCTTGTGTTCCAACCATTTATGAGAGCAAGGAGAGAGCCAACGATAGAATAAGCCCTCCTTCCCAGGTTGCTTATGCGCCTAATTCTACGGAGCCAGACACTTCTTCTTCTATGAATCGGTTTGCACCAGACTTCCTACGAGAGATTCAAGAAGACAAATGGGATAACGAAAGCGAGGTCGCCCCTCCTTTTGAACTTGTGGACGATGCACATGACCAATTCCCACAAGACATCCCATCTATTTACGGGGAACATGAGAGTACTCAGTCTCACGAGAGATTGGACTTTGAGTCTAATTCCATACAAGAGCTACCCCACTTCACAGGTCCATGGGAAGCAAAGTCCACATGTATGAGAGCACCCACAGTCATGGTAAGGAGCGACGACTCAGTCATACCAAGGAACACGGGAGTAGTAATGAACACCAAGGTGCAACGCGATCTCACTTTGGAAGAACTGACCAAGGATAGACCAAACGTGCAAAAATATGTAGCCAGTCAGGTAGCTGAAGTTGCAAAACCTCGTTCCAAGGTAGGATCCCATAGGACAGTGCCAGAAATTCCCTTGGATAAGATAGGAGATATGTGTGAAGGTGAAGAAGGGAACACCTATCTTCCCATCACCTACCAAGAGTACACCACCAAGGCAATTTTGGACTCAGGTGCAGGAGTTGCAATTGCCACCACCTCCTTATGGAAGCGTTGGGGCAAGCCGGCACTCAGACCGACGAGAATGAAATTGCAAATGGCCGATGGTCACATAGAGAGACCCCTAGGATTGCTAGAAGGAATAACTCTCACCACTTGTGGTGTCGAGTTTGAACATACCTTTGCCATATGTGATTTCAGCAAAAATCATGCCTATGAAATGATTTTAGGAAGACCATTCATGCGACAGTTGCAAGTGGTACAGGATTGGGGGACCAATTCTTTGTACCTGCAGCACTTAGGTGTTACAACCAAAGTCAATCTCAAGGATTATTCCCATAGAGATGTCCCTCCTATCCAATGGAATCCCATCCATAGAGCCAAAGATGATACAGAATCGGTGCATTCCATAGGGTCGGGATCCTCATGGATGCATGAAGATACTCACTTATGGATGTGCAAGGTAGCAGTAGAAGAAGAGAAGAGAGAGAAAGCCAGAGAGGTAGGTGCGAACGAAACTCATAGACCCATTCAAGACCCAGCCTATGCACCTATAGTCTTTCCAGATGAGGAGTTTGAACCCCATGGCTGGGCAGAAATTTTAGCAACAATGGACGTAGCCATCAATGAAGAACAATGGACACCTCACTGTGATGAGGATGGCTATGATATTTCAGTCTTCTCCATAGAGCCAATCATGGGAGAGGCAGTTTTAGAAGAATGCGAACCTAGCCCTGATGCATTTGAGGATGCAAGTGACTCCGATCTAGAGTCAATCATTATGGACCCACCATTTGCATCAGATGAAGAATACTTCCATGAAATAGAATTTCAACCCCAGAAGCATGGAGAAGTTACAAATGATGTAAGATTAGCAACGCATATGACCCCTAAGGAAGAAGGAAAGAAACGAAAGAAGAGAGAAGCCTTACCAGAAGAGGAGGAATCTTTGTTTGAGGTCCCAGAAAATTTTAAGAAGTACGAGATAGATGACAGGAGAGTCATGATAAGAATGCCTAAACGAGAAGCACAATCAGGAGAGGCCTATGATAACAAAGAAACTACCAAGAAAATAGTAGTGGCCATAGAAGAAGGAGAGGAGAGATGCACGTATATAGGCCATGACCTGACAGAAGAAGAAGAGTACGAATTGATAGCCTTGCTAAGAGAATACAGAGATGTATTCGCTTGGAGTTACAAGGATTTGAAAGGTGTTGACCCTGATATATGCTCACACACCATTCCCATGACCTCAGATGCTAAACCCTCTAAGCAAAAGCCTTATACATATAACGATAACTATGCTGCTAAGATCAAGGAAGAGATAGATAGATTGGTTGAAGCTGGATTTATCTACGAAATTGAGCACACCGAATGGGTATCCCCCATCGTAGTGGTGCCCAAGAAGAATGGCAAGCTGCGTGTGTGCATTAACTTGAAAAAGGTTAATGCCGCCACGATTCGAGATAACTATCCGCTTCCCATCACAGAGCATCTCTTAGAAAGAGTGGCAGGCAAGGAAGTGTACAGCTTCCTTGATGGATTTTCGGGCTACAATCAAGTAGCCATAGCTCCAGAGGATCAGCATAAGACAGCCTTTGCCACAGAATGGGGCATTTTTGCTTTTAGAGTAATGCCATTTGGGCTTACCAATGCACCAGCTACCTTCCAGAGGCTGATGTGCCATGTGTTTAAGGAGTTCCTGAGGAAGAGTTTAGAAGTCTATGTTGATGACCTTTGTGCTCATTCCAATGTTAGACAAACCCATATTCCGGAACTCAGGCAAATCTTTGACAAATGTAGAGAGTACCAAGTCTGCCTGAACCCAGAAAAGTGCGTTTTTATGGTCAGGCAAGGCAAGATTCTAGGACACATAGTGTCAAAGAATGGCATATCTACTGACGAAGAGAAAGTGCGAGCCATAGCAGAGCTACCTAGGCCAAAGAATGTCAAGGAAGTACAAGCTTTCATGGGGCATTGCGGTTATTATCGACGATTCATACACATGTATGCTGTCATTGCAAAGCCCATGTACGGACTCTTGACAAACTTTGAGTGGACGGATGAATGTGAGAATTCCTTCCAAGAACTTAAACGAAGATTATGTTCAGCACCAATCTTGACCACACCAGATTGGAATAAGCCATTCCATGTTCATGTTGATGCATCCAATTACGCTATTGGATGTGTGCTTGCACAACCTACTGGTGAAGGTAATATGGATCTTCCAATTGCCTATGCCAGTAGACAATTGAATGCGGCTGAACGAAATTATACCACTACTGAGCGAGAAGGATTAGGCATGGTATATGCAGTTAAAAAGTTTAGACATTATTTGCTTGCAAATAAGTTTAAATTTTTTACTGATCATCAGGCATTGTTATATCTTGTAAATAAGCCATGCAATACAGGAAGATTAGTGAGATGGTTTCTCTTGCTAATGGAATATGACTTTGAGGTTGTGGTAAGAAAAGGTAGGACTCATTTGAGAGCTGATCATCTCTCTAGACTCACATCGGGAGAAGCCCCACAAGGAGTATCAGATGACCTTCCTGATGCTTACTTGTTTAATCTGGAAGTTGTACCGCAGTGGGCTAAGCCAATAGTACCAGTCTTGACATACGGGCCCAACCATCCAGTGGTAAACACACGGAATAGAGAGATCGTAAAAGCCCAAAAGTATCACATCATGGCCGGGAGCATGTACAAGCACACAGATCAAGGGATCTTGGCTTGTTGCGTAGAAGAGGATGAGTACGCTAAATGGTTGCAATTAGCACATGTAGGTGCATTAGAGCAACACCATTCAAAACAACGAACTTTACAGACTCTAAAGAGATTCGGAGTGCACTGGCCCACTATGGAAGCGGATGTCCAGAAGTTGTGCAAGGAATGCCCAATCTGTTGCACTAAACCACCTGTGGAACATGCCACTCTCTATCAAGTATCCATTGTGCCAGATTGGAGTGAACCTCTAGTATCATTCTTGCGGACAAACACATTCCCCCCAGACATGACTCTAGCTAGGAAAAGGAGTTTAGCACAAGAAGCCCTGGATTATTCACTCATAGGTGATAATCTATATAGGCGCGGTAAAGATGGTTACCTGAGGCTGTGTGTCCATGAAAGTGAGTATCTTAAGATCTTAGAAACTGCTCACCAAGGTGTAGCAGGAGGACACTTTGGACCAGATCGGGTAATCAAGGCAATACTATTTGCGGGCTTTTGGTGGCCTACACTTCACATGGATGCACATACCTATGTGAAACGGTGTGATATCTGTCAAAGGACTCAGTATCCTATACGCAAAGATGAGATGCCACTGAAACCTATGATGGGTGGACGTGCATTCTCTAAGTGGGGAATAGACTTCGTAGGTCCTATTAATCCCCCAGCGAAAGGTTCTCATGCGGAATACATCATTGTGGCAACAGATTATCTCACCAAGTGGGTAGAGGTAAAAGCTACAACCAAGAACGATGCTCAAACAACTGCCAAATTCTTGTTTGAGAATGTATTCACGAGATATGGACTACCCATAGAGCTTGTAAGTGATAGAGGCACTCATTTCTTGAACGAAGTGATTGAAAATCTACTCCAAGAATTCTTGGTAATACACAAGAAGTCTGCCCCTTATCACCCTCAAGCTAATGGACAAGCTGAGAGCACTAATAAGATTCTATGCAATGTACTGACGAAATTAGTGAACACTAAACGCTCTGATTGGGACAAACAGCTACACCATGCTGTTTGGGCATACCGAGTTGCCTACAAAACGGTACTCCAAGCCACCCCCTTTCAGATGGTATTCGGCCAAAACGCTGTGCTACCCTTGGACTTCCTAATCCCTACATTGAGAGTAGCACAAGAACACGAATGGACAGGTCACGAACTCTCCTCTAGGATCTTTGACCTTGAACGATTAGGGGAAACAAGACTAAGAGCCGCTGCAGGAATATATGTCGCCAAGAAGAGACAGAAGGCATATTTCGATGCCCATGTGAAGGATAAAGGCTTGAAAGCAGGAGATCTAGTCTTGGTCTATACACTCAAACAACACGCGAGGAAGCTAGAAAAGAGAGGCTACGGACCTATGATCATCAATAGGATCTCCACAAGCGGAGCGGTACAATTGGCCACATTAGAGGGTGATGTTCTCCCAAATTATATTAGCGGTTGCAGAGTCAAGTTGTACCAGGAACCCCTCACGGAAGAAATGCTTAGCCGACTCAATACTGCTAAGAAACGCAAAGAGGAAGAAAAGGGAGTGCGAGAAGAAGCTCAAGCAGAAGCTTTAGAACGCATTAGAAGGATGAAATTACGTAGGCAAGGTAGAGAGCAGCCTAGGACCAATGACTATGCAGATCAAGGATATCATGTGGCAATGTGTGAAGTCGCAGGAACCAGCTCACCTAGGATAACTGATCGACGTCCTTTCGTAACCCTAGATATAGGACAAGGAAAAAGTGCAAGGACTGTAAGAGCCTTGATTGACTCAGGTGCAGCCACTAGTGCTGTTAGAATGTCTTACTGTCAAGAGTTACAGTTAACTGTCCAACCTGTGGAAGCATACCTCATAGGATTGGGAGGCGTGGAAACCCCTTGCATGGGCGAGGTGGAACTCCCCCTCTACATTCACGAGGAGGCAATGACCGTTAAAGTACTAGTGTGTCAAGATGAGGATCTCACTGAACCTCTCGTCTTGGGTCAGGATTGGATCTATGACCAAGCAGTCAATCTAAACCTAAGAAGTGGACTTCTCCAGGTTTGGGTCAATCATAGTCGAGTTACAGTAGAATTAGACAATGGAGCACTCAAGGAACTAGGAAAGGCACAGACTCCTGGTCCTTCCAGGGGTACACATGAAGATGACCATGCTGTTCTTGTCCAAAACTATGTGTTGCAGAGGAATGATATTTGCAAAAAAGGAGTCAGGAATGCAACGGAACTCCCTTCTTTTCCAAAGGCTAGAAGGAGGCAGCAACCCAAGGTGGATCAAAGGCAGAAGAAGCAGGGTACTACCTATGTCAGAGATCAAAGGTACCTGCTCAGCAGAACAGCCCAGAAAATAGACCAGGTATGGGTGCGGAAAGGCGAACGACCGGTTGCACCACCGTCAACTACAGGGGCAAAGCCTCCTATTAGTGACCAACAACGCAACGCTAATAAGAAGTCCTTCAGAAATTCTTCTGCTAAAGTAAAATCTATTTGGGTGCCCAAGAAGTCGATGAAGGCAACCCCACAATCAAGACAAATTTGGGTGCCTAAGGCTTGCTTGATGGCACAAGTAGCTACGCTGAGGCCACAACTTAAACAGCATAACGCAGCGACGCATACTGCCAGATTTCACTCGTTCTCGACACTCATGTACACACCAAAACCCAAGAGCGTACATGTAATCAATTGTACATGGGTCCCAAAAAGGCCTCATCTGCAAACCACGACACCGAGAAGGCTCTGTAAAGACTCTCCGAAACCGAAGGCAAAGCCCACTCACTGCATTTGGCAGCCTAGGGCCTGTAATAAACCCCCCGACCCCAATGTGTAAATCCGTACCCACTTACTAACTGCAGTAGTCTCCTAGGACAACACAAGCACTAACTACACACACTGTCTTCATGCACTTACTAACCACTAACTCATCATCCATCTCATGTTAATGTTGTAACGGGGACAACAACGGATTTATTTTGTCCATTACGATGTTAACACTTGGTTCTATATTCTCACAGAACCAATCAGCAAACAGGCCATGGCAGAAGCAGGTACCAGCTCTCAAGCCGGATCTGGTCCCCAGATCGTGGACATAGAAACACTTCTCCTTGAGCCACGCCTCACCGCAAGACCGCAAGAGCTTCGAGAAGTGCATGTGCTCCCCATCCAGGACCCTCCTCAAGGACACACTTCTCAAGTAGGTAAGCATGCGCATTGGTTCAGTGATGTTGCTGGACCACTGGGCGATGGAACCTACTTCTGGGAAGCAGAATTGGAATTCAATGGCAAATGGGGTCGATACCACTTTTTCACACGCGAATTTGAAAGCTACCAAAATGCCGAAGTCATGAGATCAGTTTGGGTCAAAGCAGGTGTGGAAAGTTATTTCAGGACTCACATACCAAAGCCGGATTTTTTACGATGTTCATATCTGATCAGTACAATCACGCCGAGCAGGGCCAAAGGAGGCGACAGCACCTTTGTGTTGCCATCACTGCTGCCGGGTAATGAGCTTAAAAGGTTCAAGCTGGACCTCAATCTGGTAAGAGAAGCATTGGGAATGTATGGCATGCACATCCCCACAGAAAAGGAAACCATGGTCCCAGGTCGAATGAAGCACAAGGATCTGAATAAGTTGAAGGATATGGTAGCAATGACACCTACCATTGCGCTTCACCTGCGAACCATCATGCAACACTTTGCGTTTCCCGCCCAAGAACGATTCACAATGCCCCCGAAAAAAATATGGTTCAGTTTATATCTAGCAGAAACCGAAAGCCTGCCCATCAATGTGCCACACTGGATCATAGACCAGATCCACCTAGCACATCAAAGGTGGAACAAGAAACAGAAGAATGTGCTCCACGGGTGTTGTGCTCTGACCAGAATAATCTACAGATGCTTGGCTTATGATGTGCCTGTTCAGCGGGCACTCGTATGGTCCCGAGTCCAAGAATTCCAAAGAAGACTATCAGCAGCAGGTCCCCCATCAAAGAAGATGAGGGGGGGAGTCCAACTACCCTGTGCCCAACCAAGGGGAGCTACCGCTACACCAGAAATCACCCCTCCCCAGACACGACGAGTTAGGCCATTCACAATCCGGCTACCACGACCAAGCACGGAGGGGCCTAATCTGGTGTTTCCACCCATTCCATCTGATTTGGAATTCCCGCAGGGATTTACTCTTGAGGACCTCACGGATGAAGAAATTGCCAGATTAATCTATGACTCTAACCTCGAAGCGGAAGCAGCGCGAGCTCAGGAACCACAACCCAAAACAACATCGGCCCCCACCCAACCCCAAGTTGTAGAAGTCGATGTAGATGAACAAGAGGCAGGAGGAGACGAAGAAGAAGCCGACGAAGAACAACATCAAGAATATGACGAACTCTCCGAGTTAGCAAGTGCCCCAGCATATTCGGCACAAATCAAGAGACTATATCGAACCATGCGACTGGTTCAGGAACAGCATAAGATGTCTCTAGAACAGGGCAAAAGACTCATGAACGACTTGCTAGCGGAGGAAGGTGTGGACGAGTTGTTCATTGAGTCCATGAACCTTCATGCCGACGCTGTAGGACTGGACGAGGCCATTCATGAGGCAATGGCCTACATCCACAGGTTTGAAAAAAGAGTTCCCGTTCGTCCCAGGAGGTCCGGGAAGCAAATTCACATCAATACATCAGCACTCGGCGGGGCAGCGCAAGCAGAAGAATATCAGGAAGCACCGTTGTCACCCCCATCCCCACCTCACACTACACAATTCACTCCACCGCAGGACACTAACACTACCACATCCACTACCACTACCGTTGTCATGGGCATCCCACTCTCCCCGGGAATCCAATTCGGGGGAGTCACCATGCCCACCTTCACCACCCTGTTCACCGATGTCACATCCACTCCACCAACGATTCCCATCTACACAGTCACTCAAACAGTTGACACGATGGAAACATCACCTGCCACAGCACCGCTCCCTCCCCCCATGCCACCTTCATCACCCATACCCCCTCCACCCACATCTCCACGTACATCCACATCATTCACCTCTCCCATTCCCGCCCCCATTCCCCCTGCATCTTCACCCTTCCCAGCATTATTTAATGTAAATAACATATTCTTAGCATTAAACCAATGTGTACACCAGCTCCAGCATGAGTACAAAGCTCTGGACAACCGGTATCAGAATCTGGAAACGCACCATCAAAACTTACAAAGACAATTTCTCACTCTACAAACAGAAAATGCAGAACTGAATCAACGCTACACGACGCTTGAGCAGGCTCACCAAACCTTATTGGCGGCACCCCAACCCTCGACAGAATCAGGTGCCAAACAACTAGAAGCTTTGCTCGAGGTATACCAAGCCGATAATCTCAAAGTCCGGCGTAACCTGGCACTTCTCAGAAAACACATGGCGGCCGCCCTTGAGGAAAACAAGAGATTGCAGCAGCAAAATGAAGCAAATCTAGAAGCTGCAATGGAAGGCTCTCCACACGAAATTGATCCAGAGCAGTTTAAAGCTGTGCCCTCAGAGACAATGAAGACCATCTTGGACAGCTATGCAGATCTATTAGAAGCTCATGATGACTTGGAAAGGGAACGGGATGCGCTGCGCAATCAACTCCAAGAGCAACAGACAGCACCCAAAGTCACAGAAACGACCACGACTTCAGAGGAAGTCAAGGCATTGAAAGAGCAGGTGGCCGAATTACAGGCAAGATTACTCACACATGAAAGGCAACCCTCTCCAGTTGTCGAACCAGAACCCGAGGATTTGGTACCCATCGAGGTAGATGAGACGTATGAGGAACCTTACGTTCCTATGCCAATGCCAGGTGGTGAACAAACCGCAGAAGGAATGGATACGCTAGAAATCGAAGTACCTGAGTGGCTCCAAACACTAGAGAAAACGGCATCAACTCATGAAGATCGAGTAGCAGTTCAAATCCAATCTATGGCAAAGATAGAGGACACTATTATTAAATCAGAATACTTCCGCAGCATGTCCCACCATAGATGGATCGGAACCAATGATGATCAATACGTGCCCTATTGTATACTCCTGGCGGACTACAATGCAGAAATCCAACATAGATGTGGCAAACCTCCAACGTTTGCTACACAATTTGGGCCAGATGATATCCCAGAGAGCGCCAAGAAAGGATCCATTCATCAACCCACTTGGAGGATCCGACTCCTCGAAACCTACCCGGAGATGGTTCGCACCTGGACGAATATGCCTCTTTTTATTAAATATAACCCCTGTTATGTTCCTGTACTCCGCAGACGCACATGGCCAGAGTTTACCATTGCAGTCAAGACTATCAAGGGATGCGCCAAATGGTTAAACTACGTCTATCTAGCACCCCCTCAAGGGCCTCCCACCGTCAATTACATGATTTCCACTATACGGCACTGGAGCATCCGATTAAGGAATACCCCTGATGTAATGGCCCAGATGTGCATGAAAATTTTTGAGTTAATGCTTATTACATTCAGGACATTCAAGAATATCAAGGACCCACACTTCTCAGGCGTCGGATTCCTTACAGGAAACCAAGATTTAGTTTATGACATGAGCACCACTCCTTCCATAGAGGTGATATACGCTTGGCACGCCATAATAAAATACCTCCCAGCCTGCTTTAAGCAAACATTCGAAGAGATGTTCATAACAGGGTTCTGGGAATACCACTCAGAAATATTTGTACCCAGACCCTCACATCTCCTCCATTTAATTGCTGTGGAGCAAACCATTCACTCAGAGCAGTTACGGGTGCCACATCCAGATGTCCCAGGGCCAGTCAATTGGGATGCATTGCTGACAGATCTAGCAAGGGGACTCAGGTTAGAAGAACACCACCTCGCCGCCGATGTGGTACAATACTACGTCCAAAAAGCAGCTAGACAAGGGTCTGTCAGGGGCGACAGACGCGAGAGTGGGGGGGTGTTGGTAGTAGCCTTGGTACATCAGGACCTACAAGACGTGAAAGTCAAAGAAGGGAGTCAGAGCGAAGGGACAGCACAAGCGAGCGAAGGGACAGCACAAGCAAACAGGGCAGTCAAAGAAGATCTGGCAAGTAGGCCAATATTTTTTCAAGACATTAATGCAAATCAGAGAGATGGACATGCAGGGAAGAAGAGCAAGTAGGGAGCTTGAAGATATGTATGGCAGATCACTAGAAGAAATCCCTACAACAACAGTGATTTTTATCACTAATAATCATTGTAAATCTCATTTCACATTTTTGTAGCTCCATTTTGTGCAAGCCAAGGAGTCCTTGAGCTTGAGGAGCCGTAGAAGTAGTTGCGTACCAATTTTCATAATTTTTAGATCTCGTTTGAGCCCCCAAATAAGCCCCGGAACCTAATTTTTAACTAGGCCGGACACTAGGTCTGGACAGGGCCAAAAGCTAGTCAAAGACTATAAAAGGAGCTAGAGAGCTCATTTTTGAGGTTAGATTGTAATTGAAACGAACTTGTAAGAGCTATTGAAAGTAATCTAAAGAACTCCATTGATTCTCTCTCTTTGTCTTGCCGTGTGTGCGCGTGTGTGTGTATGTGTGTGCATGCTTGTGTGCTTCTCACTCACGCACTTGTGTCGCCACTTGCTCGAGGTCTTCATACCATCCTCACATCTTCCCGGATTGACATTAAAGGAGGTGCTACTCATCACTGAGCTACAGCCTCATGACCAACTTTCCTGCATAATTGGCAAGTCACACTTAACAGAGGATATTCACTTACTATATGATCTTGCTTGCTGCACATGGTACACCAAAGTCCACTCTTGATGCCACCCCCTTTGAGTTCTTGCAACTCCTATCGTCGCTGAGCCAATTCCTCTGTTTAGGCTTCCTCCTCCTTTTGGAGCTTTAATGCCTCAATCTCCCTCCTTAACTAAGTAACACCATTCTCCTCCTCTTTGAGGGGCTTATTCCTTTTTAAGCCCTCCAGCTCTTTGCTTAACTGGATTACTAGATCCTCCATTTCTGTAGGATAGGGTAGTTGAGAACAAATTGCTCCATACTATTGTCTTATCTGCTCCAGTTGTGTAGCTGTGTTAATGAACTCCTCTATGGAGGTAGTGGGCAACACTAATTCCTTGATTTTACATTGGGTGGTCACTAGAAGTGGCTTAGCTAACCATTTCTTAACAAAAAAATCATGTGGAGGATCTGCCAACTTAGCCATTAGTGCTTTGGCCCTAGTTACAAACTCTAGAAATTTTTCACCTGGACCCAATCTCAGGTTTTCTAATTCCTCTATGATGATCTCTATAGTATTTCCATGCTGGAATTGGTTTTTGAATGCATCTTTCATTAAGTCCCAAGTGCTGAAATGGTTTTCAGCAAACTGGCTGAACCATTTATCTGCTAACCCTTCTAATGTGACAGGGAAGAGCATAAAAAAGGCATCCTCTCTTCCCATCAAGCCTCTAGTTTTGCATAGTGCTAAAAACCTTCTAATATGCTCATCGGGATCTTCCTGAGCTAGGCCTTTGAAAGAAGGAAATTTTATATTTAATCTTGATAGTAGGGTTTCCAAGTCTACCTGACCTGCCATACTCTTTACTGATGAAGTTGATGAAAGTGGATTGGAGGATCTTCTAACAACCTTCTTGTTTGCTTGCAGGTGATCCTCAATGCCCAAGGAATAGCACAACACACCAAGATCTTTCATATCAAATTCCTGCATAAGGAGTTGCTTTACCTCTTTAATGCTTGCTTCATTGTCACCTCCTACAATCAAGCCATCGACATCAATAGCCACAATCATGATGCCAGCATCACCCTTCCTTGCATATAATGAATGATCTGCAAACATATTCTGGATGCTTTGAATCTTCATATCCTTGTGGTTGGTCCACGTATACTTCTTCGTGTAACTCACCATGTAAGAAAGCATTCTTCACATCCATCTAATGCAAAGTCCATCCTTTTGGTCTAGCTAATGCAACAAGTGCTTTGATAGTAGACATTTTAGCTACAGGGCTAAACGTTTCCTCATAGTCAATGCCATATGTCTATGCATATCCTTTTGCTACTAATAATGTTTTATACCTGCTTATGCTACCATCAAAATTGTGCTTGACCTTATAAACCCATTTTCAACCTATGTGTTTCTTTCCTTGCGAAAATGGAATCAGCTTCCATGTTTTGTTCCCATAAAGTGCAACCATCTCCTCATTCATTTCTTTCTCCCAATTTTCCTTTCCAATTGCATCTAGAAAATATGAAGCTTCAACATCTTGTATTACTTTGGTCATGTAGGCGCAATGATGAGCCATGTAATTGTCATACATCAATCATTGCACTGAATTCCACATCATCCTAGATCTTCTTGGTCCTTGGCCACTTCTGCTTGTATCATCTGCATGTGCCTTTCTTAATCCTGGTGTCTTCATAGAGGGCAATCCAAGTTCCTCATCAAGACTCTTTTCTAAATCGCTTAAATCTCCATCAATGTCTTCAAAACTTGTAGATGTTTTATTACCAGCAAAAAGCTTTTCTTTACCTTTCTTGGATGTATTTGATGAATTTGTTAGATTGCAATTTCCATGCAATCTTCCACTCCATGGATTTGAGTTGAAACTATTTCTTGGTGATGCATCTGGTCCACTCAAAACTTGAGATTTTGCACTCGACTTTTCAACATTTTCTTTGTCATTTGGTTCAAGATTAAGTCCATTTTTGGCATCTGCATAGAAGCTTGAGATTTCATCAAACACCAAATCTCTGCTTACCTTCACCTATCCTGTGAATGGGTTATAACATTTATATCCCTTTTACTCAAGGGAGTACCCAATGAAGATACACTTTTATTTTTTTGGATCAAGCTTCATCCTTTTGTATAGGAGCAATCAGAGTTCTGTTCATGATGTATACAGTAGTGTGCATAGCTTCTACCCAATAACAATGAGGCATATTCTTCTCAACCATCAAGGCTCTTGCTATTTTTGCAATATGTCTATTTTTGCAATATGTCTATTTTTGCATTCAACAATGCCATTCTGTTGTGGTGTGGACTTCCATAAAAACTGATGTCGAATTCCATGAATTTTTACAAAATTGTTGAACTTATTTGACATGTATTCACCTCCTTCATTAGATCTTAATGTCTAAATATACTTCCTTGTCTGCTTTTCCACCATAGCTTTAAAATTATGGAAGTGAATGAACACCTCACTATTCTCTTTCATGAATTGTACCCATACTTTCTGTGTATGGTCATCAATAAAGGTAACATAAAACTTGGAACTACCCATAGATGTGGTCTTAGTAGGACCCCAAACATCTGTATGTACTATTTCTAGCACATTCTCACTACCATGCTTGTCATGCGGAAATGATGATCTTGAATGTTTACCAAATTGACATGTTGCACATATCTTTTGCATCTCCGTATCCTTGAAATTTGGTAGTCCATGGATAATCTCCTTTGACTGCATCAATTTTAGCCTCTGCGAGTTTGCATGTCCAATTTGTTTGTGCATATCTCTATATCAATAATAACACCTACACCTTTTGCAACAATGGCTACATTCATTTTAGGAATTTTCACGTTTAAGGTGAACATCCTAACCACTTTGTTTCCTTTGGCAATCAGTCTTCCATCCTATTTGTACGCTTCTACTCATAACCTATCATCATTGAACCTGACTTGTAATCCTTGGTCAACCATTTGTCCAACAGAAACTAGATTCTTTGTTATATTTGGAACATGCAACACATCAACAAGATGTTTTACCTTCCCATCGTTCATAGATGATGCTATATTTCTTGTGATGTGTCATCACTTGTTTCAACATATCTAGGAACTGGCAATTTTTGCAAACTACTAAACCATTCCGTATGACTGATCATGTGGTTCTAAGCACCTGATTCAACATACTAGACATTACCATTTGATTTTGAAACATTAGCAGACATTGTATTCATCATATGATGTTGGACCATGAACAGCTTCTCAGAATCATCTGCACTTGTGGATGCATAGTTATTTTGCTGCATTCTGTTATTTTGATTCTTCAAGCTGCAATCACATTCAAAATGTCAAGGTTTACCACAATTCCTGCATCCTTTACTGTCATTACCTGAATCATTTCTTTGAAAATTTCTATGGCCTCTTTGGCTCCCCCCTGCCTCAAAATTGTCCTCTACCGTATGATTCTGTTGTTGACCTTGGTCTTCATTATTATCTCCTCTTCCACTTCCAAAGCATCTACCTCTACCTTTTCCTTTGCTAGAGTAGAATACCTACTCAGAACTAGGTTTTCCTTGGGAGTTCAAGTCCTCACCAATATTCTTTTTCTTCAATAATTAACATAGACACCAGATCAGCAAAATTTGGAATATTTTCCCCGGTCTGAGTAGATGTTCTGAATTGCTTATATGCAACTCCTAAACCATGAAGGCACACTTCCAACTTATCATCATCATCTACATTCATGCCAATAGATGCAATTGAATCACATATGCTTTTTATTTTCAGAGTGTGGTCAGTTACCGACATGCCGTTTTTCTCCAGTGTATGCAACTCATTCTTGAGTTGCAATTTTTGTGCCTTTGTATTGGTCTCATACAATGTGACCAAACTGTTCCAAGCCTCTTTTGGAGTCTTGGCATCTTGTATGTGCCCAATCATGCTATCATGTATCCTAATAGATAGCCAATACATTACCTTTTGTGCTCCTTGAATCCATTCTTCATACGCTCATTCCTCTCTGGTAACTGCGGAGCATTTTTGTTCTCTCCTTCGATGTACTTCCATTAGCCTTTTCCCATCAAGAAATTCATCATTTTGAATCTCCAAGCATGGAACTTGTTCATGTCTAGCTTATCCCTCATAAACTGACTCGTTCCATCCACATTTTCCATTTCTACAACAATTCACAACAGTGCAAAAACATTACAAGTAGCACTTCTGCTTGAACATTGTTGCACTTTGACATGACAGTTCAACCTCAAAAAAACACAGTTTTTGTGTATCAACAGTACACAAAATCGCTTGAAATTCTAGATCTAGAATATATGAGTGTTTTTGAAAAGGATGCAAGTTACAATTTTTGCAAACTGACATGGTTTTTCTATGGGCCCCACCTTGCAGGCTCAAAATAAAGGTCAAGATGACCTCTACCTTCATGCTAATTTTCGTAGCAATCTAGAATCATTTGTAAATCGTGATTTCTCCATGCCTTCTCGCATCACCATCACCTTCTTCACCAGCTTTCTACGGCCACACTGGCTCTAATACCTTGTCATGAGGAAGGAGATAAGGAAGAGAGCTGACACACACACTCTCACAATAAAACATGAGCACACACAAATTGAGGCACGAAATAATGATCTTCTTCTTCTTCTTCTATTACATAAAAGGAATGTACAAGAATGACCTAAAAACAACAATACAACAAATGCCATATATAAACAAAAGTACATAAGGAAAATCCTAATGCTCGTGAATGAGTGAGTTGTCAATAAACAAATGTACAATCACTCTCAGCAGATAAATCTAGTAAAGCTCGATGAAGTATCCCTGACATATACTAGCATGACCACTATACATGTCAGAGAAATGAAAAAGTGATGTGTGTCATCATGGATCATCACATGTTGAGTTTGATATCTCAACAACACCACCCCCAAATTCTAGCGCTTGGACCTATTCAACCCTGCCCAAATGCCCATGCACCTTCATTTGTGGCTAGTTTCATACTCGTCTATGGTCAAACACTTCCCAAGTGCCTACATATGAGGTTTCCAACCTTCATGTTGCCGAAGTTCCGCAACTAGGCTCTGATACCAATGTTGAGAGCTAAACTCAAAACCTCCTAGCTGGGAGTATGATGGGCTAACCACTAGCCCCAAAAGCCATGGATGAGGATAACTTCCTAATCCTCTCTCTTAAGGCATGGTTCAATCATCTCCTACTAAGTTTATGAGAAAAAAATAAAGATGAGAATGAGAGTGAAAAAGAGCTACAAAAAGACAATGAAAGAAAGAGGGAAAAAGGTCAAATTTGAACAAGGAAAAAGCTCAAATTCTATGAGGGAATAAGACAAATAAAAGAAAATAAAAAATCGATGAAAAATGAACCAAATCAAACAAAATGAAGAAATGAAAAGATGTCTAAAAAGACTTTTGAAAACCCAACTCACAAATAGGTTGGATAAGAACAAATGAAGAAACCCAAGAGACCCCCTAAAGTGATCTTAATTTGAGAGCTAGATAATAAATGAATTCAAAGAGATTTTATATGAGATCATGATTGGAGAATAAGAATGAGGTTAGTGGATCAAGTTTCTTATTTAGAGCATGTGCAAACATACCTAGGCCAATCGGTGGAAATTTTGAGGAATTCCACTTTTTCATCCAAGAAAATTGCTCTTATGTGACAATCCTAGGACAACAAGCAAAACTAGGATGGAAAAAAGTCAAGGACTTTGGTTGCATGTATGCAAGGATCAGATCTAAAGTTGGTTTTCAATCACTTCAAGTAATGAATTTAAGCCCAAAATATTCAAGAAATAGAAATCAAGTTCAAAAATATCCCATACATTCATTAGAGCCCGTATGCGATGATTGCATGCCTCTAAATATGGTGCTTTCTTTGATCAAAACTTTTACTAGACTCTAGGGTTGAGCAAGGCAAGAATGGGCATCTATTTGATGTCCCATACAACCTTGCACATAGTTATGAAAGTTTTTCTATTTGTTTTCCTTCATCCAGCTTGCAATTTTTGCATAGAAAATTTATTTCAAAGAAATTCATTAAGAACCAAGAAAAGAGCTTCAGAAACAAAGGATTTTTTTTGAACTGATGAAAAATTTGAACATGTAATTGAAACTTCATACAACTTTTCTATTCTTGGAAAAAATCAACAAGTACTACAAGCAACATGTAATTCGAGAATTGTGCTTCTAAGTTCAACTGATGAGTATGATTTGATATTTAAATTCATGCAAGAACATAATTTGGATCAAAGTTGATACAAAATACAAAACACTTGATAAAAAGATTAAGCCCATAGCTTAACCTTTGCCCAAAGGAAGTGATGAAAAGTTTAAACAAGTTGGTAAAGATCCTACAATATATATACACACACACACACACACACACGAGGCAATCAAACAAATAAAAATAAGATGTAATGAGACATTTCTATTACCTATTGAGAGAGAAAGATTAGTGAGAGTCACTAGAAAAAATGGAAGAGTTTTTATAGTTTATCCTCATGAGATAAGCTATGGTCACCCTAAACTAGTTCCACTGATCATATTTATGGTACCTCATGTTCCATTTAATCTTCACCCCATACTCATTCCAAGAACTCCCTTATTTGAGTTGATTAGATTGCTTGAGGAGAAGATCAACATGTGGATTCTTGAGGCATCTTCAAATCCATATTCTTGTAGATGGTTCATTGTACCTAAAAAGAATGGGAAATTAAGGTTCATTCAAGATCTTGAGCATGTGAATCAAATCATAATTCTAAATGTAGGAACAAGGACTCTAGTGGATAAGTTTGTAGAAGCATTGTTTGGACACTTAATCTACTTTATGGATGATCTCTATTTAGGTTATGGACAATTCTAGCTTGGTATTGAAAGTAGAGATGTATAGAAGCCAACTAGGCTTATCGAGCACCTATGAACAACTATCATACATCTCTTATGGCGAGGTTGGGTAAGTCTTCCACCTGCATCATCGAAGAGAGCTCGACATCTGGGTATCTCTTAGTTAAGAAAATCTCACCATGAACCTCTTTATCGAACATAAAAGGCTTTATGCCAAAAACATGACCATTATATCAATGACCACATGGACATACATAAGCAATATCCACAGAAGTGTACATGGTTTGTATGTGCTCAATATATGCAGTAGAATGACACTAAAAGGTTGAATGCACAACCCAAAGACTAATCAACAACACCTGCAAGTGTTTGTCAACTCTGATGTTTTAGGCTCAAAAAACTTGCATAAATTTGCAGTGGCTACTCCCACCAAACTGAAAACCTTTTGAGAAACCTATAGTTTTACAAGTGTGGTTGAAAGCATTGCTCCAAAGGTTTATATTTATTGTTGGAGAAGTACAATGAACACTCTTCTTGATGTTCTTGGACATGTGTGAAGAGAACTATGTTTGAAGTTACTCCAAAATGGCTCTAAAAGACACCCCAAAAATGCATAAAAAACAGGCTTTGAAAGCAAAGAATGAAGCTTTGAGGGACCAAAACATGTTCAAGGTAATGTTAACCTTAGTCTTTCTCCTTCTTCAAACACCACAAGAGTGTAGCTTAGTGGCAAGAGATTGCCACGATTAAGCGAGCTCCGAGGGGAACACAACTAGGATGGGTGACCTCCCAGGAAGTACCGGGAACCTCTATCTTCCTTGATCATTCAAGTCCTCCCTCTCACACAGCCAATGGCACCAATGGTGACTTCAGTGACTTGGATGACAAGGTATGCCAAGGTCTATGCCTTGGTCACCACCTTAGTTGTAAGCCTTAGAGAAAGCCTTGGGCAGGTGCTTACTTCGCTTGCACAAAAGGAACAAATCTTTTGCGTCAAAATGCTCTCATACCAGTGAAGTTGTTCATGGCGATGCACCACAGTGTGCTCTCCTTCTTGAGAGCTCCACGACGATATCCTTGGAGTAGAAAACCAAGCTCCTAGGACCATAGATGGTACTCTACACAGAGGCTGCAGAATACACAGAAAAATAGTACATAGGGAGCAAGAACACAGATTTCTTAAGTGTTACAAATGCGGTCAAACTTACAGTCTATGACTGACTAGGCCACTATATGTTTTATTAAAGAACATATACAAAGAAGTGTCCAATGGCCATTTGGAATTTCACATGGACAGTAACGATAACACTCAAGACAGGGGAAGCCAAAGGGGCCGTAGAAATTTCCAAAGAAATGATTCAGGTAATGACACTAAATGATGATAGAATTGTGGTGAACCTAGACACTTTGAATGTGATTGCAGGTTGAAGAATAAAAAAAATAGAAGGCAACAAAACAACTATGCATCCACAAGTGCATATGATTCTGAGAAGATGTTCATGGACCAACATCGCATGATGAATACGATATCTATTGATGTTTCAAAATTGAATGGTAATTTTTGGTATGTTGATTCGTGTGCTTCAAACCACATGGTTAGTCATGCAAAATGGTTTAGTACTTTGCAGAAATTTCCAGTTCCTAGATATGTTGAAATAGGTGATGACACATCACACCCTTTCAAGAATATAGGAAACATAGCATTGTCTATGGATTACGGGAAGGTAAAACATCTTGCTGATGTGTTGTATATTCCAAATGTAACAAATAATCTTGTTTTTATTGGACAAGTGGTTGAGCAGGGATTACAAGTTAGGTTCAATGCTAGGGGGTTATATGTAGAAGAGTACAAACAAGATGGAAGATTGATTGCCAAAGGAAACAAAGTGGGTAGGATGTTCACGTTAAATGTGAAAATTCTTGAAATGAATGCAGTCATGTTTGCAAAAGGTGCAAGAGTTATTGTTGATATAGAGATCTAGCACAAAAGAATTGAACATGCAAACTTGTAGAGGCTAAAATTGATGAAGTCAAAGGAGATTGTCAATGGACTACCAAATTTCAAGGTTGCAAAGATGGAAAAGGTATATGGAGCATGTGAATTTGGTAAATAGTCAAGAGCATCATTTTTGCATGACAAGCATGTAAGGGAGAATGTGCTAGAAATAGTACATACAATTTTTTGGGGTCCTACAAAGACCACATCTATGGGCGTTTGTAGGTTTTATGTTACTTTCATTGATGACATACACAGAAAGTATGGGTATATTTCATGAAAGAGAAGAGTGAGGTGTTCACTCACTTCTAGAATTTTAAAGCTATGGTGGAAAAATAGACAGGGAAGTATATTAAGACATTAAGATCTGATGGAGGAGGTGAATACATGTCAAATGAGTTCAACAACTTTCTTAAGATTCATGGAATTTGATGTCAGTTTTCATGCAAGTAGACACCACAACAGAATGGAATTGTTGAATGCAAAAATAGACATATTGCAAAAATAGACGTATTGCAAAAATAGCAAGAGCCTTGGTGACTAAGAAGTATATGCCTCATTGTTATTGGGCACAAGCTATGCACACTATTGTATACATCATGAACATAACTATGGTTGTTGTTTTACATCAAGATACACCTAAAGAGTAGTTCATAGGTAAAAAGCCTAACTTATCACATGTGAAAGTTTTTGGTTGTATTGCATATGTACATATTCTAGATGAGTTGAGGATGAAGCTTGATCCAAAAGTAGAAAAATGTATCTTCATTGGGTACTCCCTTGAGCAAAAGGGATATAAATTTTATAGCCCACTCACATGGCATATGAAGATAAGCAGAGATGTGGTGCCTGATGAAATGTCAAGCTTCTATGCAAATACGAAGATTGAATTAGAACCAAATAACAAAGAAAATGCTAAAAGATCAAGTGCACAATCTCAAGTTTTGAGTGGACCAGATGCATCACCAAGCAATAGTTCCAACTCAAATCCATGGAGTGGAAGATTATGTGGAAATTTCAGTCCAACAAATTCATCAAATACATCCAAGAAAGGTAAACGAAAGCGTTCTTCGGGTGGTAAAACATGTACAGGTTTTGAAGACATTAATGGAGATTCAAGTGGTTCAAAAAAGAGCCTTGATGAGGAACTTGATTGCCCTCTATGAAGACTCTACGAGTAAGAAAGGCACATGCAAATGATATAAGGAGAAGTGACCCAGGACAAAGAAGATCTAGGAGGATGTGGAATTTAGTGCAATGATTGACATATGATAGTTACATGGCTTGTCATTGTGCCTACATGACCAAGGTAATACAAGATGTTGAAACTTCTTGTTTGGAAGATGCAATTGGAAATGCAGATTGGAAAGAATCTATGGATGATGAGATGGCTGCACTTTATGGAAATGAAACATGGAAGCTATTTCCATTGCTGCAAGGAAAGAAACCCATAGGCTGCAAGTGGGTTTACAAGGTAAAGCACAATGTTGATGGTAGCACAAGCATGTATGAAGCACAATTGGTAGCAAAAGGATATGCACAAACATATGGCATTGATTATGAGGAAACATTCAGCGCTGTAGCTAAAATGTCTAGTGTTAGAGAACTTATTGCATTAGCTACAAAAAAAGGATGGACTTTGCATCACATGGATGTGAAGAATGCTTTCCTACATGGTGAGTTACAGGAAGAAGTATACATGGACTAGCCACAAGGATATGAAGATTCAAAGCACCGAGAATATGTTTATAGGTTGCAAAAGGCTTTGTATGGACTGAATGAACCCCCTCGTGCTTGGCATGCAAAGCTTCCTGACTACTTAACAACCATTGGATTTTCTATGTGTGATGCAGATCATTCATTATATGCACAGAAGGGGGATGGCGGCATCACGATTGTGTCTATTTATGTTGATGACTTGATTATAGGTGGTGATAATGAAGAAAGCATTAAAGAGGTAAAGCAACTCCTTATGCATGAATTTGACATGAAATATTTTGGTGTTTTATGCTATTTCTTGGGCATTGAGTTTATGAATACAAAAACATGCATATGGATATCTCAAAGCCAATATGCCTTGAGTATGCTACAAAAATATGGTATGTGTGATTGTAAGCCAATTTCTATGCCATTAGATCGGAATTTGAATTTGGATACTACATCAGGTGAAGCATTGGAAAATGCTACTATGTATAGGAAAATTGTGGGAAGTTTGATATATCTCACAATTACAAGGCTTGATCTAAGATACATTGTTGGACTTGAAAGTCAATTTATGCAAGTTTCTAGGAAGCCACATTTAGATGCTTTGAAGCACACTCTACATTATGTGAGTGCTACATTGGATTATGCATTGTTTTATGAATCTGGTGTAGATTTGCAAATTCATGGATACACGGATGCAGATTGGGCTACTAGTATTCGAGATAGAAGATCTACTAGTGGCTCTCTATTCTCACTTGGAAGTATAGCTAATACATGGAGCAGCAAGAAGGTATCCATTGTTGCTTTGTCGAGTATGGAGGTTGAGTATAGAGGTGCTACAATGGCAGCATGTGAAGCATCCTGGTTAGAGATGTTACTTGCAGATTTAGGTGTGGAAGTACAAAAGCCTATCACTATCTATAGTGATAATTATAGCAGCATATTGTTAGCATGTAACCCTATTTCTCATGCTAGAACAAAGCATATGGAAGTGCATTATCATTTCATTGGGGAAAAGGTATTAGCGGGTGATATTAACCTTGTTTATTTAAGGTGAGATGAGTAGGTTGCTGATATTTTCAATAAAGCACTTGGATTTGAAAAGTTGAAGAAGTTTTAGAAGATGCTTGGATTACAAGACATGGTTGAGCTTGAGGGGGAGTGTTGAGATATCAAACTCAACATGTGATGATCCAAGATGGCATGTATCACTTTTTCATTTCTCTGACATATATAGTGGTCACACTAGTATATGTCAAGGATACTTCATTGAGATTTACTAGATTTATCTATCGAGAGTGATGGTAGATTTGTTTCTTGCCAGCTCACCCATTTGCGGAAATTAAGATTTTCCTTATGTATTGTTCTTTATATATTGCACTAGTTGTATTGTTGTTTTAGGTCATTCTTATATATTCCTTTTATGTAATAGAAGAAGAAGAAGAAGATGATGATAATCATTCTTTCTTGCATCAATCTGTGTGTGTGCTCCTCTTTGAGTGTGAGAGTGTGTAGTGATGTGTGTGAGTGAACACACTAGGACTGTCGGGGCACTTTTTTCCCTCTTTAGGAGGTTTTTCCCCCCGACTTGTATATATGCCTATAACCCTAATGGGTCACTGATCTTTGTACATTCTAGTGGTAATATATTTAGTATTGTGTATTGTGCTCCGGGCTTCTTCTTCTTCCTTGTGTTGTTTGCATGCTTCCGTAGACCTCAAACTCCAACAATTGGTATCAGAGCAGGTCGCCACTGTCGTAGAGATTTCCATCTCTACTTTTTGGCTTCTACTTGCTTCAAATCAAAATGTTGCTCATAACAATGATTCAAGATATGATTTGTGGATTCGGAAATGCTCTGAATGTCGGAGTGAAGAAATTCAGACAAGTGCAAGTAAACGACAAGAGTAACTATGACTCTCTAAAGGTAGCCGAATGCCTCATCATCTAGTCCTTAGTAAGGCAAATAGCTGAGTAACAACCACCAACTTGCTTAAAGATGAAGATCTAATGCCGCTGAAGATAATGGTGTTACCCTTTGGAGGGGGAAGTGTCATAGAGAACTTTGGCTCTACTTTTCTTTGAACCGAAGTCAAAGAATGAATGAAGCTTGATATGTTTCACATCACAAAAGCTAGTGGAGAATAAAGTATTCTACTTCATTCCATCGAAATAGTAGAAAAAAATAATGAGCACTTTCGTGATCAGTAGTTGAACGTGTTCTTCTCTAAAATTAGATTCAAAAGCATTACAAAGGGTTGGTTCTGACAGTAGCAAAAAAGGAGGATGTGCATGTGAAAAGGAAAGGCAAGTATGTGCACACCTTTTGGTGAAAAAGCAAGGGAATCTATACGTTATTTTGGGGGGCAGCAATATTCTGACGAAGGGGAGAACCTCAATGCGTGTTCTTCAGGTTACCTACCATCTATATCTAACATAAATCGCTAATTCGAGAGAGAGTGTTGTTCGGAGAAGAGTTATTTGGGGATCGACAGAAAAGAGTGGCATTGATGACTTGTTGTTCATTATTGCCTTGCTGCTCATTGATGAAAAAGAATTGGCAAAGAGTGTTATGCATCACATCTTTGATTTAGTCCTTTGATGTTATGCGGAATTTGAAGAGGAGAGAGAAGTTGGCTCCTACGAACGCTGATAAGAGGAGTTGCATATATATTTTTAATTAGTAGCTGCATGCACAAGCAATAAGGGGAGAAAGAGGTGGGCACTAATGCACAGAGGTCTCATATAGTCTGTGTAATAACATGTGCTTAGAAGTTATATATCATACATTCATGTTTCTTCACGCATTTACTCTTCCTCTTCTAGGAAATTCCTAATGGCAATCGATTTTCACTCTGTCAATTCATTGCTATCGCATGAGTCTTCTAAATTTCTTGTTTCGCTCATTGCCTTCATTCACTAAGTCCAGTCATGAACAAAAAAAAAGCTCGCTGATGATCGCCTTCATCAAAGGAATGACTCCTCCCATTATGAAGGCAAACAATCAGAGATGGATGTTCATGTTACAACTTTGAAAGTTTGTCTCTTTATAATGCACAACATTTGTTTTCTAAACTTGGGCAACATAAGTTTCACATTAGTGCTTGAGTATCTTTCTATCTAACGCTATTTCATCTCTACATCCTTGAGGACTATTCAATTACAAGCTATACTATACTTCAAGGAACCATACGCCATGCTCAACATATGTTTTGCTTCTTTTGTGTACTTGCTTCGTAATGCTTTTATCAAAGAATATGCTTTTGCCTTAATATTTATGCGTGTCGTCTCTCAATATCATCTGTTACTTTTGCTTTGATGTGACCCCTGCATAATAGAACCACATTATATGTTGATTTTTTTATCATTTGCTTACAATTTATGAAGAGAAGTGATAGAGTTTTTATTGTAATAAATATCCGTGGGCAATTATGAAGAGAAGTGATATCAATGTTAATGCTGTGATTCAAATATTATTATCGTGCATTATGATTACGAACACATACAGTGCGGCAAATATGGAAAGAAAAAGTTGTTAAAATCTTCGTGCCGGGGATCAGATGTTTATGCTCAATTCATATACACCAAGCATTTTGTTATTGGTTTTATATGTAAACTGACATGTTTGCACTAATTTGCAAGTTATAAACAAGAGACATGTTTTCGAGATCATACGAAGCTTATCATAACAATTCATAATTGCATGAATCAATCCCATACGTTCAGACAAATTATGATATGAGGCAACCTCTCCAATACTTTTCAAGAGATAAGAAAAATACATGAAGTAATAATTGTTCATATGAATATATGTAGAACTCCTTACCTTGATGTGATTTTAAATAAGCGAAATGTTTATGAGCTTGCTAAAGTCATCCTAAATGAGCCGTCGAACTTAGTGGTTGAATTGATCCATCAATCGTGCGCTCCTGAAATTCTCAACATATTTGGACCCGACGTGAAGAAACGGCACTGCAACTCAGGTATATATTTCTATTTTGCTATGCATATGCATATATGTGAATTGGCAATTGTAGTGGTTGCTTCGACATCCTTGGGAGCGGTAGCATACTCACAAACCTTGCAATCTCTTGGGTGTTGAGGGCTGATCGGTTTGATCTAAATGCCTCCATGGAGATTGACAAGTGGGCAATCCTCTCCATGCTACCCTTTTCCATCAACATCTGTTGAAGCTACATTTGCACACATTCATGCACTAGATAGCTAATGTATTATGGTTTTTTGATAAACTCAAATGTAATAAATTTGCATAATCATAGTTACGAAGAACCTCTTCTACGAGCCTTTTCAGGTGTATTTTCCCATCTTCTATTGCAACTTATCTTTTTACCATGGCGACCAAACGAGAGGAGGAAATAGATGTACTTCTATGTGAATTACATATGTACATTTCACTTCTTTCAGTAACTTTAGATTTACACAATATGGCTAATCAATTTGAAGAGCAAAGAATATGGAAGGTAATTGATTCAATAAAAATGGATCGGGGAGAATTTAATGGAACTAATGCTACTGCATATCTTAGATATTATGAGCAGCTCACGTAGCAGTACGATTTACCCGAGGATCATAATAAGGATACATTTATATGTATTTCACATGGGTTTACTAGAGAAAGGATTCAACTTAGGGTAGTTACACCTAATATGACATGGGCCAATTTTAAAACTCAACTTCTTGCTGAATTCTCACATGAGGACTATAGCAAGAACAATAGGGCCACATTCTTGAGATGGGTTGGAACTACTAAAGTTGATAAACATATAACCCAATGTCTAACTGAATTCGATGTCAAATTTAACCAAATGCCAGAAATAGACCGTACAGCCTTAGAGCCAGACAAATTACGTAGCTTTCTAAGCATGCTAGACATATCTCTGCGACAAGAGCTAGAACCCATGCTTAAGGATGGAACGACTGCTAGTGGATTAGCTAAAATTTGCGAGAATGTGCGAGCAGCTATCCATAGGATAGCTCAAAGGTAGGAGCGCAATCAAATGCAAAATCCTAGACTAAATGAAAAAGCTACACTAGTTAAAGTAGACATTGATCATACTTCACAAGGACTTGGTAGAGATGAATTAGAAATTGCTATTTTGAAAACTACAGTGGAATCAATGGCTAAACGTATTGAGACATTAGCAATTGAAATGGCATCCATGAAAAGTATGCAAGAAACTAGACTAAGAGAACAAGAGAGGCCGAGAGAGCTAGAGCAAAATCCTAGGACTCAAATGCCAAATAGGAGAACATTTAATCGATCCCGTAGATGCCTCTCGTGTGATGAGGCTGATCATCCACATTGGACATATAATCTATTTAAGGATGCTAAAGATAGAAATTGGGTCACTAAGATTGATCGAAAAATCTGTGATTATGTGACCAAAAGACCTTTGGCAACAAATTTATGGTAAAGGGGGTATGAAGAATTTCTTTGAGGCCTCTACAAGTCAAAACACATATGCATGTAGGCTTGAAAGTGATGATTCAAATTGTGAATTTTGGAACCATGTATATGATGTTGTTAGTAGAGGGAAATTAATGGTTGAGTCCTTGTATGCCACAAGCTTTGATATCCGTGCAAAGACGTGTTGGAATGAACCAGTTGACATATTCTCTGTCTGTGCTCACAAGATAAATATAGATGAAAAGAGAAAGCACGATGAAGAGGGGCAATCCAAACGTACTACTAGGGCTAGAAAGGAGAATGAGTCTAATGAATAAATTAATGAGCCATCTAGGTCAGAGCCTAGTCAAGAAACTAAATAGCAAGAGCAAGATAAGAAAACTCCAAACAAAGGAAAAATTAAGAAAGTGGTAGAAAACCTTGAAAAGAATGCAACAAATGAAGACAAAAGTCAAGATAAAAAGAGGAACGTGTTAAAGAAGAGAAAGCCAAAAAGAAACCACCTACTTTTAGATTAATATCTCAAATAGAAAATTAGATAGACATTTGAAAAGTAATAAATGAGAAAATTATGAAAGTTGAAGTGACTATGACATTAGAAGAATGGTTAGTTTTTTCACGCGCAGATGTTAAAGAAGACTTTATAAGTATAATAAAAAGACGAAGAGAACCAATTGAATATAAAACTGAGGATATAGAAATGGAAGAGAGAAAAGAAAGTGATGAGCCTAAAGTTAGCATCGTTCAAGTTAATGAATCTAAATATCATGATCCATTTGAGCAGAAGAATTATTTGGGACCGATGATTGGACATTTAGAGAAAGGAAATGGATTCCCGAATACTCACTTTACTCAGAAACATTGCTCTAGAGGTACTATCAAAACCATGGTTAAAATTGGAAATAATAACAAACCACAAATAGCTTTAATAGATTCACGATCTGAAATAAATATTGTTTCTAGGAGTTATACAATGAGGGAAAATGGCCAATAGATAGAGACCATGGTTGGAAGATGAAAGCAGCTAATAATGCTTTTGGTTATTTACTTGGTGCATGTGCAAATGTTCCAGTCACTATTGCAGATGTCAGAGATGAGCATAACTTTTTTGTTCATGATGATTGTTCATACCCAATTATTTTTGGACAACCATTCATCTATGAACAAAGAGTGGAAACCAAAGTACTTGACGATAGTAGTGCTTTCGCTAGAATTTGTTCTCGTGATGGCCTAAAATATGTTTAATTTATGAAAATTTGTATTAATCATCTCTGTAACCGTAGATCCTTAAGAAAAACCCCTTTGAAACATTTAGATCATGATTTTGAGTAAATGCCACTGTTGAGTGAGATGACGGTGGACTTTGGTTCGATATCTCGCAAACTTTTGTACATAATTTAGATAATGTTTCCATTTATTTTCCAGCTTCTGCATTAAATATTTTTCATTTCAAAAAAAATCCTAAAAATCTCATAAAAACATATGAAAAACACTTAAAAAACAAAGGGTATCTATTATCTGATGAGAACATTGAGCATGTTATTGAAATGTCTCATTGTTTCTCAATGCTTGAAGAACTAGAAATATGTTGTCAAAATAATTCTAATTCCCATATTTTCCTATCTTCACTTGATGAATATTCTTTAATTCAAGAATATGTTTCTAATATTGATAAAGAACATGAAGCTTTAGTGGAAACAAAATATAAAACTGTGAATAAGAAGGTAAAGCCAGTAGCACAGCCACTTCCTAAATTTAGTGATGAAATTATAAAGAATGTAAGTCATGAGCCAATCCTTAGAAATGCAACAAATATTGGACATGTATTTACTAAAGAATCATTAAAACAAATCAACTTAGATGCTAGTGGTTTCCTTCCTCCAACAAAAAAATATTATTTCTTGAAGATTATTGAACAACACGGAAAAGCGTTTTCTTTAGAGCCTACACAAATAGGATGTGCAGATCCTAGGATTGTTTCTCCAATGATTATTTTTACTATTCCTCATATTCCTTGGAATTTGCATCCTATTCTTGTACCTAAAGCTCACCTTCCATAGTTGATTATATTTCTTAAAGAGAAAATCAATATGCATATTCTTGAATCTTCTTCAGCTCCCTATTCAAATCATTGGTTCATTGTGCCAAAGAAGAGTGGAAAACTTTGGTTTATCCAAGATCTTCAGCCGGTTAATAAAGTAACCATTAAAAATGTGGGTACATAACCAATTGTGGATGAATTTGCAAAAGCTTTTACATGCAATTCTATTTATTCAATGGGAGATCTCTATTCTAGTTATGACCAATTCCAATTGGCACTCAAAAATGGAGATAATACTACAACGAAAACACCTCTTGGATTGGTTAGTATGTACATTACCTCAAGGTGCGACCAATTCTGTAGCTCACATGATGAGTGCAATGAATTTGGTTTTGCACGACTTCATTCCAAACATTAATATGCCCTTTATAGATGATATTCCCATTAAGGGTTGCTTGGAAGTAGAGAAAGATTTCACTTTGGATGATGATGGATGTCGTAGATTTATGAAAGCTCATATCCTTGATTGCCAAAAAAAATTCAGCAGATTATTAAAGTCGTCTTAATCTTGTCTATGGAGAAATATTTTTTTGGTGTTAATGAGGTTGTTATTGTTGGTCGTCTTTGTGGACACTATGGACAGAAGCCATATCTACAAAAAATTGATGCCATTGGTAATATTTCAGAAACATGTCAAAATATGAGTGAGGTTTGTAGATTCTTAGGTGTTTGCAACTTTTATGTTATTTGGATACCACATTTTGCACATGTTGTTGATTGTCTCTATGACTTGTTAAGAAAGAAAAGAAAATTTATTTGGATTGAAAAACATACTCATGTGATGCATAGATTAAAGACATACTCATGCGATGCAAGAAGCTCCCATTCTTAAGCGTGTAGATTATTCTGGGAATAAGCCTATCATTTTGACTGTTGATACTAGCGTTATTTGTATGGATTGGGTCATAAATCAGGGAGATAGTGAAGGAAATAGATATGCGACTAGATTTGGGGCAAAAATTTTACACAAAATGCAACGTAAATATCCTCAAATTAAAAGGGACCTATGGGGTATGGTAACGGCTTTAAAAACTAATAAAGAATACTTCATAGATGCCAATGTTAAAGTTGAAACTGATTGCTTACCTCTCATAGGACTCATAGCAAATTATTCATCCCCAGATATAGCTATGCTTTGATGGATTTCATATATAGATTATATTAATCCGGAGTTAGTTCATATTTCAAGAAAATCAAATGCAGTAGCTGATATGCAATCTAGATCTAGATATGAAGATAATCTTGAGGATGAACTAATTCAAAATGTGAATTTATGTAATTATGATCCACAAGTTTATGTGTATGAACCATTTCATGAGTTAGAATATGATGATGAATGGAAAGATATAGGCAAGTATCTGAGCGCAATGAAACCATTACCAAGTTGGTATACCCAAAGATTCTGTAATATTTGAAAACGAGCTTATAATTTCTTCTTACGAGATGGTTATCTTTGGAGGCATGCTAAAGGTAAGGTTAATAATCCACAACGAGTTCTAGGAAAAAGAGATCTTCAATTGCAAGTAATGAAAACAATGCATGAATTATTATGGGCTTGACATAAGGATTTTATGGAACGTATGAGAAAATTAGATGTACCTATTTTTGGCCTAGAATGTATGTTGATGTTAATAGTTATGTATCTACATGTTCTGTTTGTCGACTTCATTCATCAGTCAAACATAGAGATCCTTTACATCCTACATATCCACCTTGTATACATTACAAGTGGGTAGTAGATCGTGTAACCATGCCTAACGGAATTGATAAAATGTGTCATATCGTGCTTGCAAGAGAAGATTTACCAATCATGTAGAAGGTCGTGCACTACACTCTAAAACTACATACAATGTTTGTAAGTTTTTGTTAGAAGATGTTATAAGTTGATTCGGCTATGTAGAGAAAGTAGTTGCCGATCG
Organism: Ceratopteris richardii; assembly: GCA_020310875.1. NCBI lineage: Eukaryota > Viridiplantae > Streptophyta > Polypodiopsida > Polypodiales > Pteridaceae > Ceratopteris > Ceratopteris richardii. Next base: position 10,365,112 of record CM035414.1, on the reverse strand, counting down.
TGGAGAGTTAAATGCTAAAGAAGCTAAAGAGTTTTCTAAACATCATGGCATACATTTGTCCCTCACTATTGCATACAATCCTGAAGCTAATGGTAAAATAGAGAGAGGACATCCATCTATTATAAAAGCTCTAGCTAAAGCACGTAACAGGGATATCAAGCAATGGCCTAGATACTTACCATTTGCACTTTGGGCGGATAGGATGATATGTACACGGACCACAGGTTCCATTCCTGCGGAGTTAATGTATTGCCAAAAGCCTATTTTTCCAATTCATACTCAAATCTTAAGTTGGACATCACTTCCCTGGAATGAAAATATGACAAGAGGAGTTGTTAAGTGTAAGATTGCAACAATTAGAGCAAGGAAATAAAAAATTAGATGAAGTAGTACAAAAGATAAAAGAATCAAGAATAAAAAACAAAATTTATTTTGATAAAAGACACCACATACTATCATGGACAAGGAAACCATCTAAACCTTAGATTCCATGTCAATTTCTATATCTCATGATTGGCTTAGATTTTGGAGAAACTAATGCTTCCATTGCGTCCGAAACGTGACAAAACCCCAAGATCGACTATCTATTTGCTGAATTCTGACACCCGGAGGTCTTGATTCAAGTTGATGACATCATCAAGTCACAACCGCCCTTGGGAACCGCCCTTGAAAGCCTATATAAGGAGGGGTTGGCCACATTCATAATCAGTCTTGCCAATACCAGTCTTGGGAGCTCAAGGAGTCGTGTCCACCAAGTAAGTACTCTCCAAGTTCCAGTTCCTGTTCTTGTCTTGTTCCTTGTTCCTTGTTCCAGTCCTGTCTAGTCTTGTATCATGGATATCTACTCTTGTCCTCTTGTAATCTCATAGTACGAGATCTTGTCGAGTTCTTTCTTGTATATAGTCCATCTCCCATAGGGGAGTTCTTGTAATCCAGATATCTTGTCTCATACTTACGATCCCGAGTTGTGGGATCTCCTGTATCATCTCTAGTCCAGTTTTCCATACCTATTGGTCCCGGGTTGTGGGACGTCTTGTATCGGCTACATCTTCTTGTATTATTTTCCCTACGTGGGTGTTCTTGTAATCATAAGTGTATTTCGGAAAACTTGTCTACTATAGACAGAGAGCACAACCTAGTGCTCCCCTGACATTTTGGCAAGACTATCTTCATCAAGACCAGGCACCATGGATTCCCTATGCAAGGAGATTCAATCTACCATAAAGCACATGATCGAACATGTCTAAAAGATGAAAAGATTGCTACGACAGGATGATCGATCAGTTTCAAGTTATGCCTTGAATATCAAGATGTTGTTTCATGGAACTACATATCAAGAAGACTACATGGTTAATCAATTTCGAAGTGGCCTCAATCCTGAAGTCAAGTATCTCTTGCAATCCATGCCTTAAGCAAATAGCTTGGAGGATGTTATCAATCAGGCAGTTCAATGTGAGAACCAATTATTCAAAGAAATTCAAGCCCAAGAGCTAGGAGGGTTGAATAATCAAGTCAATGTTCTTCAAGAATCCGAATCAAGAACCTTTGAAGCCCAAGGAGTCATTACAAATGATATGGAGTATGCATGTTATGAAGATATCAAGAAGGTAAAGGATAAGGAGGAGTTCATGTTCAATCAAGGAGGTGGGCTTACTCAACACTCTTCATCAAAGATCTTGGAAACACCACACCATTACACTAAAAGCTCAAAGGACCTATATTGTCATGAAGCTAAGGAAGCTCAAGGGAGACCCAATCCTTCACCACATTTCAAGATTAAGGATCATGAAGAATTCAAGGTTGATCGTGTCTTAGAAGTGATCGTACTTGTGAATGTACAGAAAATCTTCAAAGAGCAAAAGTCAAGGTTCGAGAATTCCATAAGAAGAATCCAATGAAACCCAAGCTAGTGAACATGGCCGCTCCTCGTGGAACTCGTCGCTTGAGGGGGAGGTGATGTCATGGACAAGGAAACCATCTAAACCTTAGATTCCATGTCAATTTCTATATCTCATGTTTGAATTAGAGTTTGGAGAAAGTAATGCTTCCATTGAGTTTGGAACGTTTCAAAACCCCAAGATCGACTGTCTATTTGCTGAATTCTGACACCCGGAGGTCCTGATTCAAGTTGATGACATCATCAAGTCGCAACCGCCCTTGGGAACCGCCCTTGAAAACCTATATAAGGAGGGGTTGGCCACATTCATAATCAGTCTTGCCAATACCAGTCTTGGGAGCTCAAGGAGTCGTGTCCACCAAGTAAGTACTCTCCAAGTTCCAGTTCCTATTCTTGTCTTGTTCCTTGTTCCAGTCCTGTCTAGTCTTGTATCATGGACATCTACTCTTGTCCTCTTGTAATCTCATAGTACGAGATCTTGTCGAGTTCTTTCTTGTATCTAGTCCATCTCCCATAGGGGAGTTCTTGTAATCCAGATATCTTGTCTCATACTTACGATCAAAGTTGTGGGATCTCCTGTATCATCTCTAGTCCAGTTTTCCATACCTATTGGTCCCGGGTTGTGGGACATCTTGTATCGGCTACATCTTCTTGTATTATTTTCCCTACGTGGGTGTTCTTGTAATCATAAGTGTATTTTGGAAATCTTGTCTATTGTAGTCAGAGAGCACAATCTAGTGCTCCCCTGACATATACGTCCAAAGAAGATACAAGAGGGAGATTGGGTTTTAGTCTATGATAGCTCATTTAATACTCAATATGAGGCAAGGAAAAAATTAATGGAATGGTGGTTTGGACCATACTTAGTTAGATAATAACACCTATGTTTTGATGGAATTGGATAATACTGTGTTTAAAGTTCCTTTTGCAGGCAAAAGAGTAAAGTTGTTCAAATGATGTGAAGGTAGAAATTATGAAGATCTAGAAGAAATACTAGATTTGCTATCAAATGAAGACATTGTGGATGAACCAAACAACGAAGATGATACATCTTCTGATGAGGAACAAAAGTTTTTTGTTTTACATTATGTTTATGAAAAATGAATAACTATGGTTTTGAGATTGTTATCGGGAACTATCTTGCATATGACGAACAGGTATCGATGATGATCCATGAAGGGTTCGTGTGCCAGAAATGGTTTTAATGACTTTATGAGAGAACCTATAGTGAGAAAACTATGTAATAAAATGTATTGTTGGATACTAATGCTTGATGATTCTATGAAATAGGAAAAAATCTTGGCGAACTTTCTTCATGGAATAGACCAAATAAAATTTGAGAAATTTGAGAGATTATTGAGTGATGAGTTTTCTAAATTTTATTCTTCTTTCCTACTCTCCATTATTTGCACCATGTTGAGTCTATATTGCATTTTTAGTATGCGTGAAATAATGTACATACACATATGTTTATTTCTTTAGCTTGCACAATCTATTTGCACATATAAACAAATGATAATCAATTTAAAAACAGCTTCTAAAAAGCTTCTTCATCAAATGCTCCTTTACCCCTTGTGCACCATAATTGTTTGAAAATGCACATAAAGTATGCCTGATAGGGTCTTCCTAGATGACCTTGCATCTATTGATATATTTAGGTAGTGATGTGTGTGCACACTCTAGGACCACCGGGGCACTTTTTGTTGGAGATAGACGTCTACAGAAGCATGCGAACAACACAAGGAAGAAGAAGAAGCTTGGAGCACAACACATAATACTGAATGTATTACTAGAGAATGTACAAAGATAAGTATCCCATTAGGGCAATAGGCGTGTATACAAGCTGGGGGAAAAAAACCTCCTAAAGAGGGAAAAAAGTGCCTCGATAGTCCTAGTGTGTTCACACACATCACTACCTAAATATATCAACAAATCCCCCCTTGGAGTGATGTGGTGAACAAGGAGCTAGCACTTATGTATAAGGAAGTGCCAAACTATGTGGAAATCAATGCACAAAAGGAAGTAAGCCCAAAGCTTTGCGGAAAGCTTCAAACTTATCCCTAGGTAGAGCCTTCGTGAAAAGGTCTGCAATGTTCTCTTGCGTGGGCACATATGCCAAGCTAATCTCCCTAGTAGAGAACCTCTCCCTAACATAGTGATAATGCACCTCAATGTGCTTAGTGCGAGCATGGAACACAGGGTTCCTCATAGCTTCCAATGCGCTCTGAATGTTAGTGAAGATGGTGGTGGCAGAAGACTGACCAACACCCAAATTAGCCATAAGGCGTCTGAGCCACACACATGCAACAATCGTTGTGAAAGCTTCCCTATACTCAGCCTCACAACTGCAAGTGGCCACAGTAGGCTGCTTCTTGCTCAACCAAGATATATATGAGCTACCAAGCATGAAGCAAAATCCACTAGTGGACACATGAGTGTCATAGCAACCAGCGCAATCAGAGTAAGAAAAAGCATGCAAATCTAGTGATAGTGATCCCCCTTGGGATAAAACAACCCAAGTAGCCGAGTACCACTCAAGTAGCGAAAGATGCGCTTAGCTGCTTGCCAATGCTTGACTCCTGGGCAATGCATAAACCTGCTCATCTGTGAGACAGCAAACTGAATGGCCAAGTAATGCATAAGTAAATCAAGCATCCAATAGCTTGCTGATAGAGAACAACATCAAATGCATCTCCAGCATCATGAAGACTCAATCATAAACCTGTCTCCATAGGAGTGGCAATAGACTTATAGTCTTCAAGGCCAAAATGCTGCAATAATGTGTCAATATATTTCATTTGACACAAAGCCATTCCACCATCAACTTGCATAAACTGAATGCCCAAATAGTGATGCAAATGCCCCAAATCAGACATCTTAAATGAGGCATGCAAATCAGCCTTAAAATCAGCAATATGCTTCTCAATAGGACCAGTGAGCAGACAACAATGATCAGAAGCACATCATTAGCATGCTTAACATATAAGGTGCTTTTAGTTGGACTATTCTCAAAACCATGTGCAATCAAATAGGCATGTATCTTCTCATACCAAGCATGTGGTGCTTGCTTTAAACCATATAATTCCTTCTTTAACGTGCACACCTGGTTTTCATGGCCTTTTTGCACAAAGCTATGGGGTTAAAAAACATACACTTCTTCATGCAAGTCACCATTCAGAAATGTTTTTTTAATGTTCAACTGATGTACATTCCAACCATAATGAGCTACAAGTGCACAGATGCTACGAATTGTAGTCATTCGGCAAGTAGGTGCAAAGGTCTTATCAAAATCAATGCCTCTTTCCTTCGCATAACCCTTTGCAACAAGTCTAGCCTTATACCTGTAAATTGTACCATCAGGTGTACGCTTCAGCTTGTATACCCACTTAGTCCCAATGGCCTTCTTGCCAAGAGGCAAGTCACATAAAGAACAAGTACCCATTCTTCATTATAGCATTATATTCAAACTGCATAGCAGCCATCCAATTTTCTGAATTTTGTGCTTCATCAAGCGAAACAGGCTCATTCTCATCACAGAGACCAGATGAAGCCATAGCATAGAAATCTGATGCAAAAGAGGCACTATGAGAGCTTGAACGAGTATGATATGATAGAGGTGCATCTAATTTGCTATTACGCAAAGTCTGCACTAGCCATTTTGGCATAGTTTTTGCTTGCTCAATATCAGCTCTCTCATCAACTAGTGCTTCATGTAAATCTGCATCAGAAATGGAATGATCTGCATCATCACATGAAACCTGAAAAGGCTGAGAAGTTTGCTCATTGGGACCAGCACTAGACTGTCCACCTGTAAAAAGAGGCAGCAAAGTATCATACATGTCTTTGGAGCTAACAGATGTCTCCTTAGTACATGAAATCAATGGCTGAATAGCATCTTCCACAAAAACAACATCATGACTAACCAAAATGCATTTATTCTGTGGATGATATAGATGATAACCTTTACTTTCAGAACTGTACCCAACAAAAATACATTTTCCTGCTTTATCATCCAATTTTCTAGGATGTTGGGCACTAATGCATATGCCAAACAACCAAAAACACGCAGATGAGCAACAAATGGCTTGCGATCATGTCAAGCCTCATATGGAGTGATAGACTGCAGTGCTTTAGTGGGACACCTATTAAGTACATATGCAGCACACATGACAGCCTCAAGCCAAAAACTATGTGGTAAAGCCTGACTCTTGACCATACACCTCGCCATCTCCATGAGTGACCTGTTTATTCATTCAATAACTCCATTCTGTTGAGGTGTATACGACACTGTACATTGGTGTTTTATCCCACATTTGCCAAAAATGCATTAAAATTAGAAGACAGATATTCCCCCCCTCGATTTGAACGGAGGGTGCCCATCTTACATGCTGACAGATTTTCAGCCAAAACCAAAAACTGTTTGAAGCACATGAACACTTCAAAATTTGCCTTCAATGGATATACCCATGCATGCCTGGAAAAATCATCAAAGTCACGAAGTAAAGATAATTTCCAAAAGAAGGTGTCTGCATAGGACCACAGGCATCACTATGTACAAGCTACAATTTCTGAGTAGCCCGAGCTGAACAATCTTTTGGAAATGAGGAACGTTGCACACCTGTCATCAACAAATTTAAAAACCAAGCCAATCTTGGCTGATGCAGAAAATAATAACAGGTTCTTCTTGATCCCTGGCACAAATAAAGCATCTGACAAAGTGAAAGTACTACCATCAGTAGTAGTCAAAATGATCTTACCAACTCCCATAACAAGATAAGAGGAGTTGTTGGCGCATGTAATAGTATTGCCTGTAGGGGCAGGCTCGAGTGTAGAGAAGAAACTACATTGCAAGGTAATATGTTTGATCGCCCCACTGTCAAAATACCAAACATCTGTTTTTGTTGTAGAGGCCTCTGCAACAACCATTCCAACCTCTTTGTTTTTTGCCTCTTTAGTAGCCCGTTTTGGACAGTTCTTTATGATATGATCATTCCCTTCACAGTACTTGCAAAACAATTTCTACTTTTCTGATTTCTTCTCATCTTTATCTTCCTTCTTCGAATGTACAGGATTTGCAGATTTTTGCTTACTAGTTGAAGAGCTCCATTTTCCTTTGCCCTTCTGACTAGCCAAGAAAGCTTGATCTACAACATGCATAATGGACCTATTCTGCTTGGACTGATCTTCCTGCAACAAAACAAAGACTAACTCCTCAAATGATAGGGTATTTGGATTGCCTTTCATCATTAACCGAAGAGTAGAAGCAAAACTCTGAATTGAATCAGAAAAACCATTCAGAACGGTCTGCACAAGTGAGCTATCTGGTATAACCTCATCAATAGAAATCAACTGTTCCTTCAAGTCTTTTATCTTTGTTAAAAAATTGTCCATAGATCACCTTCATTCATGTGCTCACTCTTAAACTGTTTTCATAAGTAAGCAACACGAGCCTCATTCCTAGCTTGGTACAATGTGGTAAGTGTATCCCAAGCATCCTTAGTTGTTCTGCAAGAGCAAATGTGAGGAATAATGGTATGTTTGACAGACAAAGCTATCAATGCATGTGCATGGGAATCTCTACCATCCCAATGAATTTGCTCTACAGTAGGTGCAACAAAAACCGCAACACAAACAGGAATATGCAGAATATCATCATCTTCAACACCTTTTGCCTCAGCTTCTGTACCTGCAGTTGTAACAGTTACAAGTGTGATAGGACATTTTTCAACACCCTGCACAATGTTCCACAATCCTTTTGCAACCAATACATGCCGCATCATATAAGCCCATAACGGGTAGTTGGTACCATCCAACTTATCCTCAATAGCCAATATACAAAATGCATCACTACTTTCAGTCGTGTCTGGTGACTAAAATACCTTGATACAGAAAATTGACTGTATCTCAAAAAGTTGAATAGAACTACTCGGATGAATTCCGCTAGACTTGTAGCAGACTTTGAGACGCTTATACTGGCGAACAGAAACTGGTATATACCTTTGGCACAAAAAGATGAAATAGTCTGCATAAGCACTGCAATTCTGAGATTGCAACTAAAGGAGTGTTGACGATGCCCTAGATGAAGCGATGACCTGCTCTAATACCAATTGTTGGAGATAGATATCCACGAAAGCATGCGAACAACACAAGGAAGAAGAAGAAGAAGCTTGGATCACAACACACAATACTGAATGTATTACTAGAGAATGTACAAAGATAAGTAGCCCATTAGGGCAATACGTGTATATAAAATCCGAGGGGAAAAAAACCTCCTAAAGAGGGAAAAAAGTGCCGTGGCGGTCCCAGAGTGTTCACACAAATCACTACCTAAATATATCAACACTTTTTTCCCTCTTGAGGAGGTTTTTTTCCCCCGGCTTGTATAAATGTCTATTGCCCTAATGGGCTACTTATCTTTGTACATTCTCTAGTAATACATTCAGTATTGTGTGTTGTGCTCCAAGCTCCTTCTTCTTCCTTGTGTTGTTCACGTGCTTTCGTAGATATCTAAATCCAACAATTGGTATTAGAGAAGGTCGTCGCTTCATCTACGACGTCATCTACACCTCTTGAGTTGTAGTCTCAATTTTTCACAAAATTTGGTGAGCATACTCAGGGTGTTTCAGAGATCAAAACTGCTTTGCTATGTGGTGTCGAAATCACGATCTGAGCTCGTCTTGGCCTTCGAATGCACTGTCGCAACGATTGTGCAGGCTATTTCATCTTTTTGTGCCAAAGATATATACCTGTTTTAGTTCGCCAGTATAAGCATCTTGAAGTCTACTACAAGTTTAGCAGAACTCATCTAGGTAGTTCCGTTCAACTTTTTGAGATACAGTCAATTTTCTGCATCAAGGTATTTTAGTCACGGGCCATGGCTGAAAGCAATGATGTATTTCGTATGTTGGCTGTTGAGGATAAGTTGGATGGTACCAACTACCTATTGTGGGCTTATATGATTCAACATTTATTGGTTGCAAAAGGACTGTGGAACATTGTGTAGGGTGTTGAAAAACATCCTATCACACCTACAACTGTTACACCTACAGGTACTGAAGCTGATGTAGAAGGTGTCGAAGATGATGATATTCTGCACATTCCTATTCGTGCTACGGTTTCTGCTACACCTACTGCAAAGCAAATTTGTTGGGATGGCAGAGATGCCCAGGCACATGCATTGATAGCTTTGTCTGTCAAACATGTCATTATTCCTCAAATTTGCTCTTGCACAATAGCTAAGGATGCTTGGAATACACTTACCACATTGTACCAAGCTAGGAATGAGGCTCATGTTGCTTACCTCCGATAACAGTTGGAGAGTGAGCACATGAATGAAGGTGATTCTACGGACAATTTTCTAACAAAGATCAAAGACTTGAAGAAATAGCTGATTTTTGTTGATGAGGTTATACCAGATAGCTCACTTGTGCAGACCGTTATGAATGTTCTTATTGATTCATATCAGAATTTTGTTTCTACTCTTCGGTTGATGATGAAAGGAAATCCAAATGCCTTGTCATTTGAGGAGTTAGTCTCTGTTCTATTGCAGGAAGATCAGTCCAGGCAGAACAGGTCCATTATGCGTGTTGCAGATCAAGCTTTCCTGGCTAGTCAGAAAAGCAAAGGAAAATGGAGCTCTTCATTTAGTAAGCAGAAATATGCTAATTCTACACAATCGAAGACGAAAAACAAAGATGAAAAGAAATCAGAAAAGCAAAAATTGTTTTGCAAGTACTATAAAGGAAATGATCATATCATAAAGAACTGTCCAAAACTGGCTACTAAAGAGGAAAAGAAGAAAGAGGCTGGAATGGTTGTTGTAGAAGCCTCTACACCAAAAACAGAGTCTGCTAATCTTGTGCAGGAAGAAGAATGGACATTTACTACTGTTTGCAGTTTTGACCCATCTTCTCATGAGCAGTGCATGTCTGCAGTAGACTCAGATGTCTGGTACTTTGACAGTGGAGCGACCAAACATATTACCTCACAGTGTAGTTTCTTCTCTTCACTCCAGCCTACCCCTACAGGGAATAATGTTACATGCACCAACAACTCCTCTTAGCTTGTTATGGGAGTTGGTAAGATCATTTTGACTACTGTTGATGGTAGCTCTTTCACTTTGTCAGATGCTTTGTTTGTGCCAAGGATAAAGAGAAATCTGTTATCAGTTTCTGCATTAGCCAAGATTGGCTTGGTTGTGAAATTTGTTGATGACAGTTGTATGGTTCATGATCTGTCAAATGGCGACGTGATTATTGCTTCTGTCATTTTATGTCGTGGGCTATATAAGCTCATAGACTATAAAAGACCTGTAAATGATTTGGCATGTGCAGTACATGATTCTCAGGCTATGTCAGATGCAAAGCTTTGGCATGCACACTTTGGTCATCTGAATTTTGCTAGTTTGCTATGCCTGCAGAAATCTGAAATGGTCTCCTCTTTGCCCAAACTTGAGGCACCCGGAAAACATGTTCGTGAAGGCTGTATTTTGGAAAAAATGCAGCATTCCTCCTTTCCAAAAGATGGTTCAGTTCGGGCTACTCAGAAATTGCAGCTTGTACATAGTGATGTCTATCATCCTATACACACACCTTCTTTAGGAAATTATCTTTACTTCGTGAGTTTCATCGATGAGTTTTCCAGGCATGCATGGGTAAATCCATTGAAGGCAAAGTTAGAAGTTTTCATGTGCTTCAAACAGTTTTTGGTTTTGGCTGAAAATCTATTAGCATGTAAAATGGGCACCCTCCGTTCTGATCGAGGAGGGGAATATACATCTTCTGATTTTAATGCATTTCTAGCTGAACGTGGGATAAGACACCAATGTACAGTGCCATATACACCTCAACAGAATGGAGTTGTTGAACGAAAGAATAGGTCACTTATGGAGATGGTGAGGTGTATGGTCAAGAGTCAGGCTTTACCACATAGTTTCTAGCTTGAGGCTATCATGTGTGCAACATATGTACTTAACAGGTGTCCCACTAAAGCACTGCAGTCTATCACTCCATATGAGTCTTGGCATGATCGCAAGCCATCTGTTGCTCATCTGTGTGTTTTTGGTTGTTTGGCATATGCATTAGTGCATGAATGATAAAGCAATAAAATGTATTTTTCTTGGGTACAGTTCTGAAAGTAAAGGCTATCGTCTGTATCATCCACAGACTAAACGCATTTTGGTTAGCCGTGATGTTTTTGTGGAAGATGCTATTCAGCCATTGCTTTCATGTACTAAGGAGGCATCTGTTAGCTCCAAAGACATGTATGATACTTTGCTGCCTCTTTTTATAGGTGGATAGTCTAGTGCTGCTCATAATGAGGAAACTTTTTAGCCTTTGTAGGTTTCATGTGATGATGAAGATCATCCCATTTCTGCAGATTTACATGATGCACTTGTTGATGAGAGAGCTGACATTGAGGAGGTAGAAACTATGCCAAAGTGGCTGGTGCAGAATTTGCGTGACAGCAAATTAGATGCACCTCTGTCATATCATACTCGATTAGGTCCTCATAGTGCCTCTTTTGCATTAGATTACTATGTTATGGTTGCATCTAGTCTCTGTGATGAGAATGAGCTTGTTTCATTTGACGAAGCACAAAATTCAGAAAATTGGATGGCTGTTATGCAATCTGAATATGATGCTATAATGAAGAATGGTAATTGGTCTTTATGTGACTTGCCTCCTGGCAAGAAGGCCATTGGCATTACGTGGGTTTACAAGCTGAAGCGTAAGCCTGATGGAACATTTGACAGGTATAAGGCTAGGCTTGTTGCAAAGGGTTATGCACAGGAAAGAGGCATTGATTTTGACGAGAACTTTGCACCTACATGCCGTATGACTACTGTTCGGAGCATCTATGCACTTGTGGCCCATCATGGTTGGAATGTACATCAGTTGGACATTAAAACTGAATTTTTGAATGGTGACTTGCATGAAGAAGTGTATGTTTTTTATCCCCGTGGCTTTGTGCAAAAAGGCCATGAAAACGAGGTGTGCAGGTTAAAGAAGGCATTACATGGTTTAAAGCAAGCACCACGTGCTTGGTATGAGAAGATACATGTTTATCTGATTGCACATGGTTTTGAGAACAATCCAACTGAAAGTACCTTATATGTTAAGTGTGCTAATGACGTGCTTCTCATCATTGTTGTCTATGTTGATGACATGCTGCTCACTGGTCCTATTGAGAAGCATATTGCTGATTTTAAGGCTGATTTGCATGCCTCATTTGAGATGTGTGATTTGGGGCATTTGCATCACTATTTGGGCATTCAATTTATGCAAGTTGATGGTGGAATGGCTTTGTGTCAAACAAAATATACATTATTGCAGTGTTTTGGGCTTGAAGACTATAAGCCTATTGCCACTCCTATGGAGACATGTTTACGATTGAGTCTTCATGATGCTAGCTGTGCATTTGATGTTGTCATCTATCAGCAGCCTGTTGGATGCCTAATTTACTTATGCATTACTCAGTCAGATATTCAATTTCTTGTCTCACAGATGTGTAGGTTTATGCATTGCCCAGGTGTCAAGCATTGGCAGGCGATTAAGTGCATCTTTCGCTACTTGAGTGGTACTCGACTACTTGGGTTGTTTTATCCTAAGGGGGGATCACTAGCGCCAGATTTGCATGCTTTTTCTAACTTAGACCGGGTTGGTTGCTATGACACTCGTGTGTCCACTAGTGGCTTTTACTTCATGCTTTGTAGCTCATGTATGTCTTGCTTGAGCAAGAAGAAGCCTACTGTGGCCACTTCCAACTGTGAGGCTGAGTATAGGGCAACTTTCACAGCAACTATTGAGTGTGTGTGGCTCAGACGCCTTATGGTAGATTTGGGTGTTGGTCAGTCTTATGCCATCACCATCTTCATTGACAATTAGAGTGCATTGGTAGTTGTGAGGAACCCTATGTTCCATGCTCGCACTAAGAATATTGAGGTGCATTATCATTATGTCAGGGAGAGGTTCTCTATTGGGGGGATCAGCTTGACATATGTGCCCACACAAGAGAACATTGCAGACCTTTTCATGAAGGCTCTGCCTAGGGAAATGTTTGAAGCTTTTCGCAAAGCTTTGGGCTTACTTCCTTTTGTGGAGTGATTTCCACATAGCTTGGCACTTCCTTCTACATGAGTGCAAACTACTTGTTCACCGCATCACTCCTAGGGGGGATTTGCTGATATATTTAGGTAGTGATGTGTGTGAAAACTCTAGGACCACCGGGGCACTTTTTTCCCTCTTGAGGAGGTTTTTTCCCTTTACTTGTATAGACGCCTATTGACCTAATGGGCTACTTATCTTTCTACACTCTCTAGTAATACATTCAGTATTGTGTGTTGTGCTCCAAGCTTCTTCTTCTTCCTTGTGTTATTCGTGTGCTTCCGCAAATGTCTTACTCCAACAGCATCAAGCACGTATTGTGTTTTATCTATGCACACAAGAGTAATTGAAAGGATTGATGTATCTGCACATAAATATGTATGTGAGTGAGCATATAAGCTTCATCATCATCATATGCCTTTTTACCCTAATAATTGCACCATATTTGTTTCTCCATGAATTTCAAAGTATGCATTCAAGAGGGCTACATTATAAGATCGTGCATAGACACTTATCTTCTGATCCCATGCACATAACAAAGCAAGCAAATTGATATATGAAGATAAATTGATTTCCTAAAGATACAAGTATTTCTTGGCCCATCGAGGGCGATGTGCAGGATTGGTGGGGGTGAGTGTCATAGAGATTTCCATCTCTACTTTTTGGCTTCTACTTGCTTCAAATCAAAATGTTCTTTAGGACAAATATTCAAGATACGACTTCTGGATTCGAAAATGCTTTGAATGTCGAAGTGAAGAAATTCAGACAAGTGCGGGTAAATGAAAAGAGTAACTATGACTCTAAAGGTAGCCGAATGCCTCGTCATCTAATCCTTTGTAAGGCAAATAGCTGAGCAACAACCACCAACTTGCTTAAAGATGAAGATCTAATGCCATTGAAGATAATGGTGTTACCCTTTGGAGGGGGAAGTGTCATAGAGAACTTTGGCTCTACTTTTCTTTGAACCGAAGTCAAAGACTGAAGCTTGATATGTTTCACATCACAAAAGCTAGTGAAGAATAAAGTATTCTACTTCATTCCATCGAAATAGTAGAAAAAAATAATGAACACTTTCACGATCAGTAGTTGATCATGTGTTCTTCTTTAAAATTAGATTCAAAAGCATTGCAAAGGGTTGGTTCTGAGAGTAGAAAAAAGGGAGGATGTGCATGCGAAAAGGAAAGGCAGATATGTGCACACTTTTTGGGGAAAAAGCAAGGGAATCTATACGTTATTTGTGGAGAAATTTCACTCCAATACACGCAGTTGAAGTTAGAGAACCTCTTCTAGAATCTTCCCTATAAGACACATGCTTACTAAAAATTGATTCAATCACAATTCAAAGATCCAATGGCTCTACAACTTTTTCCACACATCAACTCTCTTAGCTTTCTAACAAGATAAAGAACATGCCATTTGAATTTTAT